>OY735142.1:3475878-3914086 GCA_963457615.1 Nicrophorus investigator
CTCGGTGCGCCCTTCCTCTCGTGTACCCGTTAATTAGCTGTAAAAGGTGTGATTAATAAAGCTCCATTAGCGGAGGTAATGCGAATCTCATCCCTTCCATCCCGCCTATTCCGTCCGTGCACATGCATTCACCCTCTCACTCTTACTCTAATTCATCCCACTCTACGTCTTGCTCGCTCCCTATCTCTGGGGGTGTTTCAGTTGATTACCCCGTTTCTGAACGCTAATTGAAACACAAACAACTACACTACTTTAATTATATTATAAACTGTGTGCCATAAACCTACTGAACATAGTTAAAGCTACTCACCGGAAACGTTATTCGAAGACAAATCCGTTGGAATCCGGCAGTTTTACGAAACGATTCTCCAAAACCTGAAATAAAATAAAATATTTTTATAAAAGAAAAAACTAAATTTTTATAATTATTCTCAAATTTTATCGTATTACATTTTCCCCCAAATATTTAACTTCACTTCATCTTGAATAAATTTGCTCAAGTTTTTGATTGAAGACATTTCCAGTACAATTTCAAACATTGAGAGTAGAAAATAATTTACTGTTTTACGAATTTGCAAGTCCATGCAGCCTCGGGATCTTCACTTCTTGCGCAAATAGGAAACTGAAAGGGACAAAACAAAAAGGTCAGAGAGCAGAGACACTTTAGGCAAATGCACTCGCCCTGTTCTCGTAAAACTATTGGATTGCTGCAATCGGATTACCACTCCAACACCGATGCCCCAGCCAGCAGAAATGTTTTGACGCTGCTCTTCCGTCGTTTTCCCGTTCCATTTTCCATCCACCAACACTCTCGCAAATTTCCTCTAGAAGCCGTGGAGGAACGAAAGAGATTTGTCTGGGGGATTCATTAATACCTAGACAAACAGGGGGACGACGCAAATATAATCCATCCCTTAAAGTCCGCTTTACCACTTGAGTTAGAATTAAGTAAACATTGAAAAAGAAAACATCTTCTAATGGTCTAATTAATTAAAAAATTTCCTTTATTAGAAATTACAAATATTTCATAATTATTTAAAGAAACATCTTGAAATTGTATTTGTAATCATCGGTTTTCAGGGTATAACGGAATAATTGGATTGCAACAGAGTTCGGCTGTGTATCCGAATGCACAATGTGGTAATAGTAAATTATTGAAAATCCGGAAATCGCTGCGCGCCGTATAAATAAATGAGCGGAAATCGGGGTTAGTTTACGGTTAATTAAGCATCAATGTATTTAATATTCCGTTTTAATATCAATGGGGTTCATAAATTAAGCGATAATCTCTTAGCATCGACCCCCACATGCACTGTGGGGATGCAATATACGCAGAAATATTCGCCTCCAATTCCAATTGCGCATCGCTTTCATTTCGTCCTTGCAGAATCGCACCCGAAATTCGCAATCAATTCGATTATATAAAAAATCCGGAGATGATGACGAGGAGCGCGCCAAAAAATGGCGATAATTAAAATCAAAGTGTGAGAGAAAGAGAGAGAGATGAATGACAAAGGACCAACAGGACAAAAAAATATATATATCGTCCGGCCAACCTAGATTGATCGCGTCAAACGGAAAAGGGGAATCCCCTGGAATTAAATTGAAGTGGGCCACGCTCGACCGGCCAATCCAATCAGACGTCTGTTTTTCAGGAGCGTCGATCCGTGTGTGTGTGTGTATGTGTTGGTGTTTTCACTCCCCCCCTATGCAGACGACGGTCCCATAGAAATATTGCCTCCTCCTCTCTCTACCTCACACTGTAATTTGTAAATTTTGGCTCGGCTAATCGGAAGTGAAGAGCATCATGCGATTAAATTTAATCCTGTCCGAACACGGGTTACCAGGATCAGAGCTAAGCCGATTTTAGTTAGCTCTGTTCACAGATGAAGATGTTAAACATCATACTTTACACCTCACCAATCACGTCCTAATACTAATCGAAACATCTTCATCATCATTCTACAATCTTTTCATATTAATAAAAAAACAAATCACTCACATTTATCATTAATTTTAAATTGGTTTTCCATTAAAAAATAATAATATAAAAAATATATTGTTAAACACTTAAAAATAATTTTATTATAGTTTTAATGTCGCTTTAAATAACGCAGAAGACGCATAGGGGAAGGTAATAAAAAATGGGAGCGTAAGGGATGCGCAAAATTTTGCCATCAATTGATTTCGTATTTATAGGTCGTAAATGCCTGCGCGAATATCTGGCGGAGTTAAGTGGTGGACTTTTTGGGGTTCGGCTTCCTACCTAAAATTAATTTAACGCATAAAAATTACGCTTTAACTGGCGACACACTTTTTATGGCATCATAAATGCACCACGAAAAAGAAAAAAATGTATATTATTACGACTTTTCGCAGCATTAAAAATAAATATTTTCAATTATTTATGTAAACTGTAGAAATATTATTTACATTAAAAATTATTGCTATTCCACAAATAATATATACAATTTTAAATTATTATTAACAATACTTAAATTTTCGCTTTAATTTATCTATACAGTAAAAGTTTAAAAGGATTTTGTAATTATGACCAAGAAAATTTTCTTGGTCCAATTTTGATTTACAAATCTTCGATTTGCCTCAAATCAAAAAAATATATATAATAATTGATTTATTTTATGAATTTTCCAATTATTTACGAATCAATAATTAAAATTTCAATTAACAAAAAAAAAATGAGGCATTTAAAGAGAGACAAAAATAATTGCTTACAGAATGGAATTCGTTTCATTATATTTTCGGTGTGTTCGGTTTGTTTGTGCAAATCGAGGCGTCGTTCCTTTTGAATTGCATCCATTAAATGCCTCTCCGAATGTGGGGTGAAAGCGGTAGCAGAGACCCATTGACTTGGAGTCTATTGATTTCCTAATAAAAAGGGAAAATATTTCGTCGGGCGTGATTGAATCGCAATGCAAGTTATAGACCCGCACGATTTCCATAACAATGCGGACGGATTTCCCATATCATTATGGCCGGAAAACCCGATGCTTTCACGTGCAGCGAAACCTCTCAAAACCCTCAGCAAAAACCGATATACTTGACTGAAACAAACCTATTTTCATTATTTATTTCACTAATCAGTTTATCTTTAATTAATTCTATTATGATAGAAAAATTGTAAAACAGTAGATATTATTAAAATATATTTTAATAAATTACTGAAGAATTATAAAATAATTTATATATGAATTCTCGTTATTTTATAAAAAATATATTCGTGCGTAAATTATGTATGAAAAAAGAGGGAAGTCCTGATTTAAATTTTGGAATTAATTGAATTCGCATTGTAGAATGGATAAATGGCGAATTAATTAATTGGACTTTTGTAAGCGCGGATTTTAATGGAATCACCGCCGATTCAATACGAATAATTCCCAACTAGGAATCAATACATCTGCACATTGTATTATTTACACATCGAAAATGATCCACGCACTTTTTTCCTCTCTGCGTTTCCACACATTGATTGCAGCAACAAAAGGGGTATTTATGGAAATAAGCCGCAACTTACATTAATGTAACATATTATAAATGAATGCATTACGCCCGAGTCTATTTGCGGAAATAATGTAAATTCCATTTAATAGGATTAAAGAATATTCCATATTATATAGTTTCTTTTTCAGCAATAATATTGAGTAATTTCACATTTAAAAAAAAACCTCGATTTCAGTTCTTGAACAGAATTTTTCTGGAAGGTATTATGTATTATTAATTATTTTCTTTAATATTAATATTTATTTATGAAGAATTTGTTGAATGTTTTTTTCTTTTTGTCGAGGAAGTAAAAACAATGATGATGAAATGTACTAATGCTATGTGAAATATTAAACCGCAAAGTGGAGGAGGAAACTCGGTGCAAATCTAGTTATGAATAAAATCCGATGACGCTTTTCACATCTCTCCGTTTCGCAAACGTAGTTCGCTTATATTTCTTTCCCTTTTTATCCTGTGTGTATTTTGCAAGGGAAAATCAACGCGAACGCCCGAGACTATACTACTATACACTTGATGAGATTACAACACACGACCGTAAAACTATTCTTCTGTGTAAAGTCGGGTGGTGGCTCACGTTTATTACAATATCCCAGGCCACTTCAAAAACTCAAATAAAAACCACTGCATGTAATTGCAAACACTGTATGTAATTGCGCGCTTTTCCGGTCTCCGGCACTGTTTATGTTTAATATAAATGTTCCTCGCTATTTACCACATGCAGACGCCAACATACAACAAGAGCTTTACGTTCATAAGTCCAGGTATTAAATTACAAAGTGGCCGTATAACAATGAAACCATCTTCTAAACTAAATTTAAATTTGCAAATGTTTTAGACCAATAGTTAAGTTTAAAAACATCTAACATTTTTTTTGCATTTTTCTAATATTACATATTTATTGTGTTCTAAATGTTGATGTTAAATATATATTTAACGTTAAAGCTTAATATGGCGGATATATCCGCCGCTCGTTTAAATAAGTTTTAAAAATGTAAAACTTTTAAACACTTATTTTCTGTGTGTGTTTGCAGTAATTTCAGTGGCATTTGATTTACGTCCGTGTGCATATGTAATTATTAAATTGAGTTCGATAGCGTTTCGTTGGCGACACAATTTATCGTCACTATAAATCGCCAATTGCTGCAGTCCTGACGTGCGGCAATCCCGGTCCGCCCTGTAATAACCATGACGACAAACCAGAAATTGAAATTTTACAACTCGGCATAATTGTGTTGTTTTTTTTTTAATCCTGCCGTCCATCTGCTTCCATTTTCAATTTGGAGCGAAAAAAAGCTTTTACGACCATATTACGTTTGCATTACTTTATTTTTTTTTTAATAATCATTGAAAACTTGCCAATGATGACTTCAACAATACTATTGATATCGATACCAATAATTATGAAATCAAATTAAAAATCTTATAACCAATGTAAATAAATTATTCATTATATATATTCAGGATTCGTGTGGCCCCTGTATAGATTATATTTGGAGGTATTCAAAAAAATAATTATTTATTGAAAACATGAATCTATTTAAAACACTATACTCGGTGGAATTAAGAAAGGTGGATGCGCCGGGTAAATGTTACTGAGGGCCGCTCACGTAATTACATTACATTATGCTCACTTTGAAGGAACTCGGAGAGTTCCATGTTCTATGTTCTTTTTCGTACCCTTCCTCATTTCCGTCTCCTCCCGTATTATTAATTAATGTCTGCATGATAATAACAGCCACTCGCGCCTGTTGAAATTAATTAAAAACAAAGTAAGTTGTGAAATATATTTTCGTATTCATGGCGGAATACTGTATTTTTTTCTTTTTTCATTTTCCAATTTCAACACCAGTTTTCTCTCTTTCCGTATTTTTTTTTCTGGCGAAAAACAGAAACGTCTTATTACGTAACTTAAAATTCATGCAGCTAATTGAAATTTTTAATGTACATTACAATTTTTTCAACAAAAAAAATTACATTTACAATTTTATACTTTTTTAATTAATAATTTTTCAGAAGTGTGAAATGATAAATATCAAAAAGTAAAACTTATTGATTTAAATAATAATAATATTCTGTGAAATTATCAAAAAAAAAAGCTCATGTACATTTCATTTCAACTCAATTCAATATCGATTTCGTTTGCAAACAAACAAATAAGGGAATGAGAGAGATAATAATAAAAAAAAAATCTGAAAATATCAACATGCCTTTATTACAGTGCTCATAGAAAAATTTGCATGGAGTAATTAAAATTCGCGTCCCTTAATTGCACGAAATTTTCCGATTTGGTTCGGGTCCGGTTGGCGCCGCGTTAATTACCACAACAGCCGCAGAAGGGGCGGAGGAGGAAGAGGAAACAAAACGGACGGACGAACAAAATAAATAAAAAAAGGGGGGTGGTGGAAAATAGAGAGAGAGAGAGGAAAAAAATGCAGGGAAAATACGGAAAATAATGCAAATAAATATAAACTCGGGCGTTATCTTAATATTATTGCGGCATTAACTCGCCCACCAAATAGTTTACAATCGCAAGATTGCGCGGGCGAATTTACGGCTTCGGAGGGGGTGGTTTTGCAGGAATTAAAACGCCACTTGGTCCTGAACGATAATGGTACTAATGGTATATCTACCATCGCAACTGGATTGCCTCATGACCGATGGGAAGCACACAACATTAATGTATTTACTCGAATACCATTTCCTACACTTTACGTCTTAAGAATTTTGTGGAAACGTTAAAAATAAACACACAAAAAAACATTATATAATCAACATTTCAAAATAATGCATTCATAAAATTTCTACGGTTTTATAAAAATATAAAATAAAAATTATATTAATTAAATATTTACAATAGTTTTGCAAAAAAATAATATTTAAAAATAGTTTAATTATTTCGAAATTTTTATAATAATTAAATTTTATTCAGATTTGAAAAACTATTGAATAGTAATTTCATGGTAACTCTAAGTAGTTTATTCAACAACTAATATTTTTCACATTCGAATAAATTTTACAAAATTGATGAACGTTGTTTACCATATAAATTGCATTATTTGAAATTCTGTATAATTTCTAAAAATAATTAAATTAAATGTACAGAATGTTGGTGGTGAAGAAAACAAAGAGCGATCCGCATCAAATGCATGATAATTAATTATCTCCGGAAATATTTTAATGCGACGAATCCTTCCTAAATAATATAAACACGTAGAGAGATATATATGTATTTCTATAGATATAGTGGTCTTTTGTTGGAAGTAATTTGGTTCGGCTGTGGACTACCTACCGCCGCTCAGATACACACACGAAACATAAACCTTTCGGAGGGAGGGTGTATTTGAAAATTTATCCCTTCGGTGCGGTCGGAGCGAACATTAATTGTCTGCGCCCTCGCTTTATATATATATAACTATATATGAACTTAATATAGAAGAGATATCAATTTAATCTTAAGGACGCGCGGAGGGTATTTAGAAAAGAAGCGCTGGATTAACTTCTTCGTCCTCGGCGTTGACCTCAGGAGGACAAACATCTCTCTTTCTCTCTCACTTTACCATCGGGGCCCTAATCCGAGACCCACACACACACACTCACAACTAATACATACAGACAGGGAGAGAAGACACAGACACCCACAACTCTCACTCATCTCTTCACTCGGTCGCACATTGTTTGTGCAAAGTGTTACACTCGATCCGAAATAGAATCTGTTGATTAACTCTGCCTCTCCGTCCTTCTACCACGTTCAACGGATTCATCTCGAAACAAAAAGAAGATGAAAGAAATGACGTAAGAAAGGACCGGTGCAGATAGAAAGGAACAAAAAAATATATAAAGAGCGGAAAGAATAAAGGAAAACTCGAGCACCTGGCCCCTTGCCCAAACACGGCAGAGGACAGACGCATTTTCGCCAATCTCAGCAATGAACTTTTCCAATAACTATTGCTTCAATATATAAAAAAAAAGAACAGATTTTGTTGTAGAAACCACAAAAATAAAACATATTTTAATATTTTCTTCACTAACATAATTATATATAAAAAAAAATATGTAGATTCTATTTACGGTTGAACATGAACTAAATATTTATAAGCGTCTCGCAAATCGTGTTTATTTAAGTCGATAGAAATGGCCCAGCAAATGTATTAAAGTCCTTAAATAAAAATTAACAAGTTCCTGCTCTTTTCTAGATTTGCATTTCAAGAGCGGGGGCGGTTTTCCATTTAAAAAAAATACTGTAACTTTCTCTCTCTCTTTCTCTCTCACGCTCTAGCATCGACAGTTTTCCGCCCCTGGAAATATTTAAATTGCCTTCACCCACTTCGCATTTTAAGAGGCCAAACATTTTCTGCATTATCCGAAAGGGCGACCAAGTTTTCAGCCGTAACCCCCCTGAAGGGTTCGGGTTTCCGTTTTCCCTATGGATTGCGGGAGGTGATGTTAGAAAAGGGGGGTTAATCGTTAAGTGGATAATAAAAATCAATTCCGTTTCCACCTTATTTTTCCTTTACTTTCGTTACATGCAGAAGTGATGGATGTTTGATCGTCAACATCAAATATTAAGCAAGCGTTTCACGCCATAAACATCGATGGAGTGTGAATGTTATCGTTTTTATTGATTCCCTGTTATTGCACTATCGGCCGTAAAAAGTAGACTTTATCGACGAAAAGCCATGTTTATGGGGGGGCACTGGTTGAAAACGAGTATTATTTTCTATGGAGGACTTACATCGTCTCCAATATTTGGCTTCAGCGGAACTGTTATTAGTTTCAGTTAACTCATTTTACAGTTCACTTTAAACTAATTGAAATATAGTCATTTTTAACATTATTTAATACAACATTTCATTAATAATTATCTTAGGGAAACTTAATCCTAAATTTAAAGGACCACAAAATATACAATTACACGCTGTATATTCCGGTGAGGTCCATCATGATGGATGCAAATAAGGAGATCAGTAATATCAAGAGTAATCTCGACATGCGGTACGTCGTAACCAGGAAGATGTATAGAAGTAAACGATTCGTGCGTTTTGTGGATCGCGAACGATGATCTGAAGATGGATATCCTTCAGAGAGAAAAGTAGCGACAAGGTGATTGCGAAACGAGTGGAGGTAATCCCGAAGGGGATTGAAACGGGCTTATCCCAACTGAATCTCTATAACAATTTGCGTGGTAAGAAGCTCCCCATCTAATTGAACCTTTCCCTCAAAGAAAAAAAAACAAATAGCTTAAAGGAAATTAAATTTCTCGTTTCTTCTTCATTTTTTCTTTGTTGAAAACAGAATGATGCATCCATTTCGGTTCATTGTTTTTTTTTTCGTTGAGTTGAAAAACTCGCAATAATATTTTGCTTATTGATTCTGCGAGGATGGAAAGGGGAATCCGGCGGCGAGGATATTATTCGGGGATTTCGCGCCGGAAGTGGCTTTCTGGATGGGAGGAAGGTTAACTTCCGGGTTTTTGTGCGTTGCGGTCGTGCCGATACGGCGAAAAGGTATTTTCGCACGGATTCCATCTTATTTGACTCAAACTCTCTCTCTCTCTCTCTCGTTCCCATTCCCTCATCGATGTGTAAATATTTTGGACTCGCTCTCGCATTGTTTGCGATCCTCGCCAACTAGATATGCGAACTAAACACACGGGGGATGATGCGAAAAGAGTGAGCGAAATAGGTGTGTGCTCAGGGGGATGATATTACTGCGTACGTTAGAGCGAGTGCAACGAAGGGTGTGGAAAGCCATGCGAAAGACGGAGGCGGAAGAGGAGGTATTTAGTGATCCGTGCTGATGCTGGGGTAAATAAGTATTAATTACATTCAAACGTGCCCCGGATCCCAGCATTTCGCTGCTGTTTGCGGACATCCTGAAACGTGTGTTTAAACTGTCACGTTCGATTTAAAATCCAAAACAAATATACGATCCTCCAGGGGGGTTTCATGTTTATTCCCCAGATCATCAGCTTTTCCTCCAATTCTATTTTCACTCACAATATTCTTTTTTTATTTAGTGACCACTGCATCCCATTTATTTTAGAAATTCTAAATCTTGGAATTATCTCAATTTTTATTAATTATTTACTCATTGCCAAAAATATAAATTACTAATTAATAAATAACTTAAACAAATATTTTTCTGAAATTTTCCTTTTAACTTATAATTTTAGAAAATTTACTTCAATAATAAATGTTATTATTTTTTTATATTATAATTTAAAAAAAAACTGTTTCAATTAATTGTCTGATACATAAGAAATTGCATGAAAAAGTTTAATTAATCGAATCACTTTAAATTAGTTAAAACACAATTATCTTAAAAAAATAATCAAATTTTTAATTACAAAGATATAAAAAGAAGCGATTCAATTAAAGTGTTTTAATTAATTTATCAATTTTTGTTGAAAGTATTTCCATTCAATGTAATTGAAATAATTTTTTCAATCAATGAATATTGATGTTAATCATACATTTCATCACACAACGAGATACATTCGCAATCCAAACGGCCATTATTGATTCCACAATTACGCAATTAATTACCAAAAAGCAAACATTAAACGATGCCGCCGCTCCTCGCATCAATATACATTCAAACATGATCGTGTTGTATAACAACAAAATTTGTTATCGGAAACGGATAATATTGATACGCAGATTTATATATTAAATGCAATTATTTCGCTAATTAAATGGGACCAACTTAATGCGCGTTTTCCGTTCTCGTTCATTCAGTGTTTACGCAACAAACAAACAACAATTTTGTTAATTAATAGTTTAAATTCAAGGGTGGGACGAAACTAATCCCCTGTTTTTTTTGTCCTAGCATACACATTGATATTTCGCAGTTGCAGCCAAAAATTACAACGCAATGATTACAAATTAGGAGGATGTTATTATTTGTTGATTACATAAATACAAGAATTTAATATTAAAATATTGTTGTTATTATTGTTATTACTTGTCTGATACATTTATTAAAATTTAATTTTTATAATTATTAAAAAAAAAGTTTTAATAATGCAAAATTGAATAAAATCTTCAAACGTAATTTATTTAATATTAAAATTATCCAAAAATAATTAATAGTAAAAAAAAATAATGTTGAAAATGTAAAAATTTCATGCGGCTATTTAAGAATTATAGCCGAAATTGGAATAGTTTCAATCGTGAAAAGCAAAATGCTGATCGAAATGGAATCTAAATTGCATAAAAAATTAATTGAATTTTAAACGAATTATTGACTAGAAATATTCGCTTGTCCCGATTTTTACATGTTAACAGGATTAAAGTTGTTGTAACCAGTTTCAGCAACATTTTCAGTTGGATTGAACATTTTACGAAATTGCATTAAACACAACAATGTTTTTTTTTTCTATTTACATAATCTAATTATTGTTTACGAAATAATTATCAGTTGCATAACTGTTTTTCTAGAAACGTTTTGAAAATAGTATGGAAATGAATTGCTGAAGAATTGGATGAAAAAGGAGAAGAGGCGAAGGCATAAAATTTCGGCTGTTTCGCGAATGCGGATGGAATGCACATCCGGCCGTAATAAATTCGGAGATATGCGACGAAATCAAACTATTAAACATGTCTGCAGTTGGAACGTTAAACTTAAATATGTGCTCGCCTCTTGCAGCACGAATTTGGATTCCGCATGCAAATTTCTGCCATACACATTGATATAGAGAAGCGCATACACACTCCGCCGCTCTCTCTCTCTCTCACTGCAAACCAACACACAACGTGCATTCACAGAAACCAGACGCATTTTCATCCCCTATCTCATTTCCAAGTACGAGCAATGAAACTATAAAATATTAACCATTTTCCATTTCAATTACATTATTCGAGAATTAATACAATTTACAATTTGAAAACGAATTACGTAAACAGTAACGCAATCCAAATTTATGAAATCATTCAAGCCCACCAATTCTAAATCGATTTTAACTTATGTAATAAGTAATAATAATTTTCAAATTAAAAAAACATTGAACAAATTAACTAAAAGTCTCTAAAATATTCTGTTTCTTCGATTCAATATATTTTTGAAATTATACTATAACTGATATAACGATCCTATTTATGTGACCGTTATTGTGCTGTGTTCATTTTATCGCCTATATTTTAGTTCCGCTTCGCTTATTCCCTAAGATTTCAGATATCCAAAAAAGTTTTTATTATTCTTAATTCTCTTTATGTTTAGTTTGTATTTGCACATTTGAAAACTTCCAGAGTTGGGATTGGAAAAAAAAATGGTGCAGATATTATCGACTTTTCGATTTTCGATCGTTGTTGCTGCAGCGGCGTTATGTAGTGTACATTTTCAGTTTCAGCCATCCAAAGCACGTCGGGGGCTTCTGCCGTTCGATATTCATGCTGCATCGTCACACATACATATATACACACACACACACACGTCGCATCTATATCTATATAGATACATACATATATAGTCAGCGAAAATAAAATGCGCTTCCGTGTGTGAACCCCACCGTATGGAGATAAATGAACTAAACATACTGAAAGTATCTATCTTCACGGGAACTTGGCTTACGCAAGATAAGGTGCTGGTAGACAGAGAGATTGCGTTGATTCCGTTCGGCTGGAATCAGGCTATCATCATCATCAGAACCAAAATCTAATCATCTACTTTTCGTATCAAAACATACCATCATTTATACATCAAAATCCAATAAAACAAAATGGAATAATTAGAATCATTATAAAAGAAAGTATAGTTATTTTCATCATAACTTAGATTATCATACTGCAGTTCACTTTATCATCAAGATATAATAAAACGAATGCAAACTTTTAACACTGCATCATACTTTATATACTTTGTACATGAAAAATATTAATTTTAAATAATTAATTAATGAAATCACTGAAATACTATAATTAATATTTTTTAAATTAGCGAAATGCATTCCATTTTAATGAAATTATGATCCGTGAGTTTGGATATAAAGGGAACAAAATTACATGAAACGAATATAGCAATGATAATTCCATAAAGAATATTATTTTCAATGCGTTTAATGGACGTGGTATTTTCGCTCGTTACACTATTAAAATACTTGTTGTTCCATTCCATATCCATACGTTTGTTTGTTTGTTCTGCGCTCGTTACTCCCACTATATACACTTATTTTATTCATTTGTTGTTGTTTTGTTACGCTTTTCATTTGTTTTTCGTCCGTTTTGTTTCGTTTCATTTTTTTTTTATTTGTTGTTGTTGTTGTTGTATAATCTAGTTTTCACTATGTTCGTGTAATTATTTCGCGGAATTATGGTGCGTCCGCGAAAATAATGCCGACCTGACGCACGGAATATGAATAATAGTCATTTCCATGGGGTTCCGAATTAAATTTGTCGTCCGGCTAAACTGTGTACTATATAGTTCGTCCGTCCGTTGCATTGTATTATATATATATTTATATATATATAAATTTGTATACGTACATAATGCCCTAATTGCATTATACGCGTACATTCGTAACGCAATTTTTGTATTCTCTATTTACTGCATTCGAGCGCGTGATTCAATTCCAAATTTAATGAAGTGAATTATTTCAATTCATCCAGTACTTGAAAACCTACATGCAGATACGCTGCATTAATTATTTTCGATGATACAACTGTTGTAATATTCCCTTTTTCATAAAGTATATTATTAAGTATTTTGAAAAAAAGAAAAACTAATTTTCTAATTGAATTATTTCGTGCAACATTCCTCATTACCCAAATGGATTCAGCGGCTAAAGCAAAGTTTTTTAATTCAATATTGTCCGTTATTTCATTATTCAGTAACAAAATTGAAATTTACAACTAAAATTCTGCTGATTTTTAATTTGGAACAAAAGCTTTAATTGTTTTTCTTTTATATACTTGAATGTCATTGCAAGGTTTAGTTCATATTTTATTTTTGTGATGAATGTTGGGGAAAGTATGTTATTTGGATAGAGAATGTGCACTATTTTTTCGCTGCGAGCGGTACTCGTGTAATTAGTCGAAGAAAAGCCCATCATCGCGTATAATAACTCTCGAATTTTGTCATCCTGTCTAATCATCATCCACTTGGGGACGACGTTAAAGTAATCCACGTGAACGGGCGGCAAATGGGGGGAAACGGGGGGGTAGTTCTCGGATGGAAGGAGGAGGAGAGTCCAATGATGAAGACCCGGCGCGTCCCCGCTGAACCCGAGGATGGTGAACGTGATGGCAATCCCAACGTGGGCCTAGGCCGAATCACCCCGTTCCTCATTTTCTCAACCACCCCTTCATTGGCTCCACTTCCTCTCCACCTCTTTCCGGCGAAAGTGCACACTAATGCCAATTAACTCCACTACTACCACTCCCGTGAACTAATTCGACATCTTTCAGTGCTGCTGCATTCTCGGCCCGCTCTTCCCAACAACGGATAAACCAGTTGAATTATTTATGCGGCCGATTTTTTAGACAATCCATTTAAGTAATTAACCCCTGCGCATAATCTAAATCGAATCCAGTTCATATTCCCAGATATAATTATGTTTCGCGTTTTACTAGATATTCTTCGATCGCGTAATTCATCGATTGAGGTTAGTTTGTTGGAGCGTTGTGCAGATGGAGAGGGAGAGTGGAAAGGGGAGAGTAGTTTGCATGGCCTCCCCCTCGAGAAAGTTGGATCGTTAGCGCTGATGATATCCAAAATCCCATTCGATGAGGTATTATCCTCATCCCCAAAGTCCCGAAACTCTCTCTCTCTCTCTCTATCATACTTACAAGCACACATTTTTCCGTCCCTCGAGTTGGATACTCTGCGGGGGATACTCAAATCAGGTAACCCACCCCAAAGCAAACGATTTCCTTCATCACATTGTGTACTACACACACAAAAGTACTAAAATTATTTACTCAATACTTCTTCATTATATACTATTAACTACTTAAATATACATTATAGACATAATCTGAATGAATAATATAAAACCTCCTAAAATTTTAACTATTTTAGGAATTTATACATATTAACTTCATTGAATCTACAACATATAGATTCGTTTAATAAATAGTTAATAATTAAATTTGATAATTATCTATTGACAATATATTTTATTTTAAATTGTACGTCCTGTATATATCTTTCAGGAAAATAATAGGTCAGGATGGCCGAGTGGTCTAAGGCGCTGCGTTCAGGTCGCAGTCCACTTCTGTGGGCGTGGGTTCGAATCCCACTTCTGACAATCCTTTTACTTAAGCTACAACTAAAGGACGATACATGAAACATGGAAGATTATTACAAAAAATATTAATTAACTAAAATTATAAGTAATTTTAAAACATTTCAATGAATTTAAATTACGTAAAATATTTGTAATTGCAAGTAATAATATTTTTTTATTGAAGAATGTGAATATAAAAAATAAATTGAATAAAACCGTTTAATGATATTTCGAGATATTTATCATTTATGTTGTTGTTAATTTTACAAATATATGGACACAATGTAACTTAAACGTTATTCGATATGCATTAATAATAAGGGTTATCACTATTTTTCACCTAAATTACGTATGCATTTCATTCGTGGAGCATCGATTTTAGAGCGAGCCCAGCTACACTACAAAACGGTCTGCGCTAACGCACATACATATTTGTATATATATATATGCACACAAACACAAATACTAATCGCCGTATCCATGCGACGATCTAATTAACGTTATCCGGCATTTATCAATAACATAATAATTAATGGAGCAATTTGTGTATTATAAATTGAGCAAATGTACGTCATACGTTCATACCTTTTAGCATAATTCGTCCATCGTAATTGGCTTGAATAAAACAGAGCAAATAAACACAGGGTAATTATATCCACCCTCTGCTGCAGAAGCTCATTGCACTTTCGACACATAATATCCGTTAAAGCTATTCCACCGTTATTATTATTATTTTGGCAGTTACATTTCTTTCATTAATAAGTGGATGAAAAATGGAAAGAATTGTAAATAAAGAATACGGCCTTAACCGTTTCGTTCGCTGCGAGTGCTTGTCAGATAAAAGTGTTTATAGAGGCGGCGGAAAATGGGGGGAAAATTTTTGCGGGAGGACTACGCGTCCTGGGGGACCAATAATGCGGAAAGTTGATATCGCGCGCTTACGAAACTATATTTCGCACACTATAAATTGGCGGAGCCACCGCATAAACTGTTATAATTTTGTTTTCGAGGGGATGAGAAAACTATGTTGATGGGGTCGTGAGGTGGGATAGTTCCTTAATTGCCGAGCGGAAAATTCTTGGCGAAAAGTTAAAGCACCCGCGAGACGCAAACGCTCCCATCCGATTGATAAAATGAAAACAAACTAAAAATATTGAAGGAGAGTGAAACGAAAATAGAAACGAATCTTCGGTGTTGCAATAAATGCGATTGAATCAATAAGATTGGTTCGGTGGGGTTTTGTTGGGTGGTGGTGGGAAAAGGGACTGAAAAGTGGTATTATGTCTGTCGTGGGGGGAGTTTGGTGGTGGTAGCAGTAGCAGTTCTGGAGTTATCTACATGCCTTCTCTTCCACCACCACCACCACCAACCACCCCTTTTTCTCTGCCGCCCCAGATAACATACATGCACACACAAGTCTCTTTGCAACTTACAATTTCCTGTTAAAGTAGACGACATGTGGTTCCGGATCCGAACTTTATATATATATATATATATATGGTATCAGTGGTGCAACTGTATTTGCAGTAAGCCATATAGGAGTTAGCCAATATTCTAAATATTCGTCGCGGGGGAGCGACTGCACGACGTTTATAAAAATCAACTGAACGACATCCGGAATCCCGCATTGCAATGGAACAATTGCATTCCCCATGCGACAAGAGAACGAAATCTAAGGATCAACAACTCGTCCTCAAATCCGAATACTTCCGCCTTCGCCCTTTACTAAAACGAGCATTTTATCAACTATTATCGACGCGCCGAGTCTCTATTATAAATATATAATTTCATGAATAACAAACAATTATTAATGACACAATAAATTTCAAGTTTTCAATAAAATATTCACCGAATAAAATATGCTTGGAAAACATCCAGAAAAACATCATTTCATAAATCAATTAGAAAATATCAACAAGTGTATTTTAACAATATTGAAATACTTGAATTTGATTATTCAAACAACTAAATTTTTTGACTAAATAATAAATATTTTTCAGTAACAATTTTGTTTAATATGTGGATGCGCCGGGTATTTTAAAGTTTTGTTAAATGAAATACGAACATCAGCAATATGAGAAAGCACATAAAGAAATAATAAAATAAGTCCGCACAATGGGCTTCATTCGCTTGGATGTGCTGTTGAGGATGAATGAAAGGCTAAACGCTTCGCCAGTTCTTTGCTTGCGTCCATCCTCCTCACGCTCGACCGATGAAATTCAAGACAAATTGATTCTTATTAGAATATTTTATTGTTACTCATATTTATTTTATGTGTAGATTCTTCAGAAACATGAATTTCTTAATTTCTTAGATTTAATTAATCTCAATCGAAATAAATTAAAAATTAAATTTATTAATTAAACATTCAAAATTTTTTATTAAATTCAGTAGAAAACGTATTGAACTTAATATTTAATAGAAAAGAAGAAATTCGTATTGAAGAAATAATGCAATATGAATATGGGTTATCCAATAATGTACTAGAAATATCAGATCATATATATATATTTTATATTGGGAAGCGAGAAACTAACTTCATTTTTCTATTCGATTGGAATGAATATCTTTTGATTTTACATGTAATTTATACACTTGGAAATGTGTATATTCTCGGTTCGGTTATTTTCCATTTCACATAAACGGGAGTATATTGGTAATGGCTCGGCAGCGAAATATTTCCTTATCTTATTATATCCGAAGCCATTGTCGGTCGAGACTGGAATGAGGGAATGAGTGGAAGAGGTTTTTCCCCAGTAATTTAAAGGGCTGCAGAGAGCAACGTGAAGGGCGCTTTGGGGGTGAGAGGGTGGTCGAATGGAACGGAACGAGTTGTTCCATCCTTCGGGACTTCGCACTTCCTATAAAGAGGAATCGCGCGGAAATGGCCACAGTTTAAAACTGCATTTCCTAACTAGCAGCAATAACCAATAAAAACCGAAATTTGATTGCGCAATTTTTCCGTCGCTTTTGAAACAAACCGTTCCGAATCGGGAAGAGGACGCAATGATAACGCGAAACTTTTAACGGAAATTTTTATTAACACGAAACTGGATTCAATTTCAGCTCTACGAAGCTCCTCTCCAGTTTTTAGTAACGCAACTTCCGCTTCCAGCTTTTTATGCTCTTAAGGAAAATAGTAAATATTTTTATTGCGTCGCAGCTCTGATTATAATAAAATTGAATATTTCACCTGTGAACACAATAAACAAAACAAACAAAGATCTACAAATGCAAATATTTGCATTTAAATATATAATTTTATTTTTGTATTATATAATAAAACTTCGTTATGAATACAATCCCTAAGTTACGTAAAACTTAAGGGAAGGCTTGTTTAGTTGCATAATGTAAAGCGTAAATATTGAATGTTCCTTAATAAACTTATAACAAGGTACGCGAGGGGCAATCTTCGCGTCCAAAGGAAAAAGCCCGGCTTGATATCAATATTGTGTTTAACAAGGAGGAAACTTGCAGAGCGCAATATACTTTAATCACGCTCTTATTAAATTTTCATTTTCAGCGCATTCACTTTGTCTTTTTCTCCATTATTTTTTATGCTAATATATCTCATGTCATGTTATAATCATCATTGATTTGTTGTCAAATTAATTAACTCTAATAATCAATTTTGTATGTATCAACGAGAAACAGTGCAAAAATATGTATTCCAAAACGAACAATTTTCATGTCGTTTGTTACTTTTTTTTATACGTGTATTCTCTCTGATCAATCGGAAAACGAAAACGGTTGTCATGTAGATTTGATTGCGGGGAGGATTCGTTGATTTCTTCCATTCCACGCGAAGGTCCTTTCGGGATTGCGTGCGGGGATGTGCTTTCCGTGTCAAGTGCATGCGACTATGGGGGGAGATGTATAAAAAGGACATCAGCGAACCTCCTGATCCGTCTCCTTTTATTATTCATACGTCGCTCCGTGCTCTCGCGCTGTGTACACGCCATAAATCAATATCGATGGAACGCCAAATGGAATGCGATATTACATTGTGACATATCCACATGTGTCGACCAATAAGAAAAAACTATACGTTCAGAAACGTTGTAATCTCCCTTTAAAATCGTGTGACATCCTTAAGTAAATGCATTCAGGATTAAAAGATTGTGGATAAGTCAATCCAATTCATTTTTACTTATACTTTGTCCTTTCATTAAAATTGGTTGAATATAATTGAAATGGTAAAATGTGAAATAAAAATAAAATTCATTTTGGCCCAAATTAGAGGTAACAAAAAAAATTCATTTTATAATAATAAAACGAATAAAATTTAGTATATTTTTAGAATATCAAATTTATTTAAATTGTAAATTATATAAAATGTATAGAAATTAATGAAAAATTGTACAATGATTTTTGTAGTTAAAAATTTCTTATTAGTTGAATACACTTCTAGTATCAAGAAATTATAGTTAATAAACAGACATTTAAAAAATGAATCAATCAACGTATTCCATAAAACTATTTAAAATTGATTACGTATTAAAATTTTGAAAGTAAATATTGCGTTTCTTTGATATTTTCTAATATATAATTAGAAATGTAAATAAACTATTTAGAATTTCTGATAATATGAAAAAATGTTTTTAATATTGAAAATATGTAAATTGCGTTAGATTTCAAAGGGCTTACATTATTTTATGGTCATGGTAAATGGAATTTGATTAAATAAGATTATCTAAGATAAAGAGAATTGATAATACAGCAAAGATGTGGTTTTTTCCAAATTCGATTGAGCGGTATCATCCATCGGAAAATTTAGTGGTGCGATCAAAAGCGTAAGCACAAATCGCGAGATTGAAGTTGGAATTTATATGTAAAGAGTGGCACTGTGTGTACGTCTGCATTCAGCAAAAAGAGCTTCCTGAAACTGAAAATCGACGAAGCGAAATTGTTTCATATATACATACACAAATGTGTGTATGGCGTTCGTTGCAAGTGGAATTGGAATTGCCGCCGCCTCCGCTGACGTCTCATCCGCTGCCGCCGCCGTCGTCGTAGCCGACCCCCATTCCCATTCCTCCCAAAGCCCGATGTGCATGCATTCGAAATTGAAATTTGCTAGATTCATTCACATTTTAATAAATTTCAGAGCCCGGAATGAGACCCATCGTATTTTATTAAGACTTCCGGCGAACTGCGAAAACACACAGTGTTCTCTATATGTGTGCACATAAACGGGACGAGTGAGGATAAAAAAAAAAGAAGGAAAATAAGTAAAATAAAGGAAACATTCACAATAAACTTTCCAAAGTCGTGCCACTTTAATTATAGTTTATTTTGGCTTCAGTTTTCTATAAAAATTGTAATAAATTTGAAAGTTTTTTCCAAATTATTTATTTTTTTCAAAGTAAAAAAAAGAAGCTAAATCGGAAATGTATTTTACTAACAAGTAATGAAAAGTATGTAAAACATTCACGTTTGGTATTCAAATAAATGGTGGATGCGCCGGGTAAAATTGTTTTTGTTGTGGTAAGCGTTACTGAAAAAAAAAGACGCGTGGGATGGTGTCACGCGGTTTTTAAGGAGGGGATGATGAGTGGAGTGAGGTTAGAATAAAAAATAATGCCGCACGAAACGTGCAGATGGTAAGGGCGAAGGGAATTTTGTCGCTGTAAATGAGATATAAGGGATGGAATTGCGTTGAATGGGGGCTCCGAAGGGCATGAAAGGCGATAGCGGATCGGGAAAGAATGCGGCTGAGGAGAGGAGAGGAGAGCGGAGGCATGGTGGGCTGCGGCCCAAAGTGCTGATAAATGGCGTCATTTGTAAATGACTTCAACGCTTTGATCCTAATTTTCATCCACCCTCTCGCTCTTTTCCACTCGCACACTCTCAATCTCGCTCTCGCATTCAAGCGCCCAATCCCACACGAAACGAACAACCCCTAAACGTATGTCACAGTGATGTAGAAAGGAGATGAAGAGACGAACAACAATATCAACAACAACAAAAAAAAAACAAGAGAAAAGAAAAGAATTCACGTTGCACATATGAAAATAAAATACAGAAGAGAAAAAATAAATAAAAAAAAGGGAACTCGAAATAAGAAGAGGGAAAAACATACATAAAAGCCGGATGCCTTTTTATTATTATATCACCGGCTAAAATCTTTATTACACCGAATACATATAGATATATATGTATATATATATCTGATCGCATATTTTCCCCTTTTGAAAAGCCTCGGGAAAATATGGATCCTTTATGAAAAATCTCCTCTTCTCCTTTGTAACATTCGTTCCTTATTCTTCTCCTTTTTTCCCTTTGCATATGTATAAGTAGTATATACTGAGCACTCGCATTCGCAACAAAATAACAGCGAAACCATTTTATACGTGCGTATATAAATCTTTATTACAACACACAAAAGTTCATTTCTTCCTTAATTTTAGCACTACATATTCTAAATGACATACATCTCCTAATATTAAACGTAAACATTCATAGCAGATATAATAATTAGTAATAAGTAAGTTTTTGAAAAAAAATATCCGCGTTTCAAATTTTCATCTTCATTTTTCTAAGAAATTATAATACTTTTTCTTTAAAATTTTCAGAATGTTATAAAAATATATCAAATAATGCATAAAATTCTCGAAAATTGTAGCGCTTTGCAAAAATGAAAACCAACAAATAAATTGAAGCAAACCGTATAGCAGGAAATCGCTATTAAATATTAGCGAATTCGAATGTTGCGCGGGTAAAAGCAAATGTCACCGATTTATAATTGAATTTTCGCCGGGTCTATTTATATTCAATTAAATATTAAAACCCCATTCGTGATTAATTACTTGTTTCTTTTTTATTATTATTATTTTTCGACCACCTATATAATTTTTTGTTTTTGTCCCATAAAATAACAAACATTTCAAGCCGTATACTTTTTTTTTTCGAATAAAAATTACGTGAAATGCATACATCATCCAAATCCGTTTTTATAATCAAAAAAAAAATACTACTAACAAATATATTTTCATTATTAATCTATTGTAATTCAATATTAAAACCGTATAAATTCATATAAATTTAGTTAAATTCAAATAATTGTATCAAAGCTTCAAAGCGTTATATGAAAATATTATTTTTGTAAATAATGCGTAATTTTCTATCTAAAGAGGCGAAGATTGGCGAGGAATTGGTAAGTGTTGCGACGTGGAAAAATAAATGTTCAGATTTGACTTGCAAATCGCATGCAAAAATTATATCGACTGCCGGAGCAATGAATAAGTTAGTGAAGTGTTTATGTTCCATTGTAGTTTTATATTATTATCTGCACACACGCCACAGCCAATAAACATTCTTACACATTTGGCCAATTTTCCTCAAATAATAACATAAATAATTAATGTTTCTTTTTGCTGTCTGTTGATGTTACATTCAAACACTGTACTAAAACTATTACAAATACTTCGATGTGATATGATTTACAAATTCGGTTCATATCGCAGATAACGCTTATCATTTTTTTTTTATTTATTAAAAAAAAGTAACACTGTTATAGAGGATTTCATAAAAATTATGTCACCAATTTGTAATAATCTTTATATCAGGTGTGTCCAACCTTTTAGTTTCACTGTATCACATTTGTTGGGACGAATACGTAGGGCGTTGGCCAAATTTTGAATTTTCTATTGAAATATAATGCAGCACGATTTTATTAATTAAGCAATCGAAAATACGTTTCTTTTTTCAACTACTTTTATCAACGGAACTGGGTATCAGAATTATTAGTACATTACAATATCAATCTTATCAATATAGTTAAACAGTCGGCAACTGTATTTTGGCACAGTGTGTTGTAACAATTCCGTGAGAAATGTCCGAAGAAGAATTTAAACCACCGTCCACCGAGAAGATACCGGATGAATACGAGATCGAAAATGCCTCCGTTCATATTTTCATGCCGAGGCACAACCGCTTCCAGAAACAAGTCGAAACGTTTAAGGATGCTATGTTAGATTGCAAATTCGATGTACCAAATGAAAATATGCATCGCGTCAGGAGTAAGGCGGATATCGATCAGATCTTAGGTAAGATTTCTTAGTTGGTTATAGCATGATTCGTTGTGATTGATTATCTTTGATTTCAGAGCATGCGACTATGAATAATAATAACAAGTCATGTTTGATCATCGCATTTTTTGGAGAATTAGATGAAAACGATATTATTTTGGACAACGACGAGGTTATCAAAATGAAAGATATTTCCTCTCCATTCATTTTCGCTTTTAGGAATAAACCTAGAATATTCTTCATGCAGGTAAGTTAAGATAAATGTCTTTCTATAATGCTATACTATACAAACATAGGGTTTGAGAAGACTATCGAAAAAACCTCAGTGGGATACCATTGGCAAATTGGACTCCAAGTATGACGCTCCATTGGAAGCCGATCAGCTCATCGTTTATAACATAGGTATTAGATACGATTACAAGTTACAAATGAGATTATAATAACTATTGAATTCTTTAGATGAACCAGGAAACGATATTAACGTATTCATGAAAAACATATTATACAATATAAGGAATTACGGAAAGAGGGATGACATCTTCGACATTATCATGTTCTCCGAAACGTCGAGTAAGAAGAGGCCCTTGTTTGTGTCGACATTGCGTAAGAAATTCTACTTCAAGAAGTCTCCCTATAGAGGACACGATTACGAATACATGAAAGCGTATGAAGTTATAGAAAAAAAAATATTAATGACAACTGAAAAGCCAAAATCAGAATACTATGACAAAGTCGTTATAGCGACAACTGAAAAGCCAAAATCAGAATACCATGACAAAGTCGTTATAAGGAAGGTAGTGCGTTCTAAACAATAAATCTTTAGATTTGATAACACAAATCCATGTATTATTTCAGACAACATTCAAATCATTAAAATTTAAAAATCAATCCGGATATCTAATTTAATCTACTAATTACAGATATTCGGTTAATAACAAAAAAAAATCCTTTGTTTAAATACTTTTATTTATTCCGATAAAACGATGTTATCTATGGAACTCGATATCTTAATCAAACTAATAATGTACAATATCAGTTTTATCTGAATAGATAGATAAACCAGCCTGTTAATGTTTTGCATAGTACACTGTGAAAAGTTCGTGAGAAACCATGTCGAACCAATATAAATATAATCTAGAAATTAAACCATCCACCGAAAAGATACCGGATGAATATGAATTCGGAAAAGCTGCGGTGCATATTTTCGTGCCGAAGGATCCGTTCTTCAAGAAACTAGTCGACACGTTCAAGGAAGCTATGATGCATTGCCGTTTCGAAGTACCAGATGCAAACGTACATTCCATCAAGAGTAGAAAGGATATCGAAGATATTTTCAGTAACAGTAAGTTTTTTCAGTTAATGATAACTAGGCACAACTAATTGAGTATTTTCAGTTAAAACGTCCGACAATGATGATAAATCGTCTTTGATCATCGGATTTTTTGGGGAATCGATGGACAATGGAATTTATTTGGAGAACAACGAGATTATCAAAGTCAAGGATATTTCCTCTCCATTCGTGTTCGCTTTTAGGAATAAACCCAGACTGTTCTTCGTGCAGGTAAGATTCACTGTGTTTAGATAGAGATTTAAACCAATTATTGCAGGGATTGAAAAGACCATCAAGCAACATTCAGACAGATAGCGTGTGCAAAACGGACATCAAGTTTGACGCTCCGCTGGAAGCTGATCAGCTCATCGTTTACAATATGGGTTAGACACAGTTATAAGTTACAGCAAAGCCTATGAATCTAAGCATCTTAATTAATTCTTTAGTTGATCGAAATCACGATATAAACACATTCATGATGAACATTTTGAATAATATTAAGAATAATGGGGAGAGAGACGACGTCTTCGACATTATCATGTTCTCCGAAACCTCCGACAATGTGAGGCCCTTGTTTGTGTCGACTTTGCGAAAGAAATTCTACTTCAAGAAGTATCCGTGCAGAGGATACGATTACGAATTCGTAAAGGTCATGGAATTGTTAAAACCGAATCCATCCATAGTTGTGAACGATTCGTCGTTAGATAATGGTATTTCGGAGATTTTGGATGAGCCAAATAAAGGGAAGTACAATCGTTCATTGCCTTCATTAAATGAAAAGTCTACAAATACGAAATCACGAGTCTATGATAGAAAGATCAGCTTCTCAGGAATCGATCCTCCAAGATCCCGCAGCAATTCCATGCAGAAGCCCAAAAAACCTGCATGGAAGCCATAATCGGACCAAAATCATTATCTCTATAATATTTAATCACCCACATTCTCAGCTATAGTACTGATCTTAATATACTTAGCACTAATTTATTTATTATTAATAATAAATTAAGTTTAATTTATAAAAAAATAAATCCACAAAGGAAAATTCATTACCTATCTTTTCTCATAAAGATAACATTTTATTTCCGTATATTTCAAACTGATCCTCATAATTTGCCATCAGAATCTTTTTTACACGACCCGCGAATAAATATGTATTTGTTCCTCTTATTTCTATATGTTATATTTATTTTATAATATTTGCTATTATAATACATTAAAATTTAAATGAAACTAAATTAATGATATTTGATATCAAAAGTATAAAAACAAGCATACGCTGGTTGAAGTTTATATTTATTCAAATGCATTCAACGAGATTAGATTTGATACTAAACACGGTCTGGTTTGTTAAAGCGCGATCAATTTACGAATTAATGTTAATCTAAAGACTTGATTTGCATGCGAGCTAGATAGAGTGTGATTGATACGTTAATATTTAGATGGGATGCAAATTAATGTGCGCCCTTTCGGTCAGCCACCCGCCGCCCTCTAATATTTGGCGGTTTGATGGAGGTACGAGATGTGTGCATGTGTATGTGCAAGAGAGTTAATGGTGGCCGATTGTAAATTATCCAAACACGCAGCGGTTAACATATGGACGCGATAGATCTTTAAAGGCATGGACCTGTGCCCTGCGCCCTATTCCCGTTTATAAATTACGGCCGACAGGGTACATTGCAAATTGGCCCCGGAATCGGTTTCGCATTAGCCTTGGTTTATGCAGCACGGCGATTGCCCCCGTAATTAATCGGTTTATTATGAACGCATATTCCGTACACAACGCACACACACACTCACTCACTACCACCTCGAAACAAGAATTCTTGCCCAAACTCTAAAGTTAAAGTTAAAAATCTTTCAGAACCACTGAATTTACATAAAAGTTATATAATTTGAAATAATATTTCAAAAAAAACATAACTATTTCATATTGTAAAAATAATAATATTACTTACATTTTGGATATCTTCCCATCGCAGCAGTAAAATCATTCATAACATCTGAAAAATAAAGAAAATTAAATTTAAAACCTTATCGTTTAAATAAAATGTATTATTAAAAATATTATCATTGCATATATAGATTTAAAAGTTTATAAAATTACGCAATGCTCATTCACGCATCCTGTGTATATTTTTCAAGAAAATAAAAGGTCAGGATGGCCGAGTGGTCTAAGGCGCTGCGTTCAGGTCGCAGTCCACTTCTGTGGGCGTGGGTTCGAATCCCACTTCTGACAGTTGTTTTACATTACATAAGCTTCAACTAAAGGCCGATAACCCAAGCATCCAGCACAATCTCATCAACGATATTTCAAGGACAAGAATGTTACAACTATGTTAATTATATATTTAGCTATGTGTATTACGTGAACGTAAATAAGTGTTAAGGTTTGTAAACTTTCCAAATTGTCTCCTCATGTCATCCAATTACTATCAGTGACATACTTTGCTTAACTTTCAAACAATTACATAGCCTTAGGATCATTTTTTTTTATGTAATTGAGAAGCTCTATTTTGAAATTATAACGAAATGCAAAAAATGGAACGTTTATAAAACACTTACAGCAAACGCCAATTGAATTAATTACACCAAAAACACAATTATTTCCAACACTTTTATCGAAACAACAGTAAAAACCAATGCATTATAAATGACGCCCCAATTATATCAATAAATTACGCCGACGTGTATGTGTTTACTTCCGGCCCCGCGGACTTCAATGGTGCTTGACGATTGGCCGTACGCACAATGGGATTACGCAACGCAACGCATCGCCGATAAATGCTGTTAACAATACTCTTTCAAAATAAAATTTAGCGAATAAATAAAACGACGAATCGTTGCAGAGGAAATGTTCGCTGAGAGAAGAGAAGTGAGAAAGAGGCCTTCTCCCCAAGAGGATAATCAATATATTAAGGAAGAGGCGAATTGCGCGGAGGGACTTCTTCCGATCCGGCTGCTAAAAATGCGCGCCGGTGTTTACGATGGAACAGGTCGACTTTGCAAAGATAATCCAATAAATTTCATGGCTTAATTGAGTTTGAGGTGCGGCTGAAAGACGATTGCCGAAGGGGGAAAGAGAGAGAAAGAGATAGAGAAAAAAACGCTGAAGGACGTTATAACAAATGCGAGTGCGTCGGAGAAAGAGAGAGAAAAGAGGCAGGGAGAGAATGGTGCTAAAGGAAACAAGTGGTTTCGTCAATTGATCCTATTAGGAGAACTTACCCATCGCATTACTGTTAATTTGAACTTATTACAATTTGTATTTATGTTTTGTACGAGACTTTCATAATTCTGCGTTGATTCAATAGTTGTAACACCTATTACATAATTTTAATGATATTTAACAACCTTACGTCAAATTTGACAACCAATAAAGAAAATCAATTAGTGTCAGAAATTAATTACTTAAAATTACATCAATATTTGCGATATTTTTATTAATTATTAAACTTATTCTCGAAGTCAAAACATTAAAAATATATTTTTTTCAAATTATAAATAAAAAATAATTAAAAAAATATGTAAACTAAATTTTCCATTTAATTTTATTAAAATAAATTAAATGACATTATCAAAACAATGTTTGTTTGTACTTCTGAAATTTTATGAAAACAAATAAAATATTAGTAAAATTACTCATCCACTTGAAACGAAAAAATATCATATCAGCTCTTCAAATTGATGACAAAGTTATTTAAATCATTTACGTCATTTAATCTTTCATTTACGTTTTCACCATGTAGATTATTACTAAATTTTCACAACAAATATGGTAAAAATAATAGTTAATCATAGTTTAATTATATATTTTTTTTTTAGTTAAATGAGCTTAACAGTGTATATTTCTATATAAATAAATATTTTTTTGTATTGTGAATCAATTTCCTTCGTATTGTATAAAAATTCGAAACAATGAATGGAAAGAATATAAAAGGTTTTTAGAGAGGGAGGTTTTTAGAGAATTGAAAGAAACAGACAATGGGTTTTAATTCGGCAATTGGTTGGTGAAAAGGACGGGATTTTTTTAAGTGTCCTTTGTTTATGTGATTAAATGCGGTTAATCGGATTGAAACGGGAAGAAAAGATGTTTCAGTATTTTGTTTGATGGATTTGCAAAGTATGTTGGAAATATCTTAATGGGCTCGATTACATTTTGGAATTAAGCGAGTTGCGAGAAAGGCGGGGTTGGGTTGGAAGTTAATTACCTCCAACAACGAGTGAGTATCAATTAGATAGGGGTGGAAGGTTGGCCTATATTTCGGGACAATTATCTTAGCATTATTCGGGGGACCCGAATTTAGTGCTAAATGGTTCGGAGGTCGGTGAGGGGAGAGGAGAGGAATGTATGGGATAGGAAGTGCACCAAACACTATTGCTATGTGTTTTCCGGGATGCGAACATGCTTTGCATTTTCCTCATTTTCCTGGTCCGCGTTGTCGGCTGTCGGTTTGATAAGCCGCAGCGGCGGCACCACAAAACGTAATGGCGCCAACTTCATTATGGGACCTATCGACAGTTTTCATAAAGCTGGAAACAATCGAGTTTATTGCACCATTCGATTGTTTTGCACGACCCAATCTCGAACCCTCGGCAAAACCCTTTTTTCTGCGCTACGTACACCATTAATGCAACTACGTCCAATCACCGCTCGGATCGATTTCCAATGCATCACACACGTGTTTTCTCACCTGGAAAACAATTTAATCGACGTCGAGTTCATTTATATGCACTTTGTCACGAACGTTGCATTATACACTATTCGACAAAATAATTTACCTCTCGCAGCAGTTCAATCTACTACAGTTCAATACATTACTTATTTTAGGTCAATAAACGAATAATTTCCCAACGGTAATTGCCTAAATTCTAAACATCGCTATATGAAACTTGCAAAAAATATTATTTCCACTTAATTCTTCATGACTATTGATTAATTAAATAGTTATTCGTAACTTTTGTTCATTAGTAATTAGGAAAGTAGTAAATAAAATTTGTATAAAATATTTCATCAATATTTCAATTAAACAATAAATGTAACGAAAAAAAAAACAATTAATAAATATTAAAATTGCTTAAAATAATAAATAAGAAAAAAAAATGTAAATAGGAAACCAGTACAAACAAAATTAAATTGCGTTGAGGGGAGATTCAATATTTAAATTTCCTGTGACCAACTCGAAAGTGCATCAAATATTGAGATTCGCGTTTAATTAGGAAAGTCAATCAGAAAAAAAGGGAGGAACATCGAAACGAGAAAGTCGCGTTGCTGGAAAACTGCGAGATGAAAATGAAATTGTAAATTAAAAAAGAAAGAAAGCAAAGAGCGTCCTAATCGGAGAAGGAATTGCGGGATTTCCTTTTTCCGCGTGTTTATTTAGCGTGTAGCACTTATTGGATTCCGGCGTGCGTTTAGGATCTAGTTTTAATTAAAGTTTCCGAGAAGATGAGGAGTGGTGTTTGAGGTGAAACACATTAAATAATAACTGTGAGAATTTCGGAGCTTCATCGATTCATTTATTGCCTTCAATCCAGAAATTTCCGCTTCGATTACCTTCGTTGTGATTCCCCAAAACTTAATTATTATAAATAAAGATATTAACCGAATTTCTATAACCTACACATTTAAAATTTTCTTATTCAGCAATGTCGCAAAAATAAGAGAATTGCAATAGTTTCGCTTAAAATATGTAATTTAATTTGTATTTTGTCTAATAATCATTTATTCGATTCTGAAAGTTGAAAGTCAGTTCAAGGCAACCGTTTGACAAGCTAATTTACGTGTAGGAATTCTGATCATTTCATTTCGTAATTAAAAGGAAATTCGAGAGTATATCGATCCGCAGGAAATGGGGGGACAACGAAAGGGTGGACTAACCCCCAAAAAGTGGTGGAGGACGAGGAGACGGCGGCGGCTTTGGTAGCGCATTATGTAGACAAATACGCTGCGAGAGGGAAAACCAAACAGAAACTGGAGTTAGGTGCACTGCAGACATATAGGGTGGAGAGAGGCCTAAGATCTACAGTTTTAGATTTGGCGTGAGACCCTTGAAACTGCTGTAGTAATTGCTGATGCACTGCGCACTCATTAAATCCACATCTGCGATGATAAATTTTGCAAATCCCTAAGGGCGAAACGTTCAAATGCTTAAATTCAGTAAAAAGGCCAACGATCTCAGTTAAAAACTTAATTTTAACGCACAACTAAATTGCAAAAGCAAATAATTAAAACAAGAAATGGAAATAATTTTAGTGAAATTAACTAAATTATAAAGTTTACATTAAAATTCAAAGAATACTTTCACTTAATTAAGAAACAAAAAAATACTCAAAAGTAACTAACTTTTGTTCTATACTTTAGCCCTAATAATTCTGTAAATTCCTGATTATAAACGAAAATAATAAAATCATTATATATAATTCTGACTTATATAATTTATAAAAGTTACGTTAATTACAAAATTTATATTAATTAGTGCAATTAGGAAGATGATATTGTTGAGGTAAAGATGTTAAATAACATTCTCAAAATATTAAGTAACGCAGGGTCCTTTTGCCCTCGGCGCTAATGAATTCCAGTTTCGTGTTTCGTTGCCTTTATTACCGCGATATTTTTAGGAATCCGTTATAACGATATCATTTGTCACGATTCAATGAAAGTAATATTCGATATCGGGTGGATACGAGAGAAAACAGTGAGATACAAATAAAGTTTTATCACATTAATAATAACGATGCAACAAGTCGTGTAATGTTTCTTCTCTATACTTATTTTTTGTAAGTTTTGTTGTGCGATGAATTATTTTTGGTGGTTTAGTTTTATATCTGTTTAGTTTATTTTTTGAGAGTGAAATCAATAAAATTCGGATCTGCGAAGGGCCGAATCGGAAAGAGAGGCTTGGAGTATATAATCTGGGTGGCGTGGATTGAGGACACGTTCACTTGCTAAATCCGGGTACATTACTTATTCAACTTCAGCGCCGCACGTCTCCGACACATCGCCAAAGCATAAATACTAGATTACAGCCTCTTTATTACCTCTGGACCCCCATAGAAACAAAGTGATGTAGACACGGCATTCGTTTAACGGATTTCGGAAAATCACTTTCCACACTCTACAAATATTTACAAATACCTTTCAATATTATTACCTTCTTATTAAATTAAAAAAAAAACATTCAACACAAAAATTTCTATTTTTTCAATTTATAATTATAATTTATTACAAAAAAAAAACTAAATACAGTTAATTTTTGTTGACTTAATAAAATTGTTTATTTAAAAGTTTTAAAATGTTACTGTTTACAGTTTTTATAATGTCACCTCACTATTAACATGAGATAACAATGACTCTGAATCACCTGTATCTATATTAATTTTAATAATCTAATCTCCAGATAAACCAAATATAGGTCCGAGATAATTAAATAATACCATCGATTCCTTTACACAACAAAACTTATTTTCAACAAAAAACATGAATTTTTATTCTAATTTTTTAATTAATTTTCTCCAAAAATTTTATAAAAAAATTGTTTGTGTTTTTTTTTAATTTATATATTCTCTCAAATATAATAATATATAATAATATTATATTCCTGACCTATTATTTATGATTTTTCTTATTGAAATTGATTTTCTTTCATTATTTCAAAACGATTTGTCATGGATATTATAATTTTTTTCTCATTTACGTTTTCTAACAATTAATAATGTTCCGCTTCAAACATTTATATTAATTTTAAGTTTTTTAACGGGATTTTCTAAAAAATTAAGAAATTTGTCATTATTCTCAAAAAATATTTGTGTTAACTTCAAATTAAACATAGGACATTTATTGTCTTAAATTACTTTTTGTATCAAAATATGTATTATTTTCTATATGTTTTAGTTTATGTCTTTCAAACAAAATTTTCGTTATATTAAAATAAAAAATTAATGCAAATGCACTACAATTTCAAAACAGCGATAAATCCATAGACAAAAACGCAATCAAAATAATTTCGACGCGAAGTTAATTTAAATTTGTAAAAAAAATACGAATAGTGAACTAATAATTGCAATTTCTATCATTATGATTCGCTCGTCACGCGCTGACCAATCGCAATAAATATAAATTCCGGACGGATTTATTGGGCATTAACTCACGTCACAAAAAAAATATATATATACCGAACTAAAATATTTGCGTTTTCTGCCCTTGATTTATCGCTTAATTTTGCGGAAACGAATTAATATTTTACAACGTCCAAATAACAACAACAACAAAAAATATGTATTAATAACGCTCGACAAATAAATAATAAAACGGAATGAAATCGAAAACCGCCAACAATCAGGAGAAAAAAATGTCTGCATGAAATATTGAATTTGCTTATCGATTCGTAATTTCGTTCGGAAACGGAAAAAAAGAAGCGGAAACCTGAAAATTGAAATTACGAAACAAAACAATGCTGAAAAAAAAGAGAGATTCGTTTATGTTTCATGTGTTAAACAAAAAAGGAAAATCGCCAGAAGGTGAGGAGGACGGGTTGTGGAAATGATTGAATGGCGTGTCGTGTGTCATGTCACGGATTTTTGTTTTCCATTTACATTAATGTGACCGTTCTTGTTGTTTTCCCTTCCTATTTGTGTGTATATTTTTTTTCTTTTGGTAAAAAAAAAATATAAAAAAATACTCTTTTTGTATTCAAACTATTGTGTTTGTCGCTTTTAAATTTCATGATTTTTTGTTATTATAAGAATCACCATTTCATCTTATAAATAAATTAGTTAAAGTCTCATTCAGAATAAAACAATATATAATTTTATAAATATTTTTTTCATTACAGCTCAATAATAATTGAAATAATTCGCGGAATTAATTCACTTTTCTAGGAATCCGTTGGATGTGCAAAATTTGTTGATAATTAAAAAACCCGCAAATGCAGTCTGCCTTTCGCCTTTCTGGGTTTTTGCCGAAAAAGAAACGCGGGAGAAAAAAATGGTGAGAGGACAAAGAGGCAGAAAGGTTGTAATTAAAATGGGGCGACTCTCTCTCTGCCAGTGGAAAAAAATATGAAAAATAAAATATGAAAGAAGCAGGCGAAAAAAAGTAAAAGATGGATGAGGAAAAGCGCAACAAAACACACCACCCTTCCACCAGATTATTATGCAAGTCGCGGCGAAGGTGTCCGCCGCTGAAATATTAACGAGCAAATTAATACAGATCACTTTTGCATCATAATTACTTCGTTTCCAGACGCATTAAATGGCCATTTCCAGCGGAACGCTTCCGCCCGAAGTTCTTTACAAATCTCTACCAAGCATTCTGCATAATATCGCAGAGGACCGAATTTTAAAACCAAAATTTATAGCATTTAAACATATAGCATTTAGCACTATAAACCTTTAGTTTACGCTATAAATGTTTCAAACAATTATTTTCGAACATACCAATTATTCAGTAAATATGACAGCTATCAATTGTCAAACTATCTGTCAGTTTAGTTTTAAATCAGGAAATAAACAATATGACAGCTATCAATTGTTAAACTATTTGTCAGTTTTGTTTCAAATCAAAAAATAAACAATATGACAGCTATCAATTGTCAAACTATTTGTCAGTTTAGTTTCAAATCAGAAAATAAGCAATATGACAGCTATCAATTGTTAAACTATTTGTCAGCTTAGTTTCAAATCTGAAAATAAACAAAATGACAGCTATCAATTGTCAAACTATTTATCAGTTTAGTTTCAAATCAAAAAATAAACAATATGACAGCTATCAATTGTCAAACTAAATGTCAGTTTAGTTTCACATCAGGAAATAAACAATCTGAATACAACACGTTTTTGATATAGCTATCTCGATCAAATAAATTGTTAATTGAATTTTAAACTACATTTAAAAAAGTATATTCAATTACTAATCAAATACATTAATTTAAACAACGTATTAAATTCCAAACAATATATATTGAATAAAACTGATTATTTTTCATCAATAGAAATTTTCGGGAAAAATAAATGAAATTTGGAAATAAAAGCCTTATAAAATAAACAATATCCATTATATTATAATTTAGCAATAATTTTTTCGCCGTTTTTTTTCTTCTATATAAATGCATAGTTTAATTACTTTAATTTTATTTTTTTAAGTTTAAAAGTAAATATTGACATTTTTCTATAACATGAAACTCATCATTACCAATTTTACTGAAAGTATCAATAATTATTGTAACATGTTTATTATGTAATGATTACATATTTATAAGATAAAACATAATTGTTTATTTTATAACAAAATAGTTGACAAAATAGTGCCGTTTAAATTTCTGAAATTCAATTTTAATTTTGCTAAAAATACTATTAATATTTTTTAAATTTTTGATACTTTCATAATTCTTTTAAATATAATTACATATATGAAAACAATGATGTAATTAATTAATGTAAATTTAATTAATAACAACTTTGGAAAGTTTGTAATGAAAGTGATATTCAGCAATAAAATGTAATCATATTTTGTTATACAAAACTTTTTTTATAACAATCGTTTGTAAATTTCCACAATGCAAATATTGATCAGAAAATATTTGTTAGCATGAAATAATATTTACAAATAATAATAATATAATAATATTTGTGGAAAGCAGTGTTAATTTTCAATGAGAATATTTCAGTTCGAGTTTGTAAGCTAATATCTGAATTAAATGGAAAAATGAGTCGGGATGATTTGAGCTCACATCGTATTACAAATAATTTATTAGTAAATTTAATTATCGCCGATCCGCGATTGGTAATTTAATTATATGGGAGCGCCGGTTCGAGCATTATTTTAATTTAATTAAACTTAATATCCGCTCGCTACGTTATTATAATTCCATGAAGCAGATTATTATTTCATTATTACAAATGCGTGCAACGATGGTCGAACATACATAGACACAACACATCAAATAGAGACTGAGTGTAGGTAATCCTCTTGCGTTTGTGTTTTGCGAACTGTTTGAACATGGTTTAAGTTTCAGTCAAATGATTTGTGAGTTTCGAAATCAAAGTATCCCGACGATCAACATACTCTCCCATCAAACCATCAAGAAAATTGTCAAAGAAACTTGGCGTTAAGTAAACATCATAAAAACGATTACCAAAAATTGCAAAAATCTATCATGATTTTCGACTTTCTCCCATAATCAGTCTCCCGAAACAATTTTACAGACATACATAATTATTGTACAGTTACAGACATAGAGATATTAGTTACATAAAGACCCAGTATAGTACGGTGCTTCGAATATTGTAAACGTCTGCCTTGGTATATGGTGCTACGAATCTATCTGATATCTCATATTCTTAGCAAATTCAAAATGGAATTTTTTTTTATATAAGATTTCTATAAGTACTCCAAGCGTGTCGAATATAGTTTCATCATATTTATATGATAAAAACAGATGGTTGAACAAAGTTGAGTTCGTTTAAGATAAGGGGACTATCATGAAACAACGGAGTTTGTTATTATAGGAAGCAATAGTAATTTAGATGAGAAAAGTTGATGATATTAATTTGTCGGTGCAAAAATATGAAAAAAAAAACTCGTATAGTACAGAGGTTCTAATCCATATTTCCATAGAGATGAGAGTATATTCTCATGCATGAAAAGGTAGATTGCCATTTGCATGTGAACGGGGTGAGGAGTGAAGAGTGTGAAGAAGCAGAAAAAAAAATAGAGGACACTCAACGTGATGCACCTTACCGTTGCCTCACATTCATATGCATATGGAGGAGAAGACATATAGAGAGGATGCACGTCTTTTCGTCCTCATTCTCCCGCAAGGTAGATTATCCCGATGGAAGCTCGGGGAGATTGGTGGATGCGCCGGGCAAAAATATGTCACAATATTGCGGACGTCCCCTTTATTAATGGGAAGGAAAAGCCGCATTCATACAATATTTCTCTCTCACACACATACTACGGGACCAGTGTAATCCCCTTGATTGTATTTGTTAGAAAGGGCCGGTCCCTTCGCACCAATTGTTATTCATCATATTCTCCAATTTTAATGAATGAACCCCGACCCTTCGCATCACCCGGAAATATTTCCGCCATACATTTTAAACATAACAACATTATCAATTCAATAAAATTGATTACCGCAATCGAACTGTATCTGTTTTGATTAAGTTTCTTAATTTATTAACCACTAATTATTAATAATTTATATATTTAATTTTTGTTCACTATTGTTTCGTAATGATTTTATTTGCAAACATTTCAATTCATTTTTCAAAAATTAATTTAAATAAGTGTCATATTTTTTTTTCAAATAATTATATATAAAATAAATTAACAAAAATTACATATAATCTTAGAATTTATTTGATTAAAATTTATTTATTTCCTAATTAGACTAATCTGAATCCTTATAATAATTATTATTAATTCAACAAATATTTTATATGTTTGAATATGTAAATAAATATTTATATAAATAAAAAAAATAAATTTACATTTTCACATTTTAATGGTTTGAATGTTAAATATGTTTTAATAAAAGTGATGAAGAGTGTTAGATAATAAAGTAATTAAAAATTAGTAAATTTTGTATTTTATTACTTATTATTCGTCGCGTAAATTATTAATTATTAATTTCTTAAGACCGTTGAAATTATTTAAAATAAATATTATTCCTAATGAAAATGACTGAAAATAATTTTCTCATGTAAAAAGTAATAATTAAGAAATGTTTGTCTTTAATTACCTTATATGGATACGTAAACGCAGCAACTATGTCGCAATTAAACAGGTGCAAACACTAAAACCAATCCTTATTTGGGCATGGAAACGCAGTTTGTGCACCGCGATGAATCACCGACGACCGCGAACGTTAAACTAATTCTTATTTGGACACGTTTCGTATATTTGCATGAAAAATCGTCTTATTCTAATACGAAAACGCGAATCTTCACGAATCGTCACGACGAATCAGTTGCAGCTGCAGTTTGTCTACCGCACGATTAATCACAGCGGTTCTAAAACGTTAAACCAATCCTTATATGGTCACGAAATCACTCCGTAACGGTGAATCACCGATTGCCAACGCTTCTATTTCAAAACGATAAAACAATTCTTAAATTAAATTTTTAAAAAATTATAGAGAAATAATTTTTACATCTTATTTCACAACTTTTACATTTATTGGACTGAATTATGACCAATTTATTTATACATGAATTATTATAAAGTTATTAAGAAATTAGAACGAATAAAAATTAATACAAATAAATTCATATAAAAAATCTCAATTATGTTAAACCGCGCGTTGCGTTCATTTATTTCCATTTCGTTTGTCGGTTGCAATACATGTTTTTGTTTTGTTCTTATATTCTTTGTGGGCTATTAAAAGAGTGTGCATTGCATTAAATTTGCATGCGGTATTTGCGTTTTTACTGGCCGCAGCTAGTATAAAGTGCAAACAGAAAAGTCCACAAAATATATATATTTAACCATAAAAAAACCGTTTCATTTCTCGCCCATAATGCAACCAACCCACCGACGTGCAATAAATGACAAATAAAAAAAACTATATAATGGTATAAAAAAGAAACGTACGCTTTTATAAAGTTCCGCATCTCCCTTTATCGCTAATAAACATCACTAAATTGAGTAATTTAATGTATAAGTATATAGTGATGCAACTAAAAAAATCTGTTTTTAATACTAATATTAGTCTCTAGTTAATGGATGATGATGTTTCTTGTAGTAAAAGACGTGTTGAATTCACTGTAACACTCTTAATATGATTATTCCAAAGTGAATTTCCCGTTACGCCGTTATCTAATTCACGTAAAGTAAGTGTAAGGTCCTTCGCAAAAGTTAGTCCCTTTATATATATATATATAGTTTTCAGCCCCCAAAGGGTAAAGTTTTCCAGAGTATTGGTTTCCCCTTCGATACGCGCTTTTCTTACTCCTCACTTTCTTTTTTTTGCTTTCGTCTTTCGCCGCTTTTCCTCTCAACAGTATAACGTGCAAAAGAAACAAAGGGGATTCCCCGCAGATAAATACATCTGCAATGATCCGGGCCGTAATCGAATCTGAATTCGGTCGAAATCAACGGATGCCAACACACCAACCAACAACACCTCATCCAATCACCTAAAGGTATATAAACAAAATAAAGACAACCAGATTCGGTTTAAATCACAAATCTGAAATTAGTTGCAAACATAAGAATGATTACATTCATATTTTAATAAGTAAATGTATAATTATTATATAATACTTCACCATTATAATATGAAAAGTTAATTGCAGTCGAATTAATTAATTTTTCTAAATCGAAGCTTCATTTTCAGATTCAATAAACGTGCGTAAAAAAAAATGATCTCGAAGCCTATTCAATTTACTTAATAGATGGAGCTTTGGGGGTAGTTTGGTTGTAGGTGCTGGTGCGACATAATTAGGGATTGACTGCGGTGCAATTAAAACGGGGGTAAGGGCGGTTTGAAGGATGTCGCTTATGAAGTGTTACATCCCCCCAAGAACATTGTTCGACATGCTAATTTCATTTTCGAGAGGCAGTTGGAGAGAGAAACTGAGAATAAGAGAGAGAAAGCTAGAAAATTATAGACTGAGTGAGGGTGAGAGAGAGAGAGAGATGGATTATTGATTGTTGCGCGAACAGTTTCCGCCGATCCACCCGAAACCATCCCGCTGGTACTACCAGTTTAATGAAATGGTTTCTGTGATTAACATGGAAACTTGAGGCCCGATAACTAAACTTGCCAGTCCTCCTCCAGAAACTTCTACAAACACTACCACCGAGCATACCTAAAACCTCATCGCGAATCCCATACACCTTTGCACACATCCTGACGTCCCATTTGAGATGGAATAAGCAAGAACTCATGCATCTACAGTGAAAATTAATACATATTCAATATTAATTAAATGAACAAAAGCGACAAATGTTCCAAAAACTTAATAAATTCGAATTTATCCAATTAAAAAATAAGTGTTAATTATTAAACAATCAAAATTATATAATTAACCAATTTACAAAAAAAAAACGTATAAGAATGAAACACTATTAATCAAATATGAATAAGCTCAGTGACGTTTGAAACAATGAGGGAAATGTGGTAATAACCTTTTGTTTTTTTTTAACAAAGAACACGCGATCTAGGGAATAATAACACCACCATTTATAATAATGAATTAAGTGCTACTTAAATAATCTTCAATTTAAATAAAAATATTTATATAAATAAAAATATATTTTTTTTAGAGAATTAAAAAATTAATAAATTAACTTGGTTTATAATTATAATAAAAAATAAAACTTAATTAATTTTTTACGTATAACGTAATTGTGTTGAATAATGTATTTAAAGCATGTTGTAATTCATTAAATGAAAATGTCAATAGAACTAATTGAAAATAATCTTAATCGAAACTTCAAAATTAAATAATGATTAAGCACTGAATATTATAAACGAACATCTGCTTATAATGAAGGGCACAGGTGGAATTGACGCGATTGTAAATAATACGTAGAATAACTGAATAAAGTGGTTGAAGCAATAGCGTTCGCGTACATTCGATTTCGGTTTACCTCGAAAACGCTGCATTTCCCCCCGGAAAACCCGATTATCGATCAAACTAAATAATTCCCGAAGCAATTAAATACTTAAATCTGTGCAGTTCGGATGCGGATATCCGGTAAAGTTAAAAGTTGCGACGATAAATTTTCGTGGGTGGTCCGAGAGAAGAAGAAAAAAAGGGGGCTGCCGATACATAAAAAAGTTCTCATCGCAAACGGCAAGCAAAGTGGAGGAGGAATGAAAAGAAGGATGAAAACAAGAGCAAGGGAAAAGGGGCTCCGCTTGGAGAATTTATTCCGATTTTTCATGTTTCCCACATACATATTTTATACTCGAGCCAGCGGCGAAACTTGGACAAATAAATCGCTTTACGTTCGATCATTTGCATAATTCCCAACCCCCGAACTCCCTCTTTTGTATTGTTGCTGATGTTGTCCTACTCCTTCTTCCGGTTATAGTTCTTTTTTCTCTCTCTCTCTCTCTCTCCGTATACTGTTACTAGCAACATATTGGAGTTTAAGGCCATCTTCCATCCTCCAGGCTCAGCTTGTTTTCCAATAATTTTATACAGTTATTGTAAACATACTGTGTTTTAGAATCCTCTTACCCCGACAAACAATATCCCTTTAGTTTTATACGATCCCGCTCTGCCTTTATTCCCTTCCGCGCTTTATGTATACCCAACTCGATCAAGGAACCGTTTCCAAAGTTATTATTAAAGACGTTTTTTCTATATCAAACTCGCATTTCCAATGCATTTAAAAACCAATCATCGATAATTTTTCATAAAAACTTAAAAAATCCGCCTGAAAACTATGAATATAAGTAAATTGAAGAAAAATTACAAAGTATAAAAGAAATATTATTTTCTAAACCTAAACTTGAAAAAAACGAAATATTTTATAAATTTATAAATAAACATAACAATTTTTCAATTTAATAATGTATAATTACCCGGCGCATCCACAAAAATTATCCAATTGTTACAATCTACGTCCAAATTTATTGATTATGGTAAAAAATGTTTGGACCCATTAAAATGCAATTAACAGGCGCGAACATGCACGAGTTTTGTACATATATTAAATTCGCGATTGGTATCGAAACAAAGTTCGAAAATTGCACGCTCTGTATAAATAGTATTTCTATATATATATATAAAAAATTACATGCAAATTTAATTCCGACCAACCGTGAAACGAATTAATTATAAATTAACCGCCAACAAACGATGAGAGCGGCAGGAATAAAATCGCTCGCAAATCGGATTTACAAAACTACTCATTACTTATTTATTTATTTGGATTATGTGATGACTTACTTAATTCGCGCAGATTAAATTATCTTAATTTCAATAAAATCATACTAAAACAATTAATTTACATAGATTTGATAATTAGGTGAATAGAAAGTGTTATTTATTTATAGATATTAATTTCTGGAATTGATTTCTAAACAATTAAATAATTTAATGAAATTTGGAACAAATTGGGAAACAAAAATCTAAATCTCGAATGAAAAAAAGTGTTATTTACTAATAAATGAATTGCTTTACTCAATTTCTGCAAATGATTCTTAAATGCAAACATCATTTTGACGTATGACAGCTGTCACATTGGAATTGTAATGAAGCGATGTCAACTTAATTATTTTATGGAGCAATGAACAGTTGTCATTTTGGGGAAAGGGAATAATAATAATGATAATGATAACGACGACGTGTGATGAATTGGAGCGGATTTCCTTTTTTTATTTTCGCTTTATTGCGGAAATCGCATTAATCCCGGACTGCTCAATCCGCGCGGCGATTGGAGCGTGCTGACGTTGATGGATCACTAAGCAACAACAACAACCAACCAAAAAAAAAAAAAGAAAATAATACCGAAGAAACAACCAAAAAAAAAATGAAAAAATGCAATGGGACCGATTACGTAATTCCGTGTGGAAATTTCGGTTTTTGGCAATTCGAGATGGATGATTACTGGGAGGGGTATCACTTTGTTTGTCGATGATGAAACGAACGCGATGATTTGCATAAGCCTATAATGGAGGAAGAGATTGAGCAAGCGAAATGGGTGCAACCAATCAGCGATAATTACAGCAAAGTGGTTTACCAATTAAACAGAGTAATGAATAATTTGGACTGCACGTGACATACCTCACTTATATCGCTTCAGTCATAATTAACTCCCGGATCTTTACTGCTACTAAAACCCATATCATGCATGACTTATAATCCATTCGTTCAAATAAGATTACTCACTCCAATCTAATTTACTCCACATTAACATATATCTTCATTTCACCGAAAAGTTTTAAAGACTTCAAACTTTGGGGAAACATTTAATGAAATTTAAATTAACTCAACCTGAATTAAATCATCAATATCGACATTATCATTATCCTAAAGACAATAAATTATAAAAAAATATAAGCATTAAAATTTTAAGAAAATTTTACACCAATTAGTTACATCTGTCATGAAAGATTTACTTCTTACAATAAAATTAAGATATTAACAAATAATATAATACACATTACAAACTTATTAGAAAATAAATCTATCATCATTTTTGTGATTCAATTTTTAACATAAATCGACGTGTACATTATGCAATAACGATGAGCATTTGTATTTTCATACAATTATGCAACCAAATTGATGTTGACTTCTCGTTATTGGCTAATTCCGTGACAATTTTGAATTGCAAATAAAAAAATAAATCTATCGAAGACTCACATCGTTTCTGACCTAAATAGATTTATATTTTTTTCTTTTTATCCATTTTTTTAAAATTTAATTTCATAAAAGTATAATTTTTATTGATGAACATTTACTGAAATTGCTGTAATTAAATTAATAGAATAATTAATATTTATTACTTTTCAATAATGAAACAAAATATGAAGTCTTCTAATCATCAAGTATTAATTTTATTTGTTATTAATTGAATTAATAAGAAATTGATCTTAAAAGTAACAAGTTTTTTGATGATAGAGCGCAGGTCAAGAGACCACGTGGTGAAATTCAATTATTTAAGAAAATATTATTATAATTTATTAATCATTTTAAAAGATGTAATATTCTTGTAAGATCGTGTTTTCGGAAGAACTTAAGAAAAAAAAGAAACGGTGTTTAATTAACAAAGTAATTTGATCAACCTGTGGGGCGGAAGGATGAAGAAAGTTTAAGTTTACCGTGTACGACGATACTTGGGGAAAAGCATAAACCGGGTTGAAAATAATTAGAGCAAACTTGATTTTACGACTTTGCGAAGGTGGAATTATTAAAGAGGTGCTCTTTCCATTAAAAGCTCACGAAGACCGCCGCACGTAAACACGTGCTTAGATGAGTAAAATGAGCTGAGGACTCACCGTTCCATCCGAGGCTCGCATTCACTGGAACTCGCGTTCATCTCGTTCCTGAAGAACTCTTTGCTCTTCCTTCCACCACCGAGCCTCTTCTTGGTGTTCCCTCGACATCATGTGAATCGAAGAAGCTGAAGGTTTTAGGGAATGCATGTGTTCAGTCGGCTGAAGTCTAGGACCCGACTGAGAGAGGGTAAAAGCATGCAGACGTGGTGGAAATCGCGAGTTCAGAGGGTGGCGCGCGCAATGCTCACCAATGCCCCGGATGTGCCCAAAAAACACCAACCACCTACCTCTTTTTATACCTATTTATCTCTTCCTCCACCACAACCTCCTTCTCTTTCTCCTCCTCCTCCACCGTTTCGTTTACATGTTCCTCTTTCATTTCGCATTTCCACTTTGCTAAATCTGCTTTCTGAGATCGTTTATCATTTCAGATTTCGCAGTCGCCGCTTTCTTTTCTCCCTCCTCGCATTCTTTATCTTCGTCCTTCCTTCTTCATTTTCGTCTTCGCTCTTTTGTCTGCGTGTGTTTCTGAGCACTTTCGCCTCCTCGAATGGCCCTTAAACACCAACAATTATTCAAAATACGATCATTTCTTTCAGTTTTTTTTTTCTCTCCTCGTATTCTATTTCTCTCACTCACCCACAGTTGTTAGAGCGTCGAGGGCTCAGCAAATTTCTCAAAAAATAATTGCGTTAATTTGTATTCGTCTTCGTGATAAATCGACTTTCATATATACATAGATATCTAACAAAAATAAATATATTTCTCTTTGCTTCCGCAAATAACAAAGAAAACATTACGTAAACTGCATATCTCACCGGTTCTTATTAATTACACACAATGAAAAAAATAATTAAACAAAAATGCAATTAATTCTCAAGACTTTATACAGTTTTCTTAATAATTTACTGGAATTAAAAAATAATAAATTATAACGATTTAATCTTTCACATTTTCTTACATAATTACATTAATTTATCAGTATTTAATATTTTTTACTCATTACAAATTATAATCAGTTAATAATATAGGATCAATGTAAACTATAATAAAAGATAAAGAAAATTAAAAACAACTTGTATCAATAATAATAAAAGATGAATGATTAAGGAGACATTCAATAAACTACAAACTGAAGCTTGAAACGAGACGATAATATCTATTTAACAGTTGCAAATCCTCGCATTAGCATTGATCGAGCTTAAACATGATCTCAAATTTACGTTCAACTATAAATACTCGTGATGGACGATTAAGTACTAAATCCTTCTCTTACTCTATTATATAACTTCTTCTTTTTTTTGAGTCGTCCTCTCACTTGTCGGTGAACACACTTTGATAAATAGTGGAGAGGATGGTTAATAAAACGAAGCGGTTCTTCCAGTTTAATATAAGGGATAAGCTCGTACAGTCTGCAACAATCCATTTCTGGCGAAAGGTTTCGGGATAATCCCTATTTAGTTTTGCGTTTGCTAATTACCAACTGTGTGTGTAAGAGAGAGAAAGGAGAGGATCCCAGAGATAACCGTCTTCCTAAACAGTTTCCGCACCGTCGGATGCAACCGTTGGCAAACGTCGCAATTACAATCGCGCCGCGGCTGGAAAAGGGTTGAAGGGACATATGCACGCATCCCTTCGATAATCGTTCCACACTTTACGTTTTTTTCCTTTGTAGACTTTATGTTGTGGCAAATTAATTTGCAAAATATATACTAACATTTACTTTTGCTGTGAACACAATGACATCTGTCAATTGTCAAACCTATTTGTTATGCAATTGTCGATAAGTTACTTGCTCTCAATGTAAAATTATATACGTCATCGCCATGACTACCATAACAAAATAGTATAAAAATTGCACTAATATTAAGAAATATATATAAAATTTATTTATTTATTTCAGAATAATAAAACATTTTTTAAATAAAATTTATTTATTTAAATAAAAACTTAGATAATTGTTAAAGAATTAAAACTTATACAACGATTATTAAGAAATCAACAGATGGAATAAAGGAATAAATAACAAGAAATAGTATGTCTTAGAAAAATTTCCAATTAGTTGTTCTCAGGATTAGATATCTATTTTGCTGGAAAGCTATTGCTGTTAGAGCTGCAGCAACAAATTGGTCATTATGATGAACGTGTAGAGTTTTGCAATTAGTTCATTATGTGCGCGCACGGAGTGGGTGCTTCGGAAGTGTGCACCAGGTTTGGGGGTGTTTCAGCGAGAGAGAACTGGTATGGTGTATGAGGATGTCTAGTTCCGTGATCGCAATAATAATCATCCTGTCAGGTGATAATCTCCTTTTCCTCTCAGTACCGCCGAAAAGGAATCACGCGCCAGTTTTAAAACTCTTAATAAAGATATCCTCGTCTACTCTACTTCTCCACCGCCACCGCATAGGTGACATAACGACTTGTATCTTAGCAAAGGGGGTCGGGGGAATCCCCGTCGGCTGCTCGGTTTATCTCTAGCCGTTTTTAGTGCGCACTATGACTGTTCGGGATTTCGCATGCAAATTTTGAGTACAGCAACTACCTCCCATCGAACTGGGAACACCGGGATTTATCTTAATTACGTACTTTGTATCTAAACGCCGATCTAATATTTTTATATGTACACCGGTTGAGACGATGCACGAAAAAAGGTCTCTCTGCAAGAGGGAGAGTTTGTGTGTGTGCGTGAAGATCGTGGAGCAAATTGGGAAGACACTTTCTGAACCAGTCAACGATCCTATAAATATGAATTGCCTATGATAGCCTATATAGCCAACATCAACATTCTCTTTGATTCCTCTTTAAGCCCAATTCGTAACGGAAATATTACCCATATAATGTTTATCTCAATAAGGAAGAATATAAAGAACTAATGATGAACACCACTAAACAGATTTATTGTCACTAATTAAGAGATTTAAAAAATATAATTATTATTTATCTCATTTATATAATAAATATTAACTATACATAAAAAAATCACTTCTTAGTAATTTCAACAGATTTTAAAATTTGTATTAAATAAACTTAAGTAATATTTTATAAAATAATTTAATTAATTCAACAGTACATTAATAAATTTTGTCAACTAGGTTTAAAATTTACTAAAGACCAAAAAAGCTATTTTGACTATTAAAATTTTAACATAATTCAGTTCAAAATAGTCAGAAATTAATTTTTCAGTATTTTTTTTAATGATAGTTACTTATTTGTTGTAGATAGTTCTTGAAGAAAATTGCAATTTTTTTTTCTGTTGCTTTTAGATTTTTTGTTCGTTGGAAAGGAAAACTTGATCGATATTTACTATAATAGGATAGACCGCGTTTTATCGCGTAATATCGTTATATACGATGCAGTAAAATATTTGGAGCGAAATGAAAGTTGATGATGGTTGGGATCAGTGTTTTTTTGGCAACAGACACTTATTAATCTATACTATATAGATTCTGTGGAATGGCAAAGATGTGGATATATATATATATACACATACGTGCGGTCGTGAATTCATATTTAAAGATAATCGAGAGTCGATGCAAATCAAGGGCGTTCCACGATGAACCCTCGTCGAAGTTTCGTCGGCCCAGATTCGCGCTGAAATATTTATTAATTCACGGGTCGTGTATTCGTCCCAGAGGTGTCGTTATTCCGCGATTAAGCCACCTCCGAGCGAGCTAAAACTTTCCGCAAAATCAGGATTTAGGAGGAAAGGCCCTTCCAATTCCAAATGCACACCGTACGTGAGAGAGAACGAGATGGTCTTTGGGTTGATGGTGTGAATGAGAGAGATGTGGAGAGGAACCGCGAAAATCCATCAAACCCCCGGTTTTATTATATTTGAACTATGTTTCGGCGCGGATGCAACCTGTTGTCGGATTGGGATGTAATTAATAAGCAAAGGGGATTATAGCACCAGGATGGGGTTTTACCAGAATGGGGTGGGAGATGCTTGGTGTTCGAGTACAGCGGAAGATGGGATTCTAATTATTGGGATTCCTGGCCTCGTTAACGTCTGACGATGATGATGGATGGATCGATGTCGCTCCAACTTGCAGACACAAATTAAATATCTATTTTTTTCTTCTTCACAGTTGACACATAAGAATATGTCAAAATATCTATTTTAAAAAAAATTACCAACATAATATTTTATAACCAATTTCTTGTGAATGAAGTTAGGAACATAAATGCTAATACACCAACTTAAAAAAATGAATATCACTAAATTCAAATAAATACAACAATAATACTTGACACAATATATGATATAAAACATCTGTAAATTTGTCCACTTAAAAAAAATTAAATCCATAACTTTTATGTTGTCTTTTTTATATCGTGCGTGTAAGAACTTAAAGAACTGTAAGTTTCTAAATTCTTTTAAATCTTATTACTTCTATTATATGACAAACATAAAATTGATATTAGTATTATAATTATGGTTAATATTTTTTTTAATTTATTTTATATTCCAACAAAACTGACTATAGTAATATTTAGATTAGGAATTAATCTAAAATTAGCATTAGTATTATAATTTTTCGTGGTTATAATGAGTCTTTAAAAACTAAGAGTGTATCGTCGAAATTGCTGCGAGGGTCCTCCTCTTCCTCCACCAATCGATATCCGAATATGCACGCAATGCGGATAATCTTCGTAGTCATTCCGAACCATCAATCATGCAAATCTTCCGAGACACTTCTTACCGAAGGGACGATCCATCTTTGTCTTGCGGCTGCTGCTACTGCGAGAGCCGAAAGTAAAAGAAGCGAAAAAAATAATAAAATTTGAAGAGCGCCTCTCACAAAATAAGCCATTACCGAACGCGATAATTGCTCTAATCTTTGTCCTCACAGGAATACGAAAAAAAATATATAACATTTTCAAATCCCAAGCAGAATATTAGGGTGACCTGACGTTCGGTTTAAATTAGGGTTCCCTCTGGTTTAGTTTCAGTGTCCTAATAATGCAGATAGCATGCAGCTACAGCATAAATATCGCGCCAGATAAAAGTGGTGGTTGGTTGATGGTTGGATATTCTGTTCCGCCTCTTCTGCAACTGCAACCACCATTTAAACGGAATTACTTACACGGGATTCTTTTATCCGACGTCGGCGGCGTTACTTTGCATTTCCAACGGCCCCCGACAATATAAACACAATTTAATCTCCAAACGTTAAGGGCTCAAAGGCGAAACTAATTACTTTTTGCTTATTTTTATTTTAGTTTATTTTTTGCTTTTTCGACGCCGCTTCGGATTTCCGTTTCCCGCTGTTTATTATTTACCGAGTGAAACAACATTCGGAACAATTTTCGTTAATTAATTTATTAATATATTCATAAATTTGGTTAAATTAATTTTAAATTCAATTATAAATTGCTATATAAAAATCTAAAAATTTTACATTTTATAAATTAATATTTAACAGATTTATAACAATTGTTTTACCTTTAACATTATTTGAGTATAGAAACATAAAAAAATTACAATAATTAATATGCACAGAAAAAATAATTTATTCATTGAATTTCTTAATTTTAAATATTCAATTTATATCAAAATATATTCAGCTACATTTTCAGATATTTTCGTAAAAAAACCATATACATTCTGAAATAAAATAGTAAAATAAGAATTTAAAAAATATGCCTGATAAAATATTTGAACGATTGATATGTTTGCACTAATATTTATTAATATGAATTGATAAATATTAAAAATATTTAATAAAACTTTAGTTTTATTTAAAATATTATGATATTAATTTTCATCTCGTTTCTAAAAAATATATGAATATTAAAATGATGGATTTTAAATTTGTACAATAAATATATTTATTGAATATTTCTATTATAATAAATAAATTATATACTATGTTTCATAATAGAAAATTTCGTATTGTAATTATAATATTAGTAAATAATATAAATCGACAATTAATATTTACAACTAGTAATATTGTTGTAAATTTCCTTAGCTTATAATATATTTGCGTTCATATATATTTAAATTTTAAAATATGGTGCATATTCTAGAAAAACGTTTTTTTTTTAAATAAAATATTTTTATCTGTTTAAATTGAAGTTTTTTGCGATCGAAGTTAATGTCGTGAATTGAGAATGGATTTGTGTTCACTTGCATTTGTGTATTTGTTCGTGTATCGTCTTGTGCTGTCCTCTAACTATTAACAACTATGTCTTATTACAAGCCAAGAGATGTCGACGAAGAAGTTGCTCAAATGATACAGATTCAGAAAAATCGTCAAACCATCATGACGATGCAATCGGCGCCGCCATCAAATTGCCCTTACGTAAAGTTCAAAATAACCTTGCTCGTTATCCAAAACGAGGTTGAAATCCTTCAGCTACGTAAGGATGCTGTGTTTCAATACCAGCGCGCGGGACTCATTCCACATAAGCTGGTATGTTCTGGAGACATCGACTATTGGCAAGAGGTCAAGGAAATATGGGAGTCGCTTATCATCAACGGAAAGTACGCTGACACTCTGAACAATTGGAGGCACGACATGAGCTTGCTCACGGATCGGGTCGAGTCGATGCTCTTTTGCTTCAGAGAGAGAATAAAGTCAGCACACTATAGAATGGAGAACAATATTCCTCATAACAGCTGGATCAATATGATGGGTATGGATAGGAAGGTCGTTCTGGATCAAATCTTGCAGAAATTCGCGGATGATGCGAGGAGGATCGTCGATCTGATGGACGAGCTGATTTTGGTATTGGGCAACATGTTGCCCACCCTCATCAAGAACAACCTCAGGGGCCTTAATCTCAACGAAGTTCTGTGCGACATCAATAACAACATCATCGACATGGTCACCTTGTAAATTTATCATTTAATTAAGTAGTTTAATAAATGTAGTTGAATCATCATACAATAATATCTATTATTTCCATATTTTCCTTTTACAAAATCTATCCAAATATTTCTCAACATTTTTTTTAATTAATATAAAATTAACTTTATTCCATGTTCAAAAAACGATAAAAAGAAATTGCAACAAATTTTTGATAAAATTGTATTTTTGAAACACGTTAAATTTTTATTACAAAAACTATTTGACGCTTTGCGGATCATCAATTTTCACGAATCTTTCAGGAAAATATTTTTAAAGCTTTATTTTACCATCCATCACAATTTGCTGCGCTTTGCTTCTTGAAGCACGCACAAATAAAACTAATTCGAACCGTCGATTCCATCATTTCTTTAAAGTTCTTCTCGTCTTCATCCTCGTCGTTTTCTTGTTGTGATATCCGGAGGGTTAAGTGGTCAAGCCGAGGTCCAAACAAGAAACGAATCAATATCACTAACATACGATACTGGGACACCGCAATCCACTTTAGAAAGATAAACACTTTTAACGTCTTGCGTCTCGGTTTGGATAATAAATGGGAAGGGACGAGAACCGAAAGGAAAATATCTCCGCTCATTTTTCAGCAACATCGATCCAATCCAAATCCGATCCAAATCCAACAACATCAACTTGCATTTATATTTATACATACGTATGCAAATTATAGTTGGTATTAGGAATGCGAGGAAAGAGAGTTTGTATGTATTATACTTTGTTTAAACGCACTAAAGAGCGTATATTAAGTGTGCATACGGCCTGGAGGAAATGAAACCGTCGTCCGACAATTAAACGCTATTGGGTTTTTATGCAAATCCGACCACGGAAAATAGGACTCTCGCACGAAGACCATTTACCACCGACGAACCTTCTGTCTACCACGAGTTTAATACACCTGAAACATTTACACACGAAAAAAAAAAAAGGACAAAAGTAGCATGGATTTGAAAATTTCATTCCAGCTTACTAAACATTCATTAAAACTAATTAGTTTCTCCGTTCTTCGATCAATTTAAATTGGTTTTTGCGAAAAGCCAGCGTTAAATTTTAATTGGATTGATCCGGCTTCCTCCATCGTCTACTCTACTCTACTTTTTTTTTCTTCCATATATATTATTAGTATTTATTATCCTTTTTTTTTTTCGAGCTCCGACCTTCTTTATAGTTTTAATAAGAGGAAACAATATCGTCGCGGAAAATGTGAAAAGTGTCCCGAGGAAAATCCACCCAAGTGCTTTCCGGAAAAAGCGCTTCCTCCTAGCCGGATTGCGTAATTATATCCGTCTGCTCCACTAACATTTCTTTCCTAGTTAGAAATGAAGAAAAAATCGCAATTTATTACATTCTTCCTACTGTTATTTACTTGTTTATTTCATTTTCAAAATTGAAAAAAATCAATCAATTAATCAATTGAGAGGCGGATATATCCGCCCAATTTTTTTAGACTGTTTATACATGCAACAGTCATTGAATATTAGCTCTTTTTCAGGCGGAGACGACATGTTAAGGTTATGATTTTTTTTTTAATTAATCTTTAACGTTCGTTTTTTTAATTCTGAGCAAAGAAAAACTAAAGAAAATTATTATATACTCCAAAAATATTACTTAATTTAATTATTACCTTTTGTGTGTAAATTTTTGAGTATTTCATTTTCCCTTCAAGTCCTAATTCAAAAATCGCATTTGGGGCAAAAGCTGAAATTACAATTTTATGTTCTTCGTTCTTTCCGTTAATACGTTTCTTAATTAAATTTATCCATCCGCTGAACGCGAACGTGTATATCAAACGAAAATACACGATACACGTGGGGAATAACTCAAGGTCCGCTCGAATGAGAGAGAATACGTGTGTATGCAAAATGAAAATGACACAACAAAAAAAATACGAAGTATTAATTTTCTTTTTACATAAATTCATTACGCTTTTTAATTTATGCCCATTTACCCTAAAATAATTCATTATTCTTAAGCGAAAATAAAAGGAAAAACGAGTCAAACCACACAGCTTATTAATTTTATTCATAAAAATGTTGATAATTTTCGTATTTATTATATTATCATTTCATTTATACAAAAATAACTATTAAAGATGTAATTTGACGATTAGGCGAAAATATCCGCCCGTAAAGTAATAAGTTAGTATACATTAATTTTATAATAAATCTTACGATACGCTAATAATTAATATTTTCTTGAATTGTTGATAATTAAGAAACAGCGTTAACAAGTACAAATACGAATATTTGGGAAGGTGTAATTAATTAAACGATGAATAATTTTAATCTGCATGTCTTCGTATTTGTTTGGCTTAAATCTCGCGATTTCGTGACAGACTAATCACGTTCGTCGTCGTCGATTGAAGTCTGATAAATCAGGTGGATGGTAAAGCCGGAATATAGGAATCCGGTAATAAATCTTCCACGAAATTATTAATTACAGCTGGATGGAGGAAATTTAATGAAAACGCGGGTTTTCGGAATCCGTACATCGTGAGGGGCAATAATGTAATTTGCGAAATGAACGACAATCTCTGCACATATCTTTACATATTGTGGTAATCTAATCCCTGATGCATCTTCTTCTCCGCCGCGGTTTTAGTTAATGTTGAAGAGTTTCTTCAACTTGTTTGTATAAATAGATGATGAATGGGGAAAGGAAGTGAGTTCTGAGATTATTTAATTTGCAAAGTGCAGGGTTGTAATTGGCTTATACTTATTTTTGAAAATATCGTTTCTTGGGTTTATTTGGGGAAATAACTGTGATTATTAATAGTTTTTTTTTTTTGGTTTACTAGTATTAATTGATAATTTTTGATGCTTGTAGGCTTCAATTCTGATTACACCCCTGCATCCGTAGTTAGTCGCAGTTTGCGATCACGACGAAGACGTTGATGATGTAGGTTTGAGGTGTGCCCTCCTCCTCGTAAATACGCCCCAGCCAGAAGTAAGACGCATTACTCTTTTATGAGTCTCACTTAATGAACTGCATTTACATGAAATGTTTTAGTACGAGGTTCTTTCAAGTGCTCGCCGAGCGGAGCAGCCTAGGTTATGCATAATAATGACCCGCCGTCCTCTTTTCATCCTCATCGCAAGTAACAACTGTGAACGTTCAGGGAGGAAGTGCTAGCACGCAACAAAAGTGCGGATTCGGTTTCGGGCGGATGCGCCGGGCTGCAAATATATTAAATTGAAACAATTACTTAAATATAGGAAATTGGAGTGCCGCAATCCGCATCCTCTCTTCCTCCTATTTTTTCCCCTCCACTCACCACCTAAAAACTTTGTTAGACAAATTGGAAAATTTACCGGACAAACCGAATTGCAGAAGAGAGGAGCGAATTCATTGGATTTAGAGGCTTGATACACATACGAGATTTAACGTTAATTTGATTAAAACTCTCATTGTTCATCATCCAATAAATCATCATTGTTATTCAATATTCACTAAACTAACCTACATTTTTTGACATATGTCATTTCGACAACAACATTTTTTAATATTAATTATGAATATTTACCATTTTTTTAATTTTTACACATTTTAGAACATTTATTGATAAAGTTTTTGTTAAAAATAATGAAGATAACTTAAATTAAAATCTATTAGTGAAAGAAATAGTTTTTGCTTATTTTATTATTTAAACTTTTTGTCTCCAATCTCTTACTAAATACGTACAAGGGTTTACGTTTCGCTTGTAATTCTTCTATTTTTTTTTTCTGTTTGTTTCGTTGTTCTGTTCTCCGGTGTACGGTGTGACATTTTGCGGGTTGCAACTTTTAGTTTCAGAGGAGATAAAGGTGTAATCTGTGTCGCCCGAGTCTTCCCTCCTCCACACAGACACTTGTCTCTAATGCCTTTATTCCATTTAAATACTCGCATTTACATTAAATTATTTCCACCCCGCCGCTAAACATTCGGCTCGACATAACCAACCGCCCCTCTTCTTCATTACAAGAACAAGAAAATTATAATTACGAAAACGATAAAAATCGCGACAGCAGAAACTTTCCTCAGCGTCGCTCTAAATGCAAAGTCGACGTCTACGATCCTTTTATCCTTACGTGCATGTCCTTACGTATATATTGTGCGCAATTGTTTCAACCGCCTCTCGTAATTTACTACATTCCAAAGTTTCACCCAGACAATTCGTTGCTTTCTTAAGAAGATTTAGTTATAAGAAGAGAGAAAAAACGAAATTACGAATGTATAAGCTTGATGCGTAGCGTTGGAATTGATGTAGTTTGGGTAACAAGCAAAGGGCTGTTATTACTTTGGTATGGACGGATCGAGACGAGTCGAAATGCGAGGAACGTTCGTATAATTTCCATCGGAATGGAACGAGGGGCTGCTGTATATTTCTCAATGTGTCGAGCGCGATTAAGGGGTGTGTATTCAAATTAGTGTAAAATTGCGCTCTCCTCGTAAACGGAGGTCATGTTTGGGCGATCACTGGTGTTTTTCCCCGGGCTGCAGCCCGACCAATCTTTTCTGACTTTCGTGGAGCCAAATGTAACATTTAAATGCATTGGCCGTTTGAAAAGGATGCCAGATGCCGGAATTAGCAGCATCCTTTGCCAAAAACGCCGAAGCTGCCGAAGAGGAATTAGAATAACAATCGCAAATAACTTCATAATTTCCATTTCCCTTTTCTTCATTCACGCAAAACTTTTAAAATTTCTTCATCAAAATTAACAAAATAATTTAATTGTTACAATATTTATTTAGTATTTAATTTGCATATAATTATTAGGAAAAGACAAAATATTGTTAGAATTGTTGAAAAAAATTATAGGAAATTTGTAGGTAATCTGCGTTTCTTCACTTATTATAATTCGGATTACATATTTTGATGGGATCATCCTCATCCGAGATATGCACCTTCCTTCGCCCTAACGCCGAAGCCATTTCTCCCGCAGGACTTAATTCTATGCAAATGGAAATCGCGCTTTTCGCAGCGCCGAAAGTTTGCCAACGAAGAGGACCGTTTGATTCCGGATGCAAGACAGTCAACCCATTTAATTGTTTTTATCCGCCACTCGGGATGCATTATCCTCGATCCTCATTCATCCCTCAACCAATCTTAACTAACAAAAGGAACGATTTTCTGCATACATCCGTGGATACGACTACGTCTTAATCTTAGATATTAATTAAGAAAGATATCTGAAATTATTACAATGATATTTATACAATCAAAATACAAACAAAATTAATATTATATCTTTTTCATGAATGCTTACGTATTTTTCAATATTTCCAATTTAATATTTTCTTCTCTTAAGCAAGATTTAGTAAAATCATAACAAAATTAAACTACAGAGAAAGCTTCGTTATATTTTTAATTTTATTTAAATTCTTATGTACACATTTATACAGAAATGAAAGAAAAAAAAAACAAAGTTTTCGTTCTCGTTCGTCGATCGAAATTTTCGCAGAATGAAATCGAAATTTCTACAAAAAAAAAATCACCTACAAAAAAAACATAATTCAATCACCAAATTACAAGTAAAACATAAATCGTAAAAATTAATGAACGACACGAATTACATCACCTATTGTTATTCAATTAAATTCATATGATATTTATTTTATTTTTGTGTTATTTTAATTCAAAAATGGATTTCAATCGTGTCGAATCAGATAAATTATATTATTTACATTTAAAAATGAAAATAATTCAACTGTAATGTTAATTAAATTAAATTAAATATTAAGACTATCACAACGTGTAATTTTGCTTATTTATTGTTGCAAAGCAAGATGGAAATCAATGGTGTTTTTAACATGTAAATTGCTATTTACTCCTATTTATTGCGTGTATTTGGAAGTAATAATAATATAGCTTTGTTTTGTATCACATTTTTTTAAACTGATTGTAAATTTTGCTTCATGTTAGGAAATGCTCTGCGTTGATTCGAGCTTATGGATGATGATTTCAGGTGACGATTGCGTTCTGGTGTGAGATTGAGTTGAGATTGTTGTCGGCTCTTTCGGCGTTCAAAAAGTCGTTTATAGGCTGCGTGCTTATTGTTGTGATGTTGTTATTGTTGTTGTTGCTCTGGTTTCTATCACTGCATTCTTCGAGGATCTTCATGAGGTTGGAGTGCTCGACGACGCCGTTTTCAATTAAAGGAAGCTGATCCGCCGGAATCCTCGGCTTCCTCGTGTCCCTTTCAGGTGAAGGAGGTGGCGTCACGCTGAGGGATCTCTCGATGGATCCTTCCAGATGACCATTAGTCCTTTGCTTGGCGCTCTCGTTGCCTTCCCTGTTGATCCTCTTCAGCAGAGACTCGGATCTTCTAGTTGGGGCAATCGGGATTTCATCGTCCGCCATGATCATGCTTTCTAAATCTGCGAGATTATCCACATCGTTTCGACGCGGTCGTGGTAAACTGGAGTCTTTCGGTTTGTAATGCTCGATCATATTTAGACCCCAATCGTCGAGACCGTTGAGGGAATCGTCGCTTTCGATTTCAGCTAGTGGGGCTTTCGCGGTGCTCAACTTATGAAGGAGAATCTGAGGAAGCAGCGACCCGAAACTCCTGGCTCTTGTCAAATAGTTATCCAACTTATCCGCTGAAGATTTGGTCGAGGACTTTTTCGAATCATCGGGCAACGATTGCGCCGAGCTGTGTCTATCCGAATCCACGTTAGTTTCGCCAGCGATACTCAATTTAAACTCGTTGTAGTTTGGTAAGGAAGCAACGGAAGGCGTCTTCCTCTTCTTCGCCTGCTCCTTAATACCAGCAACATCCTTGTTAACATCCTCGTGTTTATGATTCCTTTTGTGATTGGGATCGCCGCAAGGACAGGTGTAGTTGATAATTTTCTTAACGCAGAGCGGCTCTTCCACCGGTTTCTTGTTTTGGAAAGCCTGAAGACTGCTCTTCGCCACCGACTCCAGCTTTTCGCGAATTCCCTTCTTGTGTTTCCTCGGCGGAGGAATCGGTGTGGAATCTTCATTGAAAATGCTCTCCTTCTTCTCCGGCACTTCCAACTCAACTTCCGTCCAGGTGGTCGATCTGGAGAGAGGCCGAGGCGGTCTTCCCGGATTCTCGTTCTTTTCGTTCATCGCGTTCACATCGTAACTGCAAAATGAAAACATGCAAGAATTACTTAAGCAAAAACAACAAAAAAAAAACGTATAAATTTATTGAAACATGGAATTTATAGCTCATAACTACGAGGCAGAATTTAACTGCGTGGCAAATTTCCAGATAATAAGTTCGCCACTTCGATTTATGCTACATTAAGGAATTTATGAAAATTGGGCGCTCCAGCCTCAATAAACCAACATTATACAACGCACTTACATCCAGACCCTTCGGATATTCGCATATACAGGGTGTCTCCAAAATTCTCCCACATTTCTATTACAATTTAAAAAGAAATAATAAATCTCCTTGCAATAATTCTGGATTAAATTTAATATTTATCAAATTTAGTAAATTTTTTATACATTCGTAATTTTGATTGTTTTTCTCTCTCTCTTCTTATAACAAAATCTTCTTAAGAAAGCAACGAATTGTCTGGGTGAAACTTTGGAATGTAGTAAATTACGAGAGGCGGTTGAAAAACAAAGATTAATTTTTACTAATTGTAAAATAATCCATTCAAAAAATAATGTACAGAGTATAGTTCAAAGACATTTTTATGAATGCTAAACTTATTCATCGCCTTTTTCACCTCATTAACCGTTAACGTAAATTCCCCATTGGCGTTAATTGGAACGATTTACATTTTTTCTTCTCTCATATTATTTTCATTTATCCTCCCATTCGGAATGAAAGCAATCGCGGATAAATGTCATTGTTCCGAGAGCGGTTTTCCGGTGTACACGGTCCAAGTGAAAGTTCATTGTGCCGTGCAACAAATAATATTAAAAAGAAAAACGCGCGCGGTTTCGCCGCGTGCATTTGCAATAACAATTCTAACATTTAACGAATTTTATTGTCGTTTCATGGAAAAAAATATTTTTTAAATAAATGAGAATAAGTGCGCGCACGACTTTGAAAGGATTTATTGTGAATCCTGCCGTTCGCCAATTAACGTGAGCGTTTGTAGCTAGCTGCTCGAACGGTCGAGCTCTGAAAATCATCCTAATTGTTCCTAGTTTTACATACCTATGGACCTGTTTCTCTTCCAAATTGTCCGCCGACTTCCATTTCGGCTTCAACTGCAAACAAAACAAGAACAACAACATAGATTAGTCAGAAGAATAAAATTTAATTTATTTAGTATTTCAGTACAGATAATTCTAATTGTAATCATTTGATTATCCCTTGGTATTCACAATTTTATGTAACATGATAAGAAAAAATTTTCAATTTTATTACTTTTTTATCGATTATACAAATATTTGTTAAATACGCGATGAAAAAAAAGTATTATGTAAATAAACTATTAAAATATTAAAAAAGTTGTTTATCTCAATTTTATAAATAATTTATAATTTATCAATTATTTCCAATGATTTTAGGAATTTTCATAAAAACTGTACACATTTTTTTAATATAAATTGATTGTAAATATGTATTATGTAATATAGTCTAATCTTCGTTAAATTCTCAATTTGAAAAAATCTAAAAAATACAGTAATTAAAACACGAAGATTTGAACTAATCTAAGATGAAAAAATGTAAATATGTATTGAATAAGAAAATATTTATAAACTAATTATTTGAACTATTTTAAAGATTAACTAAGATAATATAGGATAATAAAATACTTATTACAGTGAATATTTGAACTATTGTGGAGGTAAGGTGAGATGTGCAGGTTCATTGATGCAGATATTACATAATGGTGAGGCGTTTTATGATTTAATATGAATTTAATTGTGAGCCGAATTGTCGGAAGTTCGTGGCAGTTAAATTTTGGGCTCGATCCACCATTTCCCCATTGCATAGCAATTACGTTCAGTCGGTTGCTGCTGCTGCTGCTTCTGTGGCTCCTCCATCAATTTATGGCAATAGGTCAATAGCTTCTCCAAACGCTAACTAGCACTTACTACATTTATGAGCAGAGACCCATACAGCTCATACCTACGTGCACATTGGTTAGGGATTTATTTATTATCGTTACAATGTCGAGTGTTACATTACATTACATGGAAACTAAACCCCGCTGTTTGCAGCTCCGACTATTTGCTGCTACTCAACGTTCAATTTAAATTAATCTCATTCGCTTTTCCACCTAAATGTAAATACATAAAGAGGGAGAGAGGAAGCGACAACAATTGGAAATAAAAATGGTGCGATCGGGAAAGGCATGTCCTTTTAATTAGCATTCGCATCCGACTCTATTTGCGTTCGATGTAATTGAAATTTTCACCGACACTTGCTGCACATTTGCCACTGCCGAAACGAGCAAATTTATATTTTATAAATACGGTTACGTACAATCGAGTATAAATCACAGGATTTCCATTTTAATGATATTTGCATTACCTTCGAACCTAATTATCTACTCATATACTTCAGGGATCATTACTTTGAAAAAGAGCAATTTGTGTACTAAAATTATAGAATTATTAAAATAAATACTTAAATAAAATGACAAATATAATTATTTACAAATTTCGTAAGATTAGACATTGGACAGTAAATTTCCTAAATATTTATAGCTACCACTTAAAAAGAAAGAAGTAATAAATTTAATAATAAGTTTCTAGAATAAAGCAAAATGTAAATTATAGAATGACAATTTTAAAATGTTTTTTTTTTAATGATTTAAACACTGAATAATTAAGAACTAAATTTGGTCCCATTTGAACAATTTCATATTTTCTTAATGATTTTCCGCGATTTTCCATAATCATCAAAATGCGACAAAACAAAGAATGATATCTTTATTATATTAAACGCATTAGAAATCATTAAACCGAATGACAGATAAATTGTTTCTTTTCCAATTACGCAATGAAATGCGTTCGACAATTCAATTTTCTCAACGTTCATCACGTTTCAATCAGATTCAATAAAATTGTGTTTTCGCATTAAAAATCCACGTGTCCTGCAGCCGACGTCACGTGGCCTCGACGGATGGATAATGAGTAATCATCATCCCATAAATACGTAATCACGTTGCAGCAGTCTCGAATGAAAATAATCCAAATAGAGATTTTCACCGAGCGCAGAAAAAGAAAATTAACTCCGACTTTCACTTTATGTTGTTTCATTATTATAATTATTATTAATAATTTTTTTCCTCTTATTTCACTTCCGCGAAATTAATATTAACGTCATCTTCTTTTTCGCTGCCTCTTCCCCAATTTCCTCGTTCACCCTAAATTGGTTTTCATTATGCTTTTGACTTCGTTCCTTTCACGCCATCCCCGTACACGTTTACTTTATACATACCTTTTTTTTTCCTTATTCCTTCTTTCTTTTCGAGCGAAAATAATGAGCGAGTTTGGAAGGTAATTAGAGCTTTCGCGGAAAACTTTTCTCAACTAATTTCGTTCATATAATATACACGTGGATGCTTAAAGGCGCAGTAAAGAAGTGGTAGAAAGGTAGATAGATGTTCGGGCGTCGTAAAGCAAAACCCCAACTTTGTTTTTTAAACGCCTATAAACAAATATGTTACGAATGTAACACAAACGAAATTGCTTATACACGAGCGAACACAATGTATACTTTCTCGCAGCCGTTATTTTTAGGCGATTTGGTGAAGACGCGAGAGAAGAGAACCTTGAAAATGCGACCCTGGACGACCCGAAGATCGTGCACTAATATGGTTAGGATAAGTTTAATTTGCGTTTCGCGTGGACACGTAAATATTTATACAATTTCTGATTCTAACTATTAGCACCTAACAATAGACTTTCGTACGTAGAAAACAGGCTTTAAAATCTTTCCTTCAAGTTTAACAACCAATTACATTTTATAATAACTTTATTAACAGTTTTATTTCTTATATTTTTCACTTTAATTTTCAATCTGCTTTCCAACAAAGTGCTGCTATTTATTTCATGTATATTATTACAATCTCCTAATTCGTTGCATTTTCCACACACTTTTTTTTGTCCGATGAAAAGCATTCAGGGTTTCACATGCAGCGCACAATGGCTCCGACGATGGGCGCATTTCGTATTTGTATGTAAATGGAAAAGGGCGTTGAACAACATCCATTGGCGCCGACACTCGTAATTTTTAACAACAACAACAACAACAACAACGCGCATGAAGAACTAAGCTAAACTAAAAACGTATTAAAACTATAATCGCTGTGCGGGAACAGTCGGAAACAAATGTCGGCACGTTACGCAAAGTGCCCTTTTCCGGAAAGACCCTCCGCCACCTCAGCCGCCGCCCCCCAGAACCAACGTTCGTATTACCGCCTCCCATTATGTAGATTTGATGAACTTCGAGCCGACTCCATTCGCAATTTTATAATTGTTATACTGTTTCGTATAAAGTTTCCACCGTTTCATTCCAGTTAACAGCTGAAATTACGTTGTTTAAAACACTACTTTTTTTGCGCGAATGCTAATATCGTTACGTTTCATCTATTACAACGCAAAAATATACTCTGAAAAATCACGTCAATTGTGATATAAAAAAAATGATAACTACAATAAACAATCCAATAATTTTTAATAATTTTTACAGTCACTATAAGATCGTTAATAACTTTGAACCAAATCTAAATCCAAATACCATTCTTCAATTACTTTTTCTTAATCGATTATATTTTTTTAATAATTTAAAAATTGCACTATTTTCATTATATTTTTAGTATTCTAAATTAATCCTAATTTTATTCTTTTCAAGTTTTCCATTAATTAGCAGATTCACATACATTTGCTGAAGCATTGAGTAACTTTTTTCATTATATTTTTTTTGTTGTCCGTAAATTCCTAATGAAGAGTGAAATGATTAGTTGAGATGTGGAAAATGCAAAATTACTGAAAAAAAGAAACCCTTTGGGGGAAGGGTATGCTTTTTGCTGTTTTCGCACCTCCGTTGGGGTGTGATCCTTCTAAATATATATTTTTTTTATTAATAGACGACGATGAGGGCGAGAATTACTTTTCGTGTTTTACCCCCCTCGCTCGGTAATGTTTGCCATTTTTCGCGAGGCCCGATGGCGCAATGCACTCTTCCGTTTCCGGCGCGATGTGCGAGAAAAGGTGTGTGCTTTATGATAAATATTCATATTTTTTTTTTGTAAAACCCTCACTCACCCTCTGCTCACTCTCTCATCTCTCTTGTACGCACGTAAATATAAATGCACGCAGCACCCTTCCTCTCCCTCTCTGTAGATTTTCTGGGGCTGCGAGAAGAGGCGAATTATCTAAATTGCGACACGGCAAACTCCTCACCAAATTGCTCGCATTCATCACGAAATAATGGAAAACATTCCTCCGGCTTTCCACCAATTTGTATTGTTTTTAAACATGGATTGCGTGAACATCGTGCTTCAAAAAAACAATGCTACTCTCCACAACAACAACAACAACAAAATCATCTTACTAACAACGCATATTTTATAAAATTTCTACAAGAATAAATCCTTTAGTAATCGTTTAAAAAACAGTAATACTTAAGAAAAAAATGGAAACAGCTATATTTATAATAAGTGACTCATAATTATTCTAAACTCCTTAAAAAAATATGCTTAAACTCTGAATGTTTCACCGATAAACTAATATGAATATGCATTGTTTGTTCTTTCGCTCCTAAAACGCAACGAATAATAGCAGCGAGCAATTAAAGGTAATAGCATTAAAATACGTAAATATTGTGTGTACGAACGATTTGCATTATGGTAAAGAGTCTTTGGTTTTTCTTGGAGCTCGATGTTACCGTTAGTCTGCGACGGCAGCAGAACAGGATGCTACACATTTGAAAACGAAACGGGAATTCAAAGAAAAAAAGGAGGATGGAGCAGGAAATCTGCTTTTTTATATATTAGTTCACGAAGAGAAAGCCCGCCGTTCCGTTTGTTTTTTAGTTTATTCAGAGCGAAACTAATTTTTCGTTGAATCATCATCAAAATTTTAATAATGAAAAAATTAGTTACTTTTTGTTCTGAATTTGTATAATTTTATTAAATTATATTATTTTTATAAATTATATTATTTTTTTGAGTATTAATCCACAGGATAATAAAAAGGAAATCGATTATTTTTCATAATTAACATTCAATGAATCGAAACACATGCATTACAAATGAACACCATACTTGTAATAAGCATGAAAGTGCTTTGGAATTGCTTGAACTTGAAACAACCAAATCCATTACACAATTACTTTCTTTTCTTTACACTAAAATTATATAATGAAAGTACTTTCAAATAAATTTGTAAATGGTTTAAAATGTTATTTTTAAAGAAAATTTCAATGAATAAACACATATTTATTTAACAAAATAATAAAAATTCTATTGTTGAGCAGAATTGGAAAATTTCCAAAAAAAAATCTAATAAAATGATTTGATTTATTAGCAAAACCAGCAGATGGTTTTGCATATAAACATTGTTTCCAAAAATACTTCAGTTTCTAAGTAAAAATTTTCTAATAACTAAATAGTTAACAAAAAATAAATAAATATTTCATATTTGGGTTTGGAATATTTTTTTTAACAATTTTTAAGTGTTGACTAATTTCTTTTTACTAATTTTAAATTATTTCTTACATTCATATCATATACATAACTTTTTAATAACTTAATTATAAATTTATTGCAAACATTTTATTACGTTTTGATTCTAAAGTCCAGAGATTTCGTAAATAAGTTTATTTATTTTATCAAGTATAAAAACAATTTAAATGATTATTAGATTTAAGTATTAGTTTGAAAACATAATTGAAAATAAATTACGTTATTTTAAATTATTTAAATTGGACCACAAAATTAAATTAAATCTTTAAAAAAATCACAAAACGTTATTTTTTTCAATATTGAAGATGAAAATGTTTATCTTTTTTAATCGTGAAAAAAAAATGGTAGTTTCTTTTATGACGATTTTTCAAAAACTGAATATAAAAATTATTTATAATATTAGATGACAAATAATATTTGAATATATCAAATTCTCAGAGAGTATTTTTTTCTAAACTGAAGATTAAAATATATTTTCTAATTATTCATATGAGTAAATTAATACTAAATATAGATTATTCTACATCGTAGATGATAAATAATATGAACATAAAAATAATGACAAATTAAATGGTAACGTTTCCTTTATGACAAATTTTCAAAAAGTTATTTTTCGAAACTGAAGATGAAAACGTATATTGTATAAATTAATATTAAATGGAGATTGTAATAGAAACGTTTCTTGTATGACAAATTTCCAAGTAAATAGTTTTTTTTTAATCTGAAGAATGAAAAAGTATTAGAAATTACACTTTAATAAAAAGAATGATGTCAAACTAAGTGGTAATGTTTCTTTCATGATACAAAATAATACAGCAAATATTGCAAAATTTTTCATATTTATAAGAGATAAAGTCATGAGTAAACATTGTGGATTTATTAAATTTAAAGTAGAAAAATCGTCTGTTGGATATAATCTGAGTTCGAGGCTTCTGTTTAGATAAAACAAACTAAAGCGCAACGCAATATTGGATAAAAATATAGTATGAATACACAAGAATGAGTCTAATTGGATACAAGTCTGAGTCCATGTATGTCGTGGTCATTAACGAATTATCAGTTCATCGAAAAATAAAAACACAGAGAGAGAGAGACGTGTTTACGTGCGCAAAAGAAATGCGATTCTATTTATATCGGTTACGTCGGGCAGCCTTGTGTCTTTTATATTTGCAATTCACAATTAAACGTTCCAAGTACGAGAGGCCGCACGAATCCCATCGCAAATGAAAACGAAATCATCATCATTTCGTTCCAAAATCTCCGAAATAATCTTTAGAAAGATGTTTCAACTGCAATTTTAGTTATAAACAAGCGCACAAATTGGATCTCACATCAAAAAAAAACAGCAACTGTTGATATTGAGGTTAATGCAAAACGAGAAAATCTCACGGTCGTGTCGCGTGCTGCTCCGCATTCGACAATTTCATCATTAAAATCCAATTCCAAATTCGAAAATAATTTTTTTTTTTTAAATCACATGTTAATTTATGCAATAAATAAAGAAAAAGTATTGGAAAGAAATGAAAGAATGATTTATAGAAACGCAATTCCATTCATTTGCGTTGCAACTGAAACACAAAACGAACCGAAAGCAAATCCAAAACTTTCGCCGAAGAAATTAGTTTCTAATTAATTATATAAACACGTTGTTATTATTAAATGTATTTCTTTTAATGTAACACATTTCTATAGAAAACTCAATGTAATTATTAAACTTTTTAATTTAATTGGAATATTATTTATGAAATAACAAAAAAATTTAATATTCATAATTAATAATTTAACATAAAATACAACAAAAACAAATTATTAATAACTAATTCAAAACTGACTACATTGAAATTTTAATAAATTTAGTTAAGAAATCTAAATTTGTAAAAATTGATCTTTAATTAAATCATCTCAACTGCGAATCTCGAAAAATTTTAAATCTTTCGACCTTTTATATATATAGAAAAAAACTGAGTATTTTACACATAAATAATGGTCATATGCAAATCGAACATATAAATAAAAGTAAAACACGGCGATGAGACGAATTTGGGTGATACAGGTTTTCGTTCGATGCGAAACCCATTTTGTCTGATAAATAATGGCCGGACGGACGTTTTATTCTTTTTCACCGGTTTTATCCTCTCTTTTTTTATATATATATATATTTTTTATTTGGGGGGGCATTCCATTGACATGGGGCCATCCAGGGATTCTTGTGTCTGACATAAATCCGATTGGAAAAGGTTAATTTCATGCGTGGACCCACGTAAACTCCACTCGCATTTTATTTTATTCTTTTTTTTTTAACGCCAACTAATAACGATTTTAGAAAAGGTCATATACACACACACAAAGTAGAAAAAAAGCAGATCTAATTTGCTAAGAATGGAACGCAAGGTTGAAAAACTCATTGATACAATCGAACGATAAAGAAAATTGCGATTCAAATCATGGAGAAATGTAAAAGCTATATGCTAATATTAATAATTGTATGTATTATGAGACCCATTAATATCAACGCTGCATTATTAATGAAGATATATACAAAAAAAAAGTAAGGATTGGAATAAACCGTACATAATTATTTAAGTTTAGAGAATTTTCACATTTTCATAACGAAGGAAAAGTTTAGTGAAAGCAATCAATTATTTAAATCTTTCTACAGAAAATAATCACAAAATTTTCGCTGAATTTACCAATATTTTAAAAAAATTAACTATTATAAAAACAACATCATTTTTTGAACAAATAAAAAGAAACACAGTTTTTCACTAAATTTAATAATGCTTTTATTAACAAAAAAAAACAAATATTAACGAAAATTTTATTTATTGTTTTCAAATATTAATTAAAACTAAATCCGGCTCAAAGTTTCATTAATAAGTAAAAACAACATCAACTTTAGAATTCTTGCAACAAAACTTAATTAATAAGAAATCGTCAAAAATTAATTAAAACTTAATACAGATTTAATTTTGGTTTAGTGAAATGATAGCTTGTAAAATTACAAACAAATATCAAAGTTTTTTCGCTTAATTTTCAAATACTTTGAGAAAATTTGCTAAATCAAATTTAAAAAATCTTTTTGAATTTTTGCAACTAAGTATTGTATAACTCATAATTGAAAATAACTATAGTCTATAACTATATTCACAGAAAATTCGAACAATAATTTCCGAGAAGGATTTTGCGGTGAGCATCGGTAGTATCATTGTTAATAATAGCATTCGCGCCTGTTTTAATATTATCCAACTGTAAATAATCATCGGCCCCGAATGTGGGGCACCGAGTTGCGTAGCAGCCAATGATTCATAAATACATTCATTAAAATCGTATGAATAACATATCCCCCCGCCCGAATCCGAGCAATTTCGCTCGGAACGCGCTTTTCTCAAGAAGAAGAAAAAACCAACAACTTCCCTTCGACAAAGAAATAATAAACTGGAACGAAACCAAACACACAAACACTTTCCTTCGAGTCTAAATAACGTAAATATCGAAGTAAATCGTAAATATACAAATGCCGTGGTTTATTTATTTACTTTCGGCTTAACTACGAACGGCTAGACAGGTATTATTAATACTCTAGCTATTTCTGTAATGATCGCATAAACAATTCGTATCTACCATGATTTGATTTACTATTTAAACTGCAGCAACAATTTAATTAGTAAAAAAAAAACTTTTACGATTTGCATAAGAAATCTTTAATTAGCAAAAATTCCAAATTAATAGAAATGATTTGTAATAGAAATCAAAAACGAAATAGCCAAAAAAAAATCAAACACACAGCAGAGCAGGTAGTTTCTATTTCTAAATTAAATTCTAATTTGTATGCTAATTTTTTTTGTTGGTAGAAAACGAAGCTTCGATAAATAGTGAAACTATAGTTCAATCAAATTAATTGTAATTACAGTTGTTTCCTAATGCAGCAATTGATGAACCTTGAAACATTATTTTTTTAATCATTTCGTGATTTATTAGCGAAATGCAGAAACTCAGTTCTAATTTCGCAATTCATCATTCAATAACGATGTATTTTTTTTTTTAATTCAATATAATTTAATGCATATTCATTTTACAATTAACGAGAATTACTTCAGTTCATTCCCAGCAATTACTTCTATAAAATTTCTGAATTCTAAATAGAAAACGTCTATTGTTTAAATCATTTGCAGCCAATCGACAACATTGAAAGATTATTTAAAAAAAAAGAAAAATTTGAAAGATTATTTAATAAAAAAAAACTTGTGTACTAATTTTGCACCGATCGAAACTGTATTTATAAATCGAAAGTAAGTTGTACCCATAAATATTCTAAAGTAATCTTAATCTAAATGCACACTAATCCTGTATTTAGTAATTACAAATCGCAAGAATACTTGCGCAAGATTGAAACAGATACAGTTGAAAACTTGGTTTTATTAGCACGAACTATACTTATATGGATGAGACAAAAATCGAATTGTATAAATTTCCAATACAGACATAATTGTTATCGAACTAATATTACACAACAAAAAACACACTGCTATTACAATATAATCAGTTCAATGACTTGATCTCTCCATAATCTCATAACTACATTGTTGATAAATGCCTGTGTGAGTCAACTATTATTGTCTAGTTGCACATTGTTTTTATTACTTTTATTCCACGTCGAACCATTTACTAATTTGCTTGGCCGACGCATCCGAAACGTTTTCAATGCCGATTTCTAAATTTAAATTCGCGTGGATCATTTTTATTTTCACGCTCTTCTGGTGAGACATCGCAACAAAATTCGCGTAAACTCGCATCACATTTATCAACCGTTTTCACCATTCATTCACACTATTATATTTTAAAATATAATTTTAGTGTTTTTTAACAATTTATTTTTTTAAATCAATTTTTGATGTATTTATTATTTTTCAATAAATATTCATTTTTCCTTGGTTGACTTGAAAATCTTTAAAATTAAGAGAAATTAAATAATAATATGTTCTGTATAGTTGTTTAAAATTTAAAAAAATTATAAATAAATACGCAAGACTATTTTGGAGGTTTATAAAATCGTCCTTGATCTTTGACATTTAAAAGTAATAATACGTAGTGTTTACTGTTTTCTGTTTATGAATGGAAACATAAAGGATTACTGATTAACGAAAATAGTTAACATCATTAACAGTTTACAGATCAGTCTGGAATTTATATTTAAAAAATATTATTAAAAAAAAATGTTACTAATTATAGCTTTTGAGTGATGAACGTAATATTTCCATTTTCATTTGGAATTGTGTTTATTGAAGTCTTTTACTAATCAATTATTTATTACATTTTTAAATAAAAAATATTTTTTAAATGTGTTGTAATATAATAAATGATGTATTTAAATTATATGATTCACAACTGTAAATATTCTTAAAATTATCATGAAGAATGTAAGCAACTAACGTCGTTCTTCGATGAGTCATAGTTTATATAATAATATTAAAGATAATATTTGCATATGCAACGATAAATAACGGATCAAGCGCCAAGTTTAATTGTAACTATGGTGATAATTTGCATGTTTGACAATTTAATAATTTAACCTTCCACTAATTAAGTCCAATCTATTGGCAGCGTTTGCAGAGAGTGAGAGAGAGAATGCATGCAGTTTTCAATTATATTCAAATTCAAACAATTCCGCAATTAACGGCTTACGTAAACTTACTGCTACGGTCATCAATTAGAGGCGAGAGAGGACGACAAGTCATTGCTGGGTTGGATCACTTTGGGAACATGCACCGCGCCAATGTTTGTATTGGTCGGATGGAGGGCATATAGTTTTGAATATCGATTGTGTTATTGTGAAGTGCGCGTTTCATTATTTTAGGTAAGTATCGATTTGCAAAGCGACAATTTTTACGTAATAGTTGTAGTTTCGAGTCTTACGCTGAATTTGTTAATAATCCTATTGAAGGGCGTCGGTGTTTTGGGTTTGGGACTGCTGTCGACGTGATCGACCCTCTTCTTGCACAGTTTATTCCCCATAGCGCGCACTTGGATGACGTCGGGCCACGGTCTATCTGATAATTAGTCCGGTCCGTGTGCAATTTTATTTACATGCAACAATAACGCGAACAGCGCGGTGAGAGGTCGAGCGTTCCAAATGATGAACAATGATGAAATGGTAGGTATGGGTAAGGTATGAAACGTTCCGAACGCGCGTTGAGACGGTACTAAACTAGCTGCTGGTACTGCTGCTAAAGCGACCAGCGGAGCCCCGGCTTTGCCCACAACATCAACCTTTACCTCGCACACTTTCCAGTCGGAGACTAAGGTTACAACATTTACAAACGTGCTGCCACCACTTTTTTTATCCTTCCTTCCTTTTTCTTTCCATCATTTCGTGCATGCCGCGCTCGTGGTACTACCTTTGTCTTCCTCCGGACCATGTCCCACGCCATCTGCCCAACATTTGTACCATCCAGTTTCACCTCTCGCTCTTCCTCTTCAACTCCTCGGAGAAATGAATGAACTTACGTCATCGGCAATTTGGACGCGCCAACCTTCGCGACAGTTCGCACGAAAACCGCATGCCAACCTCGCCGATCCAGGTTCTAATTACACTCGATAACTGCTTATCAAAATAATAAAAATTGCTTCTTTAACAAACTCTCATCATTTCCTGCTATATTATGAATAACATCATTTTTTACACTTCTACATATTATTTTTACAAGTCCCAAAATTTACTATTTCTATAGTCACTCTTAGTTCTTAACAAATTAATAAAAATGCTGATTTTAAACTTCAAAGTATATCACACAATTAATTTCTGAAAAATGAAAATAAATTAAATATTGTTTTGAAAAGAAATTAATAAATACAGTTATTTTCAAAAATGTAAATAATATGTTAATGTTTCTTAAAATTACGTAAACGAATTCACTAAATGCTAATGATGTTGATAAAACTGTAATTATTATAATTCGTGAAAAACTATCACAATCTTTTAATCAATTAATTACGCTTTCCAAATTTTTAGTAAAAAAACTAAAAATAAACAAAATTAATGTTTCGACTCAAAATATCTTATTTAAAGTACAATTAATTACGCAAACATAGTTAAAAATAATGTTTTTAAATATTTCTACATTAACTTTCAAATAACGACTGTGAAATATTAGTTTTTATAATAATAAATGTTAAAAATATATGAATGCGTTTGGAATGGTTGGCGAACAATGTAAAATCTATTTTAAGTTTTAGAGTATCTTCTGTTCCTCCATTTAATATGAGATAATTCTATAGAAAACCCATTTTTTTACGAAAGGGCGGAAGACAGGTGGCACGTGGCTTTTTAGATCCAGCTGACATGAAACGAAGAACATGAACGTATTTGAGTTGCCTTTTCTCTCGTTTTTGGTGTATTTATATTAGAATTAACTTCATAGTTATTAATGTACAATTGTGCAACTTTAGAATTTGTTAATAATAATTTGTTTTTTGAATTTAAATTGATGATAAATTTATACAAAAATTGAAATTACTTATTATACATTATAAAATACTATTGATCGTTTGATGAATTTATAAAGAAATAAAAGTATTTTGATTTGTTTAAGAAAAGATGAAAGTTTACACAGCAATTTATCAAAAGTAATTATTAGATGTTTGTTACCATTCCGCTTTTAAGTCGAAAAACAGAGGCCGATTGTGTATACAGTCTTCTTGTTTCTGGCGTCTCCTATTCTTTTTTTTTCTTTTCTCTCCATTCTTCGCAGCATCCTTTATGTATCCTCCACCTCCTCTAATTACCGGCTCGCCGTTACGTAAAACTCTCATATTTCGCGCTCGACATATTTTCCATTACGCTCTCCGCTCTCCATCCAAACCTTTTTTGTAAACGTCTTTATTAGTTTCTATATTTCCACTCTCCATCAAATTCCAAACATCACTTTAGCTGCACACGTAATCCATACTCGATCCGAAATCCAAGCCCTATTTTCTCGGCGAAACAATAAAGACTGCAATTTCAAAAAATAATAATAAAAGGAAAGAAAATCTGTTATTTTTTTTTTAATATTTGAAATAAAATCGTTTAAATGAAAATTTAATGAAAGTGCGTACAGTGCAAGGAACAGACGTTGCGAAACCAAAAAAAAAGGGTGAAAAATAAGTTTAAAAAAATATATATAAGAGAAGAGAAAAAGTAGCGAATTTACATATTTCCATACAAATTCGCGTTCGCTCTTTCTTGTCGGCGAATTTGAATAATGTCTCCACGTGAAAGCGGAGGAAAACCGAGCAATGTTTGCGACGAAGAATGGAATTCTCTTGATATTGTTATTAGTTTCGCTGTTGGGAGTCGAACGAGCGCGAGGTGAAGTCATTAATTCACCTCCTCAACCTTGTGAGAACACTTTTATTGAAATCCGGCAAAGAATACTTCAGAATCAACTTTTAAACAGTATTTACATACCATTTTACAAATGCATTAAATATTTTAATAGAAAAAACACAATATTATTTTATAAAATTGTGGTTAAATTATTTACTAAAATAGTTAAAATAGCCTAATTTTGAATTGATCATTAATTGACAGTTGTCAACTTGTGTCAGTTGTCAACATGCATACTTTTTGACATTATCTTAAGAATATTTATATTTGGAAAATACCTAAAAAAATAGGTAAGATGGATTTAAAATATTTTCATTTCAAAGAAACATAATTTGTTTACGGACGAAAAAAAATACAAGATCAAGGTTGAATCAAGCCTTAAGACTTATGACCACTCACTGTTGCATCATCCAAAACGTAACACAATTATATTGTAACCAAGGTGCAGTAAATAATAGACCAATTTATAATTTTCCAAAAACAAGTCATTTTACATAAATTGATTCATATTCAATATCAATATTGAAGTAAAGAACAAATTATTATTTCTAATAAAAATAATGAATTTATCTTTTAAAAAAACTGTATTATCAATTATAAATTTAATAATTCGGATTCGCAAATCTGCTTTGAGTCATCGGATTCAATGCGTAATCCAACGCATCTATTATAAACATTATTTTTTTAACAAATTGTCAATAAAATTAGGATTATTTAATCTAATTGTAAGTAAAATAGAACAAATCAGGTGTAAATACATTGAAATAACAGTCGAATCACAAAGGGCCTTGAGATAAACGAATCAAGGAAATATTAATGTTCTTGTTTTTTTTTATCTGTAATTTGTATGTCTAATCTTGCTGAATGCCAGAGACTAGACCGATTCTCTAGGTCAATGGTTTCGATAAAGCGAAGAGTCGAAAGGTAAGAAAGAGATAAAAAGAGAAAGAATAAAACGAGAATTACGCACGCAAGGACGACAACCTGCGTATGACTGAATCATCGACGATTATGTCATCGATCGATTTCCGAAACTCAACAATATATTGACCATATTCGGAAGAAATTTTATTCACAAGTATTTAATATTTGTATTAATTATTAATAATTCTCAACTGAATCAAAACATGTCGTAATTTGTTGCAGTAAAAAAATAGAACTAATAATATTCAAAAAACTTTATTACTAAATAACTAAGAATTATACTTTAATTTTTTCCTGAATATTATTAAGGTTTCATTAAGAAAAGTTTCCTTAAAAAAATATATTTAATTAATTTATTAATAAAAAACAAATTGTTATCAACTGAAACGAAATATGCTTAATATTAGTATACTAAACCCCATTAATATTAGTATGCTAACTCCATGCTGATTCGAAAATAAGCGTTTAAGAATTTTTAGAGAAAACTATTCTTAATATAATAATATACAATATTTGTACTTTTGATACGTTTCGTATATTCTGCGTCGTATTTATTTTCGCACCGATATTTTAAAATTAGACCAAAGAAGCCTTGTGCGCAATAAATCCGAAATGTTTACATGGAAAATAGCGAACAGAAAACTTACGTCCGAAAGATTGTGCAGAAAACGTCTCATGATCTCCCGGATCCTCAGAGTCGCAATCGAAATCGAAGAACAACAAGCAACGGAGGAGCACCACCGCACACTTCACCTCACAAATGTTAGACTTGGAACTAAACCGAGATGATGGCATCAACAACAACACAAACACTAAAATAAACGCTGTTACTACAGCGTGTTTATTAATAATCGTGAATGCTGCATTTACATTATACATAGATACAATAGCAACGGCGTGAGCAAAAAAAAAATTCTTTGATTAATGATTTTCTTAAATATCGAGAAGACGCTTTCGCATCATTAACCGATGTCTTCTTCAATTCAAGCAGCAAACAAGTTTTATGAATCAATTATTTTTTTAAGCATTATATGATTTTTCAAATTTGTAACTCTTTCCAAGAAATTCAACACACTTTTTTTTTGTACAAATCTCGCGTTAAACCTTAACTCTCATTATTGTATTACTTTCTAAACTAAACTGACAGAACTAACATTAAACTAACCTGTAATAATTGAAATTATTATTTTATATTTTTTGAAATTATTGTAACTCTTACATAATTTTACGTACTTGTAGGTCGCTGCCTAATAATCACCACTCAATTAATGTTTTCTTGATTGACACTACACTTTTTTTATAATTTCAGAAGTGTTAACAAAGTTTTTTTTTGACAATTCGTAGATATCATTGACAGCAAAGGCAATCTCGATTTTGCAATATCCGTATCCATCGATCCGTGATGCTTTCCATTGTTTTCTTTTCAGTGACATTAGGATTTGATTTCGCTCGGCTCGAATTTCCATCGTGTGTTTTCTTCTGGCTGCAGAGAAAATACCGGGAGGGGGATGATTATTTTTTGGATATATATATATGAAAAGGATGTATTCGAGAGGGTTTCGGACTGGCTGAAATAACAAATTTTCGCATCGGCGAAAAGCGCTCGTATGTGCGTGTTTGCTTTGCCTGCTGCGATCGCCAATTTTCCATCGACGTTACGTAACTATATATATATATATATATATATATATATATACAGGGTGTTCCTATATTTATGAGCAGTCGACTTCCGTTTTGGATGATGATTGTATATTGCTGCGGTTTTTTTGCGATAAATTTGCCGAATATCCAAGTGATGGCGCGACGTGAGCGAGAAATTGCTCAGTTAGTTAGATGAAATGGGCACGTTGAATGTTGGGACAGAGGGCTTAAATGTCTGCAATAAGTTATTGCCAGGTCAATTCGTGAGTCGCATATTGCGACGTGTACTACGTACCTACAGGGGGTACAAGTGTCTATCGCAAATGCACATACTTGTATCTACGGCACGTTCTGAACTACACCGCTAAAGATATAACATTTACACATCGGAATCATTTGTTATTGCACATAACTGCTGCCATGAATCCCATTACATCCTAAAAAGCATACAGCGATGTTCCCCTAACTCATAGAGAAAATTCATGTGCAGTTGCACATCAAAAATAGTAAATCTGTGACGATAACTAACGAAAATATACCTGTATTAATTATGTAATAATTCCCAATTTTGAAACATGATTGAAAATAATTGCACAAAGTTTGTAGTAGTCGGAAGTAGCAACTATGATGTATCCTAGTAACCATGAAACTTTCATTCTTAAACCATGGGTCGCGAAATGACAGCTGTCACCTTGCATCAAACCTGTAATAGGAAATAAATAAGATACATTTTCAGATTACATTTTATTTTAATACTAGAAATATATAAAAGTAAACAAACATATTTTAAAATTGAGATTTTTTGTATTCCTTCGCAATTTCCAAATTTACGTATATGATTATATACATTACTAAAATAGATATGACAATTTATATATGAAAACAAGAACGATACTTTTTGTCAGATTAATATATTTATTACATTGCCAAAATCTGAAAATATGTACACAACTTGAATATTTAATGGGAAATTTATTAAAAATAAATTGAAAATGTACAAAATTGAAGCAATATATAGCAATTATTATTAATGCAGGAAATGAGAGATCGAGTATTAGAAAAGATTACGGAGAAAATGCATGAAATAAGACTAAGATTGCAAGACTCGAATGGCGAATTCCAATTGAAGTAAAAGTGAACGGCTACGTAATAGGTCGTGAAGTTAATATTAAAAGGCACATCAATTATTCGATATTTTCTCCAATCTCGGAATCTGCCGCACCAACGACCTTTTGGGCAACAATTGAGTTTTAGGTAACAGTTTTCTCCTCTCTCGCATCACTATTTTTAACATTCTAATACAAAAAAAAATGTATAAAAGTTATATAATTTTATTTCTGGAACGGTGCAAGTCATAAATTAACTGCAGCTGCTTAATCCGAATTTGGTTGAATGCAAACTTGCCAAAGCATTGTTTATGTTTTCGTTCGTATTGTTGTTTCCGCAAACAATTCAATCCGTGTACAAAGCATTACGTAAAATCCCAGTATATATTCTCATGTAGGCCAAAACGCGAGCTGCGCAATATAAATGAAAGCCTAAGGTGAGACTCCGGCATCAGCAGAAGTTCTTTGCTTTTCATTTTCGTTTTTTTACGCTTCTTAAGATCAATTCAAAGAGCGAAAACGCAGACTTTTATTTTATTTTAATTGAAAGGCATGGATTCAGATTGTCACCCACGCTCAAATTCTACCTTCGCTCACGGCGGAATAATTGCGCCGATTTCATTTTTCCGGTCGAGCGAGCCCGTATTAACATTTTTATATAGAAAATTCGTGCGAATATCCGTAGACCTGACGAGAGGAAAATTATTTTGCGCCAACGTAATATACCTTTATTTCGTCGATTATCGTATGCACTTCCGAGCTCTTAATTTCCACAAACAGTTTTCACCTAAATTAGTTGTTATTAACCTACAGAATTTCCAGCTTCCCATTTCACCTAAATTTCCACAATTTCCAGTATTCGCTAAACTTTTCTAATTTACAGTTCATATGCTCAAAAACTTCTCCACATATTGTTTCATTATTAAAGCAATAAACCAAATTTAATTTAAAACTATCTGCATATTACATGGAAATTAATAGAAATCAATTTTAAATATTCATTAAAATATATTTTTTTTTTATTTATTGTTTTATGATTGATAATAACAAGTGCAGTGGTTATGATTCCAGTTATTATAGTTTTTATTACAGTTAATATGACAATTGCTAAGGAAATATTGTTAATTGTTTTAAAAACAACCTAGTAACTAAGAACGCTTTATGGTTGCTAAGTGACTAATGACAGTAGTCAATAGTTCCAATGACTCCATACGCGCTTTGGTATAAATTATTAAAGAACATTTTGCTAAGGCTTTTGTTGTTTAAAAAACAATTTCAGTTATCTTAAATGTATATTTGTTTTATAAATATAATTTTTATTTAAATATATATATTTTTTTAAAAACATCTTTTATAAAAAATCTGATAATTTATATATTATTATTTAATTTTTTTGCTTAAATCTGAATGAGAGAATCTAAATATCTAGTGTAAATACATTCAGAATCAAATCCGCTCGTTAAAACTATCGATGTGTTTTAATTAGCGAATTGAAATACAAAAAGGGGACTTGTATGAATGGAAATAATTTGTTGTGTGGGATGAGGAAAGCATCTCCCACGACTGATAGACATTAATTACAATTGGGAGCAGTGCTGAAAGATGGATAAAAATGGAGTAATTGCAATTTCACTCGATAACAAAGTTTTCACTTCAATTAAACCGCGGATGAAAAATAATACTGCGAATACACATAGAGAGAGAGTACAGACATCCATTACTTCCATTCCATTGTGGAAATAAATTGATTACATACACTTCTGCTAGTTTTATTGAGAAAAATGACCCATTTTTACAGCGCTTTTCATGCGGCCATCCATCAATGAAGAGAGGAAAGGAAAGTATCAGATATAAAAGGTATTAATGTGAATTTGCGGAGGTTTCATTATTGGCGGGCGGATCTCAAGTTTTCCGTTGGTTTGATGTCCTCGTAGACGGGGATGAGCTGTTCCGTGGGTTGGATCAAACCCATGTCGTCGACGACGATGGGTGCACCGCCCGCTGGATCAGGTACTATGATGGGTGGAAGCGAAGTGGATGTGATGGGAGCAGTCGCCGTCGGTTTGATTTCTGATTGTTTCTTCGGGCACAGGTTGAGATCTAATGGTAAACGGGATGGTTTGCATCCTCTCACCGAGAAGGTCACAACCGTTCTCGGATCAAGAACGGTGGTCGTTTGAAGATGCACCGCTTGAACGGTCACGGTTGGAGCGTAAAATCCTAAGTACTCGCCCCAACCCAACGCGGTGGTATGAACTGAGGGCATCACTATAGGTTGATCTTCGTTAACAGCGCCTCCGGTCTTCTCCATGATATTCTCTGAAGTTCTACAAGAACCCAACACAAAATGTTAAAACTAAAATACAATTAACTAGCTAGACGCTACTTACTCTGCGTAAACCCTTCCGCCCATGAACCTCGGAAACTGGTCCAACTGCCTGACGCTTCTGCAGGGCGGCAAACTAGGCTCCACTTGCACGCAGGACGACGGTAAAAGCGAGGTGACCATCTTCGGCACGACCACCGTGCTGGTGTATCTGTATCCGAAGAACCTGGCCTGACGATCCCTCACATTGGGCACCATCTCGGCGGAGGTCGAGGAAACGGCCGTGAAGCACACAAAAATCAACAATTTAAACATCTTCCTTCTTTGGATGAAATCACGAAGCGAACTGAATTCAGGTGCACCTCGAACACCCTTATATAAAAGATGCACCTAATGGGGGGCAGGTAAAGAATCGAGCGGTGAACAATGCCGGAGGCATTTTTTTTTTCACCGGAAATCTTACCTTTCGGCTTTATCTCCGTGCAATTAGGCACGTTCTTCTAATATCTCATGGAAAATGTGACTCCACCGAAGGACACAAATCTATTTATTACCAAAAACCTGTCTGCAGCTCAGAAATGCAGTCTGGCAAATGTAATCTCCGTACTACTATCATAAATTATATCGGTAATAGTCAAAATATTCTTCATCCATGACCATCGAAAACGTGCTTTTTCAACCATCTGTAAATATCTTAAGACTTGTTATCCCCACACAAATTGATCATCGTGAATCTATTTTCAAATTTCAATCTATTGATTACAACTAAAGCTTCTTTGCTTTAATTAATTTAAATTAAAATATAATTTCTACTAAAGAAAGTAATTTCATCTTTTCCCACAAACGCATTTAAAATAGAACCGCTTTTCCGCTCGATGCTCAATAGAAAATTATCTGTGTATGACACTTGAATCTGTAATATTTTAATTACTTTTAATTGCATTAGAAAACGAAACGCCCGTTGTTTGCTCGTGTGTGCACACAAATGGATGAATCCAGATGAAAGTCCAGAGACCTGAATACGATCGATGGTGGTTAAATCGAGGGCAACCATTTTTCTCTTCCAAAAATTCGTGACAAATGTTATTTTTTAAATAATTCACAATGCTTAGAAGAAGCGAAAAAAAAAGTGAATTTTCAGGTGAAAGTCCATTGGAAACAATGACTTAATCCGTGTATAATTACCCGTGTCTGCTCACCTTTTTTGTCGTTGTTGTTATTGTTATTATTGTTGTTGTTGATCTCTTTTCGTTAATACCGTTTAGACATCGAGTAATGACACAGAATGGAATATGGAATACCGCTCGACGTAACTGGGTTTCTACCAACTATTTATCCATGTTATTTATTATATAGCGTTATGCATTATTGAAACTCTCGGTATTACAGGTTTTCTTTGAGAGTGCATTTACTATGTATCTAGTTATTGCAGCGCATATTTGATATTAAAATATTGGAAAAATAACATTGAAAATCATCTCAATCTTTATTTTCTTTTTTACTAAGAAAATCGATGTTTAATAAATTTTAGTAAATTGAAATTTCTTTATTTAAATCTCTTTAGTCCTATTGAAGCATTTTCAGTTATTTTATAGAAAAAAAAAATCAAAACTGCATATTTTTTGCTATAAATATATTCGTGTTTGTTCTGTAATAACTAGGAGCTTATTTGAAATGATTGTTATTATAATACATGTAGCAGAGTGGGACGTAATTTGCTTAAGTGAGTAATTGCGATTGTGGTTCGTAATTATTTAAGATTAATCCAGTTTACGATGAATCCACTCAGCGCGTTATTCGCTCTTTCGTTTCGGTTATTTTTTTCTGTCTACTTTTCTTGTACGTTTTGCTCCGAACAATTAGGAAAATTGCGAAATAATTTATTTGGAATTGCGGTCGACGTTCAACAGCATTAAAAGCAAGAAGCTCATTTTAACGAATTTGCGTAATGTGAATCGGAAAATTTGGCCTCGAAGTAGCAAATCCAATTGCCCGTAATTGGTGGAGGGTTTTGTGGATTCCGAGCGTACACAACGCATTCGTGTGCCACGCAATTAAGATTAAGTGGTTCGAGGAGCGTAAACACAGTAGAAAACAGAGTAAATTGCAGAATGCAGCATGTATGGAAGTCGCCATTCGATGGGCATGCAAATATCTCTCTCATCCTCCTTCTTCTCTTCCTCGCTCCGAAACCGAAAAAGGAAATCTTCCACTCGTGCATCTGTCGAGACCCTCATTGTCCGTCGGGATGTTATAAAGATTGCGCTCGCCGCCTTCTTCATCTCAGTTCAATTGCTGAAGACATCGAAGATGCGTCGTGTCCTATTCGCGCTCATTGCGGTCTTCCTGATGGCCACCGCTCATCCCAGACACCACGACTGCTCGAAGATCTTCAATCCTCAGAACTACATGGATCAACTTCCTGCCCTATCGATGCCCTATCTGCACAACATGGCCATTCCTAGTATGCAGATGATAAAGCCGTCGCCGGTCGCCACGACAAGAGTCATCAACGTCGTCACCAAGTACATTTCCAGGAGCCCCGTCTGCATAAAAGTCTCCGGAAAGAAACCGCCATGCAAGCCGAAGAAAGGCGTTCTCAAGAACCCTCTGGAGTACATCGTCACCAAAGAGTATTACGTGAAGGACCGCCAAATCAAGGAGCACAAGATGCTCAATTCGACGCAATCGGATCTGCAAGGTAGCGAGACTCCGAGATCTTTGGATTCCTCCAAATCCACCCCAAAGCTGGAATCAGTCCGTGAGTTGCTTATAGAAGACCGTTTGGACAAGCTCGAGGATATCCTTCCGCATTACACGAGGATGCGTGTCTATCAAACTTCTACGATTACAATCACGAAGACCAGGACCAGCAACAAAGCCATGGCCACGCTCATGGTGAAGAATTGCATTCCGGAAGGTTTGGACTACTGCAAATCAAAGATTAAGAAGAGGAAATCTAAATTGGCTCCACCGTTCACCAGTAACGATTTAACAACAACAACAACAGTACGGAACAACAATTTCTATTACGGATAATTCTCGCACAATCAAACAGCACAAAACACGTTACCAAATGAAATATTTATTGTTTTATATGCCCAAACGAGCATTTAGTTTTCTATTATTTGTTATATAGTTGCCATTAATTTAATAAAAACATATCTTATTTGTTCCAATAATCATTTTATTTCAAGTATTTTTAAATTCAAATTTGTTTATATATGCAACTTTTAAGACATATTTGAATCCTTATAAATTATCATAAAACTATGAATTAATATAGAAAATAATTAAGTAGAATTTTAATTTAGTATAAATATTCTTTTAAATGTTTCGTATTATAAATTAATAAATTTTTAAATAGAAAACATGATGTTGTTGTAGGCTACCCAAATACCATCACATCAACAAATAATGACAGCTGCTAAAGCGCCTCTTGCAGCGAATGCACTAATTACAGATCAATTCATTTTTCTTATACGATTTCTGTGCAATATTCGTGTATTTTGACAAATGTAAATACGACATCAAAAGGAGAACAAAATAACAACAAAGACGAAAGCAATTAGAACGAGCTATTAGTTATGGTCAGCGCCTAAATTCGAAGTGTGTCAGATCATCATCAGTCGAATTGATTGGACTCGTTACATTGTGAATCCGCTCGAAGATGATTAAGTATGTGTGGAAGTGCATCTTTACACCTAGGCTAATTAAGCTGTACGGTTTTGGTCCAGTCGAGGTAAGGAGGAGGAACTAACTGCAACTGCATTTCGCACCTAATTTACCATTGAGTAACACAGCTGCAATTAGCAATTTGTTTCAAAGATGTTCAAGTGGAATATGATATACATATTAAAAAAAAAGTGCAAAGTCAAGCAATTGAATTTTAATTAGTTGATTTTGCTGTTTCAGAAATTGTATGAGCCTACAGCACTGGAAAGCCTAGGTGATAATGTGATACAATCAGTAAGGATTTTTCGTTATAAAATAATTGTTTTAAAAATTAAATATTAAAATTATTATTTTTTAGTTATATCTAATATGGAAACTTGGAGTGTACACTACTCCCTTGCTGGTGATATTCCTGTCTCGCCGAGGCTACTTTGAACCTGAAGGCTTTGTAACACTCACAAAGTTTATTACGCTTCTGGGCGGTGTGATAGTGTCTTCCTACTTTATTCGAGGTATCGGAAGAGCTAGCAATCCGGTATATACCAAGTTCATTGCAGCGCTTGACAATGCGCAAACTAGCCTGACCCCAGCTACGAAACGGGAGCTGTCCTCCTACGATTTCGAATTCTTCGCTTGGCCCGTGGAATTCCGATGGTTGGATGTGGCGAAGCTCGAGAAGACAGCTTCCAGGACTTTCATAGATAAACCGGAATCCCTGCGAAACATCGTGCAGCTGGGCGCCACTCTGCCGTGCCAAATCATCAGTTATTTGGCTATACACAGTTTCGGGATTAGGTTGCTTTATCCTGGTTCAATTTCGCTGCTGCAAAATATGATTAGTAAGTGTATCTATAAACACGAAAATACATGATTTTCTCTAACGGTTTGCAGGTCACAGTTTGTTGCAGGGAAGGTCCAAGTTGATAGAAGTTAATGGAGGCGTCAGATATAAATTGGAGACACAAGATGGAAACGAAATTGATACTATGTTTGTGGACAAACGTTCTAACAATGGAAATGGTACGACCTTGGTGATTTGCAGCGAAGGCAACGCAGGATTCTACGAGATGGGGATTATGGGAACTCCGATTGCAGCTGGATACTCGGTGCTAGGATGGAATCATCCAGGTTTCGGTGGAAGTACAGGCACTCCGTATCCTTCTCAAGAGTTGAACGCGATGGACGCAGTTGTGCTCTTCGCCATCCACAGATTGGGTTTTCAAGTTGAAAATATTATATTGTACGGTTGGAGCATCGGCGGTTACAGTTCCAGTTGGGCGGCTATGAATTATCCAGAAGTTAAAGCTATGGTCAGTCGAGGAGTGTTGATAAAAAAAACATAGATGTTTCACATAAAATATTGCAGATTTTGGACGCATCCTTTGACGACATTATGCCTCTGGCAATAAATTACATGCCGTCTTGGTCGGAATCTATAATCCGACTAGCCGTTAGGAAGTACGTGAACTTGAATAACATCAAGCAGATCTCGAAGTACTCGGGTCCTGTATTGCTTATCCGTCGAAGCCAGGACGAAGTCATATGTACAGAGTAAGGTTTCTTGTGTGTGGAATAGTTAGAATGATCTTTCCATGTGCGTACTTTTCTAGGGCGGGAATACAGAGCAGTAATCGCGGTAATTTTCTGTTGCTGAAGATGCTGAAATTTAGGTATCCGTTGGTGATTGGTGAGAAACAGCAAATGATTCTATTGGATTATTTGGGTTTATCACTAGCAGCGGCTCAAGGTAGATACGTCCATGATATTTATTGCCTTGAGTAAATTTGCTTTTCCAGATGATTTCTTGAAGAAGTACGACGCGGACGAATCCTGCAACAGGTTGTTAGAGTCCCACTTGAGGAATAACAACGATTTTTCGGATTTGGGGGTAGACCTCACCGACGACGAGAAGACTAGACTTGCTTTATATATGGTGAGACAATTTGTATATTTTCTAAACCAATAAAATAAAAACTAATATAATTTCAGGCAACAAAATATATGAAAGATTACAAGTCCACTCATTGCACTCCATTACCCACAGACATGTTCCAAATGCCTTGGGATCCAATAATGGAAACCAAAAGGAGTGCTACTCTCAACTCCATGGAATCTAATGGATAGAAAACAAACCTGATTCTTACAAAGCAAAGCAAAAAAAACAACTATATATTTATAAACACTTCAGAGAAACACCTAAAGTTGCAAGTAGCTTTTCGTCAGATAAATAGATATTTTTTTTAAGTTGGGAGCGAGGATACCTCTCAGTAAGCGTATTATCAGCCGATGGTATTTGTTTAGGGAATAAGATGACTAAAAAGAACGAAAAATAAATATTAATTTCCTTGTCTTTTAATAAACATGTTTCCAAGATGTAATTTTGTTGATCAAAAGAAATAAACATTCTTACAATTTATTTTGTTTACCCAAAAATTTAAAAATCCCATAAAAATATTTGAAACTTAATTTGTTAGATCATTCAATATATACATATTTACAATATTTGGATGCAAATAAATTATTAAGCATATCAAGATTTTGAATCATCCCTGAAATACTTCTCTGTAGAAAATTCGTCAATATCTATTGGATTCTCTTGAGTTTTAATTTCAGGGTTCTTTTTCTAAAAAAAAATATGTATCAATAAATAATTTAATGCAATTATTCTTTTTACACTCACAAACAGCGGTAGAAAGAAGCTTTTCAATCGATTTGTTCCATCAACAATTCCAAGTTCTTCTTCAGCTGTTTCAATTTTCGATTCCAAATTGTTCACTGTGTTTTTAATATAATCAATCAATTTCTCTAAGGAGTTAATGCGTTCGCAGAGCTCAGTGAGATCCTTCTGGTAATCCATAGCCTCCACGAGTGAACCAGTTATGCCAATGGCATTGCATCTCTCCTCTTGCACTAAAGACACCATACACTCAAACTCTTCCAATCTCAGTGTTAAATCATCAATTGTTTGGTTCATTGGTTGCAACTGAAAGAATAAAACGTAATTTGTAAACAATTAAAATTAGGTTAATAAAATTATACAACCAACTTTCTTCTCTAAATCTAAACTGATATATTTGTTGTACTCCTCAGCTGTGGCCTCTTCCATTGCTTTACGTTATTTGATATACTTTTAGTTCTATACTATACAGAAAATAGTTCGCTGAAATAATCAGCTGATGTGTTGTATGTATGTTACTACTTCCATATAATTAACATTATTTATCTGTAGTCTAAAGTCGTCCAGTCACGAAAGTATAAAGTCGTCCAGTCACGAAAGTATAAAGTTCAAGTAACTGTAATTTAAATAACCAGTATCATCGTCATTTTAGCCATGGATAGTGATATTATAGTGTCTCTAAAGAATGGTGTCCGCACCATACAATTTAACAATCCCAAGAGAAAGAATGCAATCTCTATTGCAGTTTACTTAAAAACTGCTGAAATCCTTAATGAAGATGCCTCGAATGATGAAGTTTTCGGAACAATTTTAACTGGAATTGGAGAATACTTTACAAGTGGCAATGACTTGTCTGCTACACTTAAGAGAATGGATGATCTGGAAGGAGCAATTAGTGACTCTTTGCATGCATATCAAGCAATGACTGAAGCTTTGATCCAATACCCAAAACTACTTGTAGTTCTTGTGAATGGACCAGCAATTGGTATTGGTGTGACCATGTGTGGTCTCTGTGATTTAGTTTATGCCACAGAAAACGCTACTTTCATGACGCCCTTTGTGAAATTGGGACTTACAATTGAGGCATGTGCAAGTGTCCTTTTTCCTAAAATCATGGGTCATACAAAAGCTAATGAGATGCTGCTACTTGGAAAGGTTTTCACTGCACAAGAAGCTTTCCAGGCTAATTTAGTTTCAAGAGTTATTCCTCAAGGAGATATTGGAAAATTCATGGAAGATTTACACAAGAAAATTGGGGAATTGAATGTGGTTGGATTTATCAACAACAAGAAACTTATGAAAGAAAGTACAGAGAAAGATCTGTTGGACGCATTCTACAGAGAAAGCAACTACTTGAGCAAAGCATTGAAATCTGAGAATTTTATGAATAACATGTTATTATTTATGAATCGTAAAAGCAAATTGTAATTGCATAATTTTTATAAATTTATGCTACCTTTAAAATTACTAATACAATCATGTTATTTACTTTATAATCAAATGAGCAAAATAAAGTATTTTTGTATTTGTTTTAATTTCTTGTTTTACTAAATAAATATCTGCACACAATTATAGGAAATATTTTCTTAATTTCCCTACATACATATAATCATCTAATTGCAAATAGATTGCAAGCATTTATACTATCAAAATAATTATTATTTACATAAAGTCCAAAGTTTAAATTTTGAATTGAAATCACCAGTCACGTTATTTCAACCAGCCATGAACTGTGGTGTTGCAGTGTCTCTGAAGAATGGTGTGCGCACCTTGCAATTTAATAATCCTAAAAAGAAAAATATTTTTGATCTTGAAACCATCTCAAAGATCGCTGAAATCCTAAAACAAGATATCTCAAATGACGAAGTGTTTGGGACAATCATCACAGGTACTGGTGACTATTTCACAAGTGGTAGTGATTTATCACATGCACTTACGCAAAAGCACAACATAAAAGGCGCAATGGATGAAACGATATCTGCATATAAAAAGATGACCGAAACTTTGATCAGATACCCAAAACTTCTTGCAGCTTTAGTAAATGGTCCGGCAATTGGTATTGGAGTAACTATGTGCGGCCTCTGCGACTTCGTTTATGCGACGGATAACGCTACATTTAAAACGCCTTTCGTGAAATTGGGGATCACAATTGAGGCATGTGCAAGTGTACTTTTCCCAAAAATAATGGGTCATGCAAAAGCAAACGAGATGCTCTTATTGGGAAGGACTTTTACAGCGGAAGAAGCTTTGCAAGCGAACCTAGTATCCAGAGTTATTCCTCGAACAGATATCGAGAGTTTCAAGGATGAACTGCATAATATAATAGTGGAATTGAATGTTGCGGGTTTTATCAAAAATAAGAAACTCTTGAAAGAAAGCACGCAGAAGGAGCTTTTAGAAACATTTTATAGAGAAAACAATTACATGGAAAAATCGTTAACATCCGAGAGTTTCCTGAAAAGCATGCTATTATTCGCTAATAGAAAGAAGTAGTTTGTTCATTTTTTTTCTATTTTGAAAACAAATATAATCATTTTCATTTCAACATTGCTTAATAAAGTTTTTTCTTGCTTTTGACTTATTTTGTTTTCTCTTAACTTTTTCTAAATTGTTTCAAAATAAGTAACACATTGATTTGTGTAATGTTAAATATTATAAGCTGCGACTATAATAAATTTAATTTATCTCTGTATATTTAATAACCGGATTGAACCAGTAAATGTTGATTTACTAAAATAATCTATAAAGTCACCTCAAATCGACTGCAAGTATTGCTCAATTTCTATAATTTAAATTAAGAGCAGCAAAGTTCTTTTAGCAATCGATTGTGGTATTTTAGTGAGCCTGAAGAATGGTATAACAATCCCCAAATGAAGAACGCTTTGGTTAGACACCTTCATAAAGATTGCAGAAATTCTCAATGCAGATGCCTCACACGATGAAGTGTTTGGTGCAATATTCACCGGAACTGGAGACTACTTTACAAGTGGCAACGATATAACTTAAACTGGAAGAACTGGACAATATAGAAGCTACAATGAATGATTCTATATCTGTCTATCAAGAAATGATCGAAGCTTTGATCCGATACCCGAAACTTCTGGTAGCAGTTATCAATGGGCCGGCAATTGTTATTGGGGTGACCATGTGCGGGCATCACAATTGAGGGTTGTGCAAGTTTACTGTTCCCTAATGTGATACTATTTGGACGGACTTTCACAGCGCAAGAAGCTCTGCATGGATGATTTGCACAAGAAATTGAATTTGGTCGCATTTGTCGATAACAAGAAACTCATGAAAGAAGTCGTCTTATACTTGGATAAGTCTGTAAAGTCCGAGAAGAACATCATTTTACTAACTACCCGAAAATGCAAATTATAAGTTTGAAGCACACGAATAAACGAAATAAAGTTATTTTTTATAATTTTTGATTTTATTTATTATAAAAAAAAATACCAATTAAAAACCGCATAACTGGTAAACAATAAATATTTCAAAATTGACGATTTCTTATACGAGTATATCGGCATATTTGAAATATTCATATAACTAATACTAATTAACAGAATTTAACTATTACTATGAAACGAAATACTTTATCAAAATAACGAAAGAATAATTGAATGTTTTTTATTCTTTCGAGTCGACCAGTCTCAATTATCTAAAACAAAAATACTTCAATTACATAATTTCGGAATAGATGATTTCCTTCATATTTTTTTTTTAATAAAATTAAACCCAGGTTGTTGCGTCCAAGTTTGAAAATGGTTTAAGTACAAATGTAATGCAGTGAATTGATGATGAAAGCAAGGACAGGTGAATAATAATAATTGTAATGTTACCTTTATTAAAAATAACAAAAATATACAGTTGGCCATTGGACTTCATCGATCAAAGAAAAATATAACAGAAATATATTTATTATATCGATAAAACGTTATCAAAAACAACAAGAAAGAATGCTACCAATGGATTTATTTATTCTCTTTGACACGCGAATCGAATCGAATTCAGCTAAAACGAAATAATTGTCTTCTTTCTTCTTCTTTTTGTTTTCATCGATTATTATCTTGCATCAAAAGCCTGAGAGGAAATTTTTGGGATGGATTCGTTTTCACATTTGCCGCACACGTACACAATGTTCTTCTTCTTCGTCGTCGTCGTCCTCATCTTCGTATATTTATATATATATATAAGTTCATCTCATGCAAAATGCTGAGAATAGCTTTTTTAAAAATTTGTCTTTTCCATAGCTGCTCTATCTTTTTATTTTATAGTAAAGAATAACTTTATTGAAATAAATTTTTCTTTACAATATCACAAGTACTTTTAAGTTTGACATGTTGTTCTTCCCCCCTTTTCTGTTCTTTTTTTGCTTATTCCCCACAGTTCAAAGAACGTGGAAACGGACAGAACAAAAAAAAACGTTCCCGTTTTCCTTCCTAAAAATACAAAATTCCGCTCTCGCTTCGTTTAAATATGATCATCTCACAAACTTCTTCTCGTATCTCCACATAAAGCGTCCTCCACAAAAAATATACATTTTTGTCTAACAGAAAAAAAAGTGTTATCAAAATAAGAGTACCATCACGTAATCAAATACATATATCAACAAAAAAATATATCGATCATCGTGAAACTAGACGAAAGTAGTAGAATGCATAACGGAAAACGCACTTTTGTACTTGGCAAATATGTGTATATAAAAAAAAAACTTAATTTGTAATTTGTTTAAAATGAACAAAGACTTGATCGGCAACAAAAGTAAAAAATATTAATAAAAATAAAAGTAAAACTGAAATTTAAAAATTACTTATAAGAACGTAACTTAAATTATCCCAACGATTTCCCGTCCAAGTAACGATTTCTTTCTATGTTTTGTGTTCTCGTGTTTGTGTGTGTGTGTGTAGTTTTGAATATAATTTTGTTTTGAAAGAGTTTAGAAGTATTTTAAGCTGTTTCTGTTTTCTTTTAAATTTATTTGTGTCTTACGTGACGTTGTCGGGGGACATCGATGCACTAAGTATTTCATCGTAGGACTGTTCCAAGCAATGTTTCAATTCCGCGTAACTCACAACCAATATACTCTGTTCGTCTCGCGACATTAAACAAACCTGAAAAAGAAGCCAGAATCGATTGATAAATAAAATTAATAGTATGATTTTGAATATAACTTACTCTTTCCGGCACTCCGGTATCCAATTTGTTGAGGCACTGTATCACATGGGCCATATCGAGCCAAGGACGACCGTCATCCATCACCTGATGGAAAACGTAATCTCGGAATAATTTCAACATGTAACGATCGCCGGTCTCGGACCACGTCCCGTCCAGGTTGAATCTGAAGTAAATGTGAAGCACAGTTTAGAATACATCGACGATTTGAAGGTAATAAAAACTGTACTCTGGTCTTTCGTTGATCGTTCCAAGCTTAACCATAAGCCTGAACAAACGGCCGTTTTCCATCTCCTTGGAGACCTCGTTCTCCATAACGTCCGTGCGCGATTGGATGTTATCCAACTGAGTGTAGAATCGGGCGCCGATCATCGGCATCAAATCGGCGAGTGTTCGTCTACGATTCGATAACAAGTACCTGAAGACACAAATACACACAAAGTTGTTGTTCACTGTTCGAGTTCGGTACAACCAAGTTAATTATTACATGATCAGATTTCGAAGGTCCTGGGTGTAAGTACGTGTTACAATTTCGATGGCAGTCGCAATATTTGAATGCTGAACAGCCATTGTGGATTTGCAGGCGATGGCCAGCACAAGTTTTCCGAGGGCGGTGAGATCTTCCTGCTGGTAGTGCTCGGTGACGGTAGCGTTGTCGGTCATAATCACATCCATCACTCCCAAACAACTCAACCTCAATCTGTGGCCCGAGGTGATTATTATTTTTGTTGGATCCAAACTACGGCATGCCAGATCTAAACACACAATATAAATGGTATTCTATTCCCCCATTATTTTTGTTAATTACTAGCTGCGTGGATGATGCGTAGCGCCGAAGTTAGCTGGATGATGTAGTTCCAGATGAGCGGCTCCGGGAGCTTATTGCTTTGAGCGTGTCGCAGGATGTTGTTCTTCTGATGGGAGTAGGGACGCGGCGTCGTCGGGTCCGATGCAAATGGATCCGAGTATCCGTTGTGCTGATCCGGCAAGAAATGCTTGTTCAGTAGCGTCTCCGAACCCGGATGGTAATCGTACACGAAAACCATTGCTGCAAATCAATACAATGATCGACACTTTTCATTAACACGAACAACCCAACTTACAATTATCACCATACGCTTTCGTCGTGAATACCTCTTTTAATTGAACAATATTGGAATGGACGAGTTTCTTCCACATCTCGACGTAGGTCATAAACTTCGTGTTTTGCAAACGAAATCCTGCAGCATCCAAAGTATTAGTCACATTCGCAGCATATTTCAAAAATATCGAACTCACCGTGTATTCTTCTCAGGCAATACCTCATGCCTGTCTTAATGTGGGTGGCCTTGTACATCGAGGCCTGATAACCGATGTGAGCTTTATGCATCAGTATCGGTTCCAAAGGATACAGATCGTGATAGTTATCTACTTCATGCGGAAGTTCTGAAATAAATTACGTTTAAAATTATATACATTTTCATATCACTTTCGATGTGTAAATAGTTTCTTAGTATAAAACTAATTACAGCGTTTGAATAAACCATTTTATTTTTTTACCTGAAAATTGATCGGGGTCAGCTTGAAGCAGAGTTAGAGCGTTCCGGTTGAGTATCTCCATGCGAGTATCATCTGATATGAAGAAAGCGGACGAGCCACCTTTCGATTTCAAAGTGTTTACATGACTCGGGGTGCCTGGATAGACCTGATAGCTTGACGCAACGCTGCTGTTTAGCGAGTTCATATTTTCGCTGGTATTGTGCGAATTGTCTGCTGATGTTGGGTAGAAATATGTTGTGCCGCCAACGTTCTCCTAAAAAAACAGGCAAAAGAAAAATATATTGCTAAAATAATTATCCGATATTAAACTTTCTCGCTTCAAGAAATAAGTTAACTTTGTAAAATTAAATTGCAACATATGAAATTTGTGTGCACACATCATCAATATAAACGTGCGTGCTAAAATTATTTAAATTTGAAAATAATGTACAACACAGCATTATTAAATGAAGTGTGTTGTTTTAGCTTGTGTTTGAAAAACATAAATAAAAGTAAAGTAGGTCAAGTTCCTTTTACCTGATATGTAGCTACTGTGGGTTTCTCCAGGCCAGGTATTGGGGAGCAATTGTTAATATTTGGAGGCGGAGATGGCTGCGGCGTTATGTGTGGGGACATCGTGCCGCTGTGTGGGGAATCCACTAAACGGGTTGGATACGAATTTTGCTGACCGTGCACTGGAAACGGGCTGAACAGATTCGGCGATGCTGAAATACAGAGAGAAAGAGAAACGCATTTAGAAAAAGATATTCAAATGAAAGATGTAAATTCAAATTACCAGAATTACTCGAATTGATCACTCGAGAGCCAGGGATGAACTCAGGTGATTGGGGCATGACCTTTTTGGAAGATATTGGTGAATCTAAATTAATTTTTGCAAACGTTTGAGACAGATTGTTTGTGCCAATTGGCGTGCTTGTGCTTTGTCGGCTCTAGAAAAATACAAACTCTTTGTTTTCGTGCTCCCAAGCTGCTGCTGAAAAAAGGGAGCTAAATCGAGGTGGGGGTTCTGTTACTCACCATATACGTATTGAGTTTGGATTCTTGGGGCACTCCGTTTTGTGGAGAGAATGACATATAGATGGGATGATCCATACCCACGGGGTTCTCTGATGTCCAACACTTAGACTCCGCTATCTATGTACAGGGAACATGGTGTATCAGAGAAAGAGAGAGTGCTTTTGCACAGTGCAGCAAGAGAGTAGACACTGTTGGTAGACACACACAAATATAGGAAGGTTTGAGAGAGAGTGTGAGGGACAGATGGGAAATGAGGTTAAAGAATTGGAGGGGAAATTTTCAATTGGGTAACCTAAATGTTTTCAATATTTACCATTAAATGACTAATTCGCTAAACAACGAGTTCATTTTAACTATGTCATAATGGAACGGTGAAGAAACGGTGATAATTGCGACACAACGCGAACAAAAAATACATCCAACCGAATAATTTACTGGGCTATTGGAGCGGACCTTGGATGAGTTCTAACAGATGATATCCGTGTGTGTTTAGTGGGTTTTTATTCTTTGCACGAGAACCGACGAAGACTGAACCCCACGAACGCTTTGTTTTCCCCAAGTTCGAAGATGGAAAATCTCAGTTTTTCTCTTTCGCTTTTTTTTTATATACATATATCTGATATATTGCAATCAGGATGAAAAACTGACAAATGTCATCTACGTTCTCTCAAAACAAAAGCTTGGTATTCTCTCACTCCATTTCGTTCCCTTCGGTCCGTCTCTACTTTGAGGGCGCCACCACCGATTCTCTGACACCAAACTTGACCCCGTGTGCAGTCGTCCAATACTGAAGAAAGAACTCTACCATCTCCCATCCAACCAATAGCAAAAGTAAAGCAATTTCTTTTCGATCTTTCTTCTCCTTCTTTTTTCTTCCTCTTCTTCATCCAAGTATTCTATCGATTCTTTTTTTTTTCAATTTTATTCTCTTTATTTCATTTTAGAAGTCAAAAATTCTAATATCTCTTTATTTTGCAACAGTTGCTTCTTCTTCTCGTTGAGGATCTCGTGCAGCGATACATTCTTGAATCTCTCCTCCGGCGAAACTTGGACGTTTTCCTCTGGACATTGAGAGTTCTCGTTTGAAGGGCATGCATCGACTTCCTGCTTAATTTGGATTCCCAACGATTCCACCACCGTTTCCTCCTTCTGCTCCTTTTCTTGCTGATCCGAAAGTTTCTTGTGCAGCAAACTGCTCAACTTCTCCTTTACATTCTCGGATTCCATAATCTTGCATTAATCAGCTGACTGCTTTCTCTTGTCAATTTCATAAAATAGTAGTTCAAATGTACCGTCATACACATTTACTTTTATACCCGCTTAAAAATACCGAATTATTAATGAGAATTGTAACCAACAGTTAGAATGTTACTTACTACTTACAATAAAATTATTCAATTTATAATTTACATACCACAAATATTAAAATGTAATTAGGTAATGTTCTCTTAAGTACGAGTTTTAATGAGAATACAAATGGTTTTAATAATCTGCATATGTTAGAGCAAATTTTTCATTTAAACAAATTAATATTAAATGTGATATATTTGTTTATTTAATTTATTTGTTTTTATCAATATTTTAATAATTATGATCATCGGCATCTATTGCAATTCTTAGAATGTCGCGGGAAATTTGAAAGTGGTAAAAATAGGAAGAATTATTAAGACAAATAACAATAATTTTAAAGTTTATATTTATAGTAGCATAATGTATGTAATTCATTGATATATTTCTTCATTGTTATTTAATTGTTAACAGCATTTAAATATAGACAACGTAATCCTAGTTTTTTCTTCTAGTCCTTCGAATGGCTAGCTATGGATGTATCAGACTGATCTCGATCTTTTAACACGTTTTCCAAGTCAGAAACTGCAGCGGACACTTGGAACAGTCTCAGAAACACGTCTCCCAAATCGCCATCCTGATTTGTTATTATGAAGCATTCTACAGAAAAGAATCATAAATTAATTTGGAATTCCAATAATGTTGTATAACTTGTATAGGTACCACTTTTTTCCTGCACTAATTTCTTGCAATAAATATTTAAAATTAAAACGATGTCATCATCTATGTCCATGTTGGTCTCGCTGCACAGATGCCCCCTGTTGTGCTTAATAAAAGAGATGGAAGCTGACCATTTTTCAGCAGCGACAAGTTCGTATAAAGCAGTTTCTAAATCGTCGCCGCTACCTGGTGAAGGAGATGACACTGTTGAAGATGATGCAGGTGTAGGAGTACCTCCATCAGCCTCGGTGTCTTCAATAGCGGTATTTAAAGCGCTTAAAACCAGCAAGATTTCAGAAGTCACATCGCGAAACTGAAATATTAAAAACAACAGTTTTACATTGAAACGATTATCTTAAAATCGAAATTAAACCTGTGAAGCTTTCAGAGTGTTGGTCAACGTTGTAATCATTTTGTTTCCGGCTTCGATAAGCAGCAGCAGCTGAAAATGTAGTTTGTATAGAGCCTTCCCAAGATCCAGCAGGTAATCTTCGTGTCTGTTGTTGGCACTCTGAACGCTCAGCTTCAGCAAAGACTTCACAGCGTTTGAATACTAAAGAAACGTTATTGATTTTTAGTTGTAAGTTAATGCGGAAACAAGTAGGATTTGTTTTACCATAATAGTTTGCTCCCTCTTCTCACAGAACATTTCCAAATGCTCTTGGACTTCGAGCATGCCGTACCTAAGACTTTCGTTCAACTTGGTGCTGTTCAAAGCCGCACTATTGAACCATATAAAGTGGATAGGTAGTATGCGATTGGTCACAATGTCTATGAACGCCGACAATCGCGAATTTATTAGCTTAACTGTTGCCCCTTCATTGGCTTTCCCCAAGTGATCGCAAGCATCCGTAGTAATAGAAATTGCAGAGTTGGAAACGCTCTGAAAAACAGTTATTCAATTATAAATCAATTAAACTCTGCTATTAAACTATTATTATCAAATACTTTGATTAATTTTTGGAGCTGATGGAATAGGAGTAAGGTGTTGGCGGATGTTTGAGTCAAATCCGTTTGAAGATACGAAGTCCAGGTATCAAAAGTATCGCTCCTCATAATTGGCCTCATATTGATAAACGTGGACATATTAGGTGAGGTGTTGCAAGGTGTTACATCGCCCAGATCTCCAGCGCTGGAACCGCTTTAACACAAAAAATTGAACTGAATACTATTTACGTAATAATATTTTATATACAAACCTTGTATCTGATCGAGCGCTGGAATCTTGTCTGGTTCTCGTCAAATTCAACGAGGATGGTGGGAATTTCGTGCTTCCCGCATTGGAACTACTCTCAAACTCTGGAACAACTACGATCTCATCGAGAGGAGATTCGGAGCCGATCTCATCATCCGACGATTCTTCGGCAACGACTCTCTACGAAAATAATAATGATAATACAATATTATTAAAATAATAAATGAAAACCCACCTTTCTTATAGTCAGTACTGGCGTTTGTTCGCTCAGGCTATCCTCCTGCTGCCTCAATCCACTACCTCCTTCCTCCTCAACTTCGCAGAGATGTCTTCGCCTCACGCCCCAATTAAAGTTGTCGGTGCTTTCACCCTAAAGTCAAATATACCAAAAATAAATCATCGATCCTTTAATCCTTCAATTCAATTGAATTACCTCAATACTTTCGCTCTCGTATTCCAGGAAATCAAAGTCCTTAAAGACGCCGAAGTCCGCGGTCGCATCATCCCTTCTCGACCCGCCGCTGAGATCATTGTTTCCGGCCGATACTTCTTCAGTACTCGAAGCCATGCTCGACTGTCTCTCCAGTATATCAGAGTTTTGGCTAAATATCACCTATATCAAGTACAAAAGAATAGTGTTAAACGAAATAACCCATGCAACGCGTAACCCATCAGCAGGATGATGAATTCATAGTTGGTGTATTTAACAGAGAGCAAAGAGAAAATTATAGAAACTACATACATTGTGCATTTGCAGTCCGATAACAGTGTCAGTGCTTGTGACAGAAAAATAAGAACACTAAAAAAATTACATGCACTTACACAGGATTCTAGATTTTTCTCACACGTGAATCAACAATAACAAAATTGGTCAGAGCGTGATATATTTGCTGCTTCTTGTATTTAATGAAATCACCAAAATTTCAACAACAACAAAGAAAAAATTGGATGAATTCGCTTCATCAAGAAAAATAAGCAGTATACTTATGTACATTGTGGATACAAACGTGAATCTCTGCCAATGCAGAATTACAAATACAAGTTGATATAAGAATGTACACGTTTCTTTTTTAAGTAAATAAAAAATAAATAAAAAAGTAAACAATTACAACAGTGAGCAAACATGTTGTGATTTCGTGACGTAGTACGTAATTCTTTCGGTTTTTGGTTGTTTTAATTGGTTGCTCGTGTGTGAAGGAATATCTTGTGTGTGGGATGTTGTTACCTTTGAGTATATTGTACTAATGATATCGTCCTATGAGACACGCAACAGAGAAACAGTTCAGATTAATCATTTCAAACATGTAGTAATAGAGGTAGATAGTCCAGAATAAGAATATAAGAAGCCACAAAGACAACAAATAAAAAAAATCGAAAAGAAATGTGTGCACATGAAAGCATAAAAATAAAACTATTCGCATCGGGTCCGAAATTGAGAATTGGCGAGAAGGTCGAATTTAACTCGAATTGTAAATAACAGTAATAAATAAATTGTAATATTAATTTGTCACCTTTCATGCTCATTTACACGTATGGATTAGTAGCAAAATAAAAGATACAAAACTGGGACGAAGAGAGTAGTAATTATGCAAAGTCAATTACGAAATATTTAATAAATGGAAATGTTAATCTTCAACGACACACATATCAATAATTCAGAAAACAATTAATACTCTCTCATATATGCAGTGACGATATAAAATTGAGAGCATAATTTTCAGCGCCATTGCATTTATCCCCAAATGAATGAATTAAATGTAATGGAAATACATACAGGGTTTTAACCAAAAGCGAAATGTTATGAGTGTACTTACAGATGGACTCTTTGGTAGGCCAACTCTTTGGCCGCAAGTCGTTAGCAAATTAACGAGGCATTCTCGAACGCGTCCCTTGAATTCAAAGAATTTATTAGTATTGGGTCATCGATGAATGTAAGAATAACAATATAAATACCTGCGCCATCCATGGTCGCTTCCAGCAAGAAAGCAGCCCGGTATCAGCAGGACTAAGAGAGCATGAACGTCTCGGAGATGCGACTGAATTCAACGAAGGATCCAACTCGGGCAACTCCAATTTGGCCTCATCAGTTGCGGCCAATTTAATCAACCTTCTGCATATTACGGGCGTCTGCGAGAGATCGTATGTAAAGTCCATGGTTCGACCTGCGAAAATTATAAATAAGCTTTCTGTTTTCTTCAAGGGAAAATGTTGTAAAAACACCTGGTAATTCTTTCCTGGTGAAAACGTCAATCTCGCTGAAGGATGGATGCGGAACGGACGTTGTTACACTTTCCCAGTGGTGTATGGACGTGGGAGGAGCAACCAAACTACTGGATCTCGTTACAACCAGCTTCAAAATTTTCAGCGATTCCTTCCAGTGAGCTCCTTCAATATATTTAGCTATAACCCTGAGGAGATCGGCGTTGATGGGTTGCGCTGCAGCCGAGGCCAAATCGACGTAATGCAACATGCAGTGAAGGATGTTCAGCACAGGCAGCTGAAGATTCGTTGGACCTTTCTCTAATACTTCCACCAGGAATGTGAGCATGTTCAGACTAAGATGAGCGTAAGTATCGTAAAGATACTTGATAACGCATTTCGTCCATTGGAAGCTCTCCTTGCTGAACGTGCGACGGCTGTATAAATTCATCACGGTTCCCAGGTTTTCAAGCTTCTTGCTCTTCTCGATGCTCACCTAAGCGACGAAACCTCATATGAACAATTTTATTGAGTAATATATTTAAATACATTACCTGTGCGATATTCTCCGCGCTGCGGATGCATAATTCATTTGCGTCCTCGTAATTCAATAACATGTACGGCAGCAGAGCAATCACGTTCATTGGGAAAGCTATGCTTTGTGATGGATCAACTACCACGAAATCCAAGAGCGGCGTGAATTGGGAAAGCAGCGCGACGACCGGTTCATAGATGTTAGGATGCGTACAACCCTTGAACATGAATCGGATGATTATTAAATTGAAATACGTGTTTGACAATAATTGAAGGCGAAAATTTGTGACGGTGCTCTAATGCTTTGTGAAATACCAATGAGAAAACATCCTAATGAATTTTGGATAAAAGTATGAACATTTTAATTCACACCATCTTATACATATAGAAATAGCTAAAAGTAAAAAATAATAAATAAATAAATAAGATCCAATTGAAAATTGATGTGGTTTCCTCATGATTCCAAAACGATTGCAAAACTAAACACGAAATATAAATTATTTAAAAAAGTAATTATGTGCATGTGAAAATAAAGTGATGTTAAGAATGCTTTTCCAGATGTACGCGAAATAAAAGAAGATTTAAATTACCTTTAAGAGTAGTGCGTGTACACCGGGAAACGAGTTCCACCTGAGCTGCGCCTGTAATTTCTCGACTTTGTCCCTGGCGTCGGGTCTGTCCAGAGGAAGGCGATGCATGACCCTCCCAAGCAACCTCAGGGCCAAAAGGAATTCGTGCTCGTAATCGGACTCGAGCAGCGAAACAGAGAGCCAAAAGAGTTGAGCCAGAATCGTCATCTTGTCATCCTGTGTGGCCGAGTCGCCCAGCATCTTCAGACTCTGCGCCGAACGAGATCTCGACAGATTAGAACAAAACTTTTGATTGGAACCGGCGCGATTCTCTACCTCCGATCCAGTGCGGCATCTGATATCTTTGCCATCGCTCGCCGGAGACCCGGTGCTCTTCCTCGGGCAATAGCTCACCGAGTAGCTGGTGCTTCTCGTGTGACCGCTCTGGTTCAGGTAAGAGAAAGAAGGCGCGATGTCGACGCCGCTGATGCCTGCGCTGTTTGGCGATCTCTTCGATATTATCAGAGACTCCTTGTTGTTCAGATTCGGCGTGGACTTGAAGAAGTCCCTCGTAAAGTCCAGCGGTCTGAAGTCGGATTCCAGGTACTCGACGGCGGATTCCAGCGTCAACAGCAGCTCAGTAACATAGCCTTGGGAACAAACAGTTGAAATTATATTCATTATTCATTATAATCTCGATATTACCTTGCATGTCTTCTCCGTGCTCGGCGACTGTCTCCACCAGTCTGCTCAAGATGTCGGAGAGCATTCGTGACGTGATGGGCACCCTCAGAGCCCTGTAGATTTGCAAAGATCTACCTGCGTAATGCCTGGACGAGCAGCTCAATCCAAGCTGCAGAGCAGTTTGCGCCCAACGCTCGCTGATGTGCGCGTTCCTCACCGAATCTTGGAACACCCGCAGGACATGCTGCAGGAAGATGTCAATCTGCTCAGCGCTCCTGACCTGCCACACCTTTGCAGTAATATCCTCGTACGGCCAAAGCGGTAGGTTTTGCCTGGTAGCCAAGAAATCGATCATCGATTTGATCACATCTTGGATGGGCATATTAGGACCTATTTCAGGTCCCGTCCATAACGAATTATCCTCCCCAGTCACGATAACTGGCGGAACATTCGTCGCTTCCTTCTTACCATCCCCTAACGTATCACGAACGTTGTTAACCATTGTTATTATCGTACATTCAAAAATATTTACCCGAGTTGTTCGTATTGCTTTGAGCTTCATTAGCTGAAGCCGGTTCTACGTTAGCGTTCAATGCCATAGGACCTTGCAGGTAACTATCGAAGGCCGGGAGACGTTCTACAAATAATAGCGACTACATATTTAAACAACTATTGCCCCAAATTATATAAATCTAAACTAGAAAATAGTAATGAATAAAATTAACGTACCGGTGAAAGTATGCTTAACAACTGGTAGATTGGGAATGGGCAAACCGAGACCCAGCATGTTTGTCTTGCTGTTCATGAGGATGTGGGCAACGGAAAGATGATCGTTATGCTGCGCCAAGACTATTAGCAAATTGAGAAGCAACTGCTTGCAATGCTGATGAACTAATGGTCTGGTGTGATCTAAACCTAAGAAAAGGATGTGCAGCATCAGCGGCACGTGGATCGTCCAATCGAATTCCACGCCATCAACCACAACATCGCATAACAGCATTACAGCCACATTGCACCTTGAAATACACGTATCGATTAGACAGAAAATCGATATAGCAATCACATACATTACCTGTGAAAACCTGAAATCGGCATGGAGCTGTCAGGTAAGTATTCGGTTAGAGGTGCAAAGTACCCGCCGTATTCAGGCATCGGCAACGGATGAGGGGGAGGTATGGAAATATCGTATTTGTCGGACGGTACAACAGGTCTGGAAAGGGAGAAGAGATCCTCGGAATTCTGCAGAGCAAATTGGAAACACGTATTAAATTCGTGAATACATGCAGATGATAGATTTGTTTTCCCCATCAATGACAAGTTTAATTAAGCCGCTTTGCAGTTTGTCTATGGCTATGAATATTTTACGGCGAAACGATGGAATATAAATGGCATATTTACATGGAGGGGGGAAGGCGAAATTCTCAATTTGAGTGAACGACCTCCAAAAAATTTCGCACAACAAAACAAATTAGAAAAAAAAACATAGATGAAGGGGAAAAACTACATCTTGGACATGCGAATATTTTAATTCAATGATGCTTTCCCGGGGAGCAGCAAATATATGTATATCAAAGGGCCATACATTTGCATTCACTTACTTCGTCCGTAGTGGGAGTGCAAATATCCTCGGACAAATTCTGTCTGTTCTTCGGTGAATTATAATCCGGCATCGCTTTCATCGCCTGCTCAGTTTTCGGAGTTCCGCATTTCGTAGGATCTTCTCCGCTGTGTCTCTTCGTGTGAATCGTACCCTTCTCAACGCCTGTAATTTAATTCCATAAATTGAATATTACATTCGTTAAAATCATATTAAATATTTAAAGTATTTTTATTTAACTTCAATATAAAGCAACAATCCAATTTAATAAACTGAACTGTAAATAGAAGCGAGTTAATCCTTTACTTGAATACATTTCCGGTTACGAGTTTCTTATGAAAACAATGCGCAACTAGTTTACTGATGAAGTTTACTCCATTTACATTGGTAAACATTGCATCAAGCCTGAAGCGCGTTCCTTTCCAAATTTATATTCGTGCATAGTTTCATTATATTCTACAGAAAAAATAAAAAAATAACTCTACGGAATTCCCAATTAATATTTTCACCGTTTAAAAATTAAATTAAATTCAAATATATATCAAGTTTCTACAAATATTTTAGATTATCTTAATACAAGTATTAAAGATACAGTTACTTACCTAAATCAATTCGACTGCAGAAATCTGCCTGCCCGACGACTCCACCAGCACCGTCGGAATGACTGGAGGCCTTCCTCATCACCGTGAGACGGTAGAACGGAGGTGTTTCCGTCCGTTCGATGAGGCAATTGAGAGTTTCGACTGTCTGAAGCTCGAACATCATCTCATCCAGAAGCCTGATGTGCGCAACCCTCGCCAAATAAAGAATAACCCTCTTTGCCTATAAACATTCTCTTCTGATATAATACTGATCGATATAAAATTTAAGTAAAAACTCACGTATGGAAGCAGTTCGTTTGGTGCCATGCCCGAAATGATGATCAGATATCTGATGATGACTTTCATGTTGTTGGGCCAGGAATTGCAGAGAGTGGCCCAAACTCTTTCCATCTCGTCCGGGTGATTATCACCGAACTACGAAATAAAAATTACACATAATATTTGATTTGCATTAAAATAACATAGTGAAACGCAATCCGTTACCTTTGCCGTAATGTAAAATATATTATTCAGAACCATTTCCGTGGCTTCGGCTGAACCCCATCCCTCTTTGCGTCTGCCCGATTTCCCTTCGTTTGCATAGAACTACGAACGAAAAAAAAACGGATACGTGAAATGTTTATTTAAATTGCACGGAGGAGAATCGCTCAACCGTATTGCTCACTTGATAATATATGATAGAATTCGTTGGAGGCACATTCGGATCGACCAATTCCATGTTGTGCAGCCACGGAAGAAGATATTGCAGAAGTAATTGTCGAACCTCGGGTCTTGCTGTTTGGAAACGATAAGTAATTTCTGAAAAAAAAATACATTTATTTCATTTTATCATTTAAAAATGAGACAATAACTAATTGTTGATAGTCTTATCCAAAAGTAACGATATTTGAATAGCTTTGACACACATTTTATAATGAAACAATTGTGTGCCCTATTCATGCATATAAAATGAATAATGTAATTTACGTTAAAATGCTTTAAAATTATGTTTTTAATTGCAGTTTCGTTAATTAGTTGCGCAGTTTTTTTTTATGCGGTTTAAAAAAGTCCACAGGCTATTGGCGAATATAAGAAGATGCAAAATGAATATTGAGATGTAAACAAATAAATCCAATGCAAGAGTCGTGGGTAAAAGAAAATAATTATAGTCAAAGGAGTAAATATATAGAAAACATTTTCTTCCCGAGCGGTGCGTATGTGCTTTCTTTGTGTGAGTGCGCGCTCCATGTGCTTCCAATGGATTGGATAAACCGTTGTTTGCACGATGGTATCTGCATGTCCGGGGATGAAATGCTTTCAGGTAAAAATACAAATCTTGATATTTTCTATTTCATCAAGCATCGGGAGAAACCAATCCACCCTTGTAGCAATAAAAAAACATATACGAATATAGTCCGAAAACTTCTTCACCCAAGATAGCAAAAAAAATCAATCGGAAACTTATCAAGCTTGATGTGCATGTCTTCACGAATATTCGAGTATCATCGATATTTCCTCATGAAAAAGGCATCCACGGAATTCGCTTGACCGAGAAATTGCAGTTTCGCAAGCGAAACAATTACATGCATTCCGGCATGAGCATGAACAAATATTTTCCAAAGTTTTAATATAACCTGAAAGCATATACCGAAGAACAGACAATTTGCTTCCTATGATGATGATGATGATGATGGATGGGCACGTTAATTGATTTCTCTTCAGACGCAACAGTTTTAAAACTAATATTGACGCTCTCTCATCCATTTTTTCGTTTTGGACGAGCAATAACCACGCTCGAAAGGAGCAGAGATGATAACGCTTGTGCATAATTCTTACCAGAGAACATGGGCATCGTCAGTTCCGGATGCAAATGGGATAACTGACTGGAGAGATGTATCTGGGAACGGCAATAAGTCGTCGCGAGAACGGTGTCCAATGTACTGCGTCCTCTGTCTCCTTCAGCTGCAAATAAAAGGGAAAAAAAATGTAAAAAAAACATAATGAATATTGAAACTGGAAGCTTCATTAAATTTAATAAAATCCCCGGAATCCTCTCACAATCCTTTTATAACGATTAAATTCCTATATTCATCAAGTTAAATCGCTTTTGCATTAAAACAACAAAAAAAACATTTATTCAGATTTAAAAAAATCAATAATGCAATTATTTTCTAAATACAAAAGGCAACACCAAATATTAAATTCGTAACAATTCACATTACAATTAATTAGGGTTTTATTTTATTATTCACGAATATGAACGACTAATTATATTTACATTTAATTAATTATACCCAAACATCATGTGAAAATTACCACAAGTTTAATTTGTAACTTATTTAAGCATTTAAAGTTGACTATAATCTATCTCTATATGCAAAAGGTCTTCTTTTTTCTAGAGAATATTCAATGTCCTTTCATCGAAATTCATTTTGTCTAGTAAAATTGAAAGCGTTGCATTTGCATCTTGTAACTTGCGGAATTCGCATAAAATCTTTTGTAGCATGAAATATAATTGGCAATCGCAGACATTCGTTTATTAAGAATAAGAAACTCGGAATACACAAAGTTTCATATTTCATGGAGAATTAAATGAAACTTTGAAACAAAAATTTTAAAATAAAATGAAACTGATTATCATATAATTGGATGGTAAAATAAAATTAATTAATTAATTTAAAACATCAACTGCGTGCAGCTGCAAAACGTGCATAATTGATTTCGAAATAATTAATATAATACAACTAATATATCCATTCCAACAATTCTTGACAATACTATGATAATAATTGAGGATAACATTATTTTATAATAATTATAAATAAATAATAAAATGCATGAAATCTATCTGTAATTTATAGTAAATGATCATTGAAAATACAAATTATACATTGCAATTCCAATGAGCTCATAGTCACATTTGTGAGGTAATCCGTGCAACTGTTGAACAAAAAAAAAGACAATTTCATTAAGTAATTGAGCTTCGAAATCGATGCATATTAAAAGAAACAAATGTTTGAAAATTGTAAATAATTCCATACGATTCTTACATTTCACGCAAACTCGTTTTAATAAATACGTTGTAATTAATCATTTCGCATTTTTTCGAATGCCGTGCTGATTTTTTTCGTTTTGTTTTGTTCTTTCCGGCGTGATTAATGCTTAGTTAAACTGTTAATAACATTGGGGGCAATATATTAAAGAAAGCTCCTCTGAAATGAAAGATTTAGGATTCGACAAAAAGTAGAATTAAAATTCCCAAAGAAAGAGGAGAATACTCCACAGGTTGGAGCGAGTCTGCGTAGCGTCGCGACGCCTCGCGAAATCAGTGATGCCCAAGTAGTCGCGCTTCCGCTTCGCCTGTTGACACAGCATCTTGAGCATCCCAAAAAAAGAGGAGAAAATGCCCGAAAGTCGCGATCAGAAACAATAAAATGTAGTTAGTTTTAAACGAAACAACAACAACAACAAAACATTAAGTTAGAGGACTGAACTCGATAAAGTTAAGTGAGTACATAATTAATTGAATTCAACCTAGAAGTGTGATAATGGGATTTGCATCTTGCGTTAATTTAACCGAAATCGGTACTCTGTTTTTATTAGTTTCTTGAATAATGCACGTATAATTGGTGTTACGTTTGCTGCAAGCAAGGTATTTGACAAATAAACAGGACAAAAGGCAAGCAATTTAAGGGACAAAAACACAATTTCTTTTCATATGCACCTACCGGGGTTTCAGCTTCACAATGAAAAATTATATACTTTTATGAAATTTTCAATTAATTAGCAAAAACTCAACTTTTGAACTACTAATAACGTCTTAATCTTTCATTTTCTTCACAATGAGACATTAAATTCTCCATTAAAGAGATTCATTTCTTTTGTAATTAGCAAAGGAACAACAATATTGCTAATTAAAAGTCCTAAAACCTCGTAACTCGTAATTGATTGCTTGAAATTATTGCATTTAACTAATCGTAAAATAATCAATTATTAATATGCTTAAAATTTATTTTTAGAAAAATGTAGTTCAAATTCACTTATTTATGTTTCATAAATTTAATCGTAACTCGTAATTGATTGCTTGAAATTATTGCATTTAACTAATCGTAAAATAATCAATTATTAGTATGCTTAAAATTTATTTTTAGAAAAATGTAGTTCATATTCACTTATTTATGTTTCATAAATTTAATCGAAATTGTAATAAATTATTACACTTTCGAGAGACGAAAATTTACATTTATAAATATCATTTAACCTTTAGAAAATGGAAGATATTTCATCATTGTCGCAAATCAATAATTGTAAATTTAATTCTTGGATTTATTTGTAACATCTTTTACATGAATGTGAGACAATAATAATAAAGTCAGAACAATAAAACCGAAATATAGAAGTTCACAGTTTTTTTTATAAAAGCTGATATCATGATTGCAAATAAAAATTGAGCAATTTATTGAGTGAAATATATACGATAATCATATTTATTAAAAAAAAATATATATATATATATATATATTTGTTCGAAAATAATTGAAAATCTCGAGAGTAGAGATTTTTTGTGTTCGAAGGAAATGGAAACCATCTTGAAAGGAAATTAATTATATTTCGAGAATACAAGACATATGTGGTTTTTCAATCAGTGCGTATACTTCTCTTGCATATGTGCTTACTTTTTCTTCATTCGTGATAATATCGTTATTGAAATGCGTATGATTTTATCAATTTGAATGAAATATTGTAAGTAGATAATAACATAATAGTAAAACCGTCAATTGGCAATTGAGATTTGTGGAAAATATATGAAGCAATTCCAGGATTTGGTGACAGAGTGCGGTTACAAAGGGATTCGCATAATTAGTGAATGCATCTAGGATTCCCCATTAACTACTCCTAAACCTAATTATGCAAAGATATTCACGTATTAATCATATAAAAGATATATGGCACAATATAGTAGAATATATTTAGACTTTTTGATATTCGTAAGTTTATTATTTTCAATAACATGCAGGGATTAGATGGTACGAGAAACGTAGAAGGATTTCGCTTCAAGTATGCAGGATGCAATAACATTATTGTAGTATCCTACAACCCAATAATGGAAGAATGATCTCATCGAATAATCAATCATTGATTTTACGACGATCTTCATAACTCGCATTTCACAGATAGTTTCTCGAAGGGAATTTCAAACAGATAGATTCCATGCTTCAAAACTAACTAGGTGTATTCCACCCTATACAATCTGCTGTTTGCTAATTGGGATGTGCATTCGGTGCATCGAACACGATTGCATCGTCAAAGCGCTCAAATCAAAGATCCGAAGCAGTAAATTTAATTTCGCATTTTAAATGGTCAACCATTTTTCAATCAGTTCGATTGCTATAAGACTTTGCAACACATTGGGAAATTATTACGTCTCTCATCTGTTCGCGACATATGCGCTTCATTGAAAAACACATATAACCATTGTAATTAGATTATTGTATAACAAATATTTATGAAGCAGCTTCGTCTGTCTCCGATATTTTCGATACTCGTCCTAATGGAAAGGAGTAACCAGATACGATGGAAAATAATGCGAGCCATTCGTCTTTTATTTTCAATCTAAATATTTTTCGTATTGGAGAAAACTTGTATTTCTTTCACTGTTCCGCTTTATTTTTTGTAAATTCGAGTTTTGATAACATTTTCCAATTATGCATTTTTCATAAGAATGTGTTTTTCTTTTAACTTTGTAAATATTAATTCAATTCAAATGGATTTTTGTTACCGATTACAAATTTAACAACTTCGTATATGGAAAGTCACATTTAAGATTAAATAAGAAAACGATTTGTATGCAAGAGATAGTTGATTTTATAGATGGTTTTAGTTACAGCTGTGATGTGATGTAATAGAAGAATTAGAATCGAAGATGAACGAGTCGGACATCAAACACCACCATTACATCTTGGAGGTGTTCCAGTATTACTACACCCCGATCCTGGTGCATCTCGGAGCTTTCGGAAATGCTCTCTCTGTGTACGTGATCTTCAGAACGAAGCTGAGGAAGCTGTCGTCTTCGTACTATCTGGTCGCGTTGTCGATTAGCGACACGATCTTCCTGATCACCATCTTCATATTGTGGCTGCAGATGAACGGAATCAACATCTTCAATAAACCTATCGTTTGTCCGCTGATGATCTACCTGTCAGGAGTGGTGGGATGCATGAGCGTGTGGGTGGTGATGGCATTTACGGCCGAACGCTTCGTGGCCGTCATGTATCCATTGAAATCGAAGTTCATGTGCACCGTCTCTAGGGCCAAAATCATCATATTCACTCTACTCTCGATAGCGATGATCGTCTACAGTCCACAGCTGCTCTTCGCCGACGTCATCGATCATCCGGTGACGAACAAATCCGTGTGCGACGTGAAAGCCGAATGGCAGAGAGAGGCGCACATCTTCAACATCTTCGACTTCATAGCCACCTTCGTCGTGCCGATGTCCGTCATCACCGTGCTGAACGCGTGCATCATCAAGAACATCTGGAAGTTCTCCGAAATCCGCAGGAAGCTGACCAATACGAAACTGGAGGGAAATGCGGCGAGATCACGCAAATCCAAGAACAAACCCTCGCAGAACCTCACCAAGATGCTGGTCATCGTATCAACCGTTTCGGTGGTCATGAATCTTCCAAGCTACATCTGCAGGATCCTGGCATATCTCATTGCGGTAAAAAACACACACACACTATAATTAAATAACAGCGAAACCGTTATATCTTTATATTACGGACAGCCATTTTCAACGAAACCGTAAATAATTACAAAAATATTTCAGCAAAAGTTACAGTAAAGAAAGTTTATTTGATTTCATTCAGCTTTCGTGAATGAAACCGTAAAACGGCACACCCTTTTCGCGCATTAAAAATCCTCAGGTTTCAGGAAGATTCACAAAACCTCGAGCAAAAGTAAATATTTATAAAAGCATCAAGTACTCCGGCTGCGCGAGAAGAGCTTCAATTTTCATTGAGCGCCGTTTATAAGTTATTTCCTTTTTTTTTATTTGTTCACGAGCTCGTGTTTTTTACGACACAAACAAAATGATCGATAAATAATAATTCGATTCGAAAAGCGGCAGATCAAAGCTCGCGGTGCGTATGAAGCACAGAAAAAAAAATTGTTAACAGCGTAAAAATTGATGCCACCCGATTTTTTTTTTTTGACAAAACGGACAAAAAATGCATTGGTTTTTCGTAATACGTGCACCGCTCAGCACAGCGAGAGCCGCTTTATATTTATATAATTCGGACACTGTTTAATGTAAGCCGCTGCTTACTCAATAATTAAATAAAGGAGTAGTAAATAGTCCCAAAATAATAAGCAGATGCCTTGCGCGTTCGGACATTAATGGCCAATGCCCGGCTTACACTCCGCAGACTTGTATTTATTTATTTACGTGTTATTATATTCAAACAGCGGGATGATATTAAAAGTTTTTCGTTTGAGGACAATCGCTTCTCGGTTGCAAACTTCAGCCTAATTAATTATGCATTTCGAGATAATTACTTATCGGAGATTACGATGAACTCATAAGGCGTATTATGAAGTATTTCGCGAACAATGTTCATTAACTTCAATTAATGTCATCGAAATAGTTGGATGGAAATGTTGAATTTACAGGCCGACATCCTGGGTGTTCCTGCGTCCATGATAGACTCGTTCATCCTGTTCCAACAGCTCAGCCAGATCCTCTTCTACACGACCTTCGGGATAAACTTTGCACTGTACTGCATCAGCGGACAGAACTTCAGGAGAGCCGTGACCACGGTCTTCAGAAGACGCAGCAACAGCAGACCGAGCGAAAATTCACCGATGCCAGGTAATAATCGAATAACTGCCAGCCCTAAATATTAATAGAATCTAATTAACTCCCGAGAAAAGCACATTTAATTGGATTTAATAGAATTCCTCGGTCTCCTTCATCCAGTTGTAGAATCAAAGTTTAACAATTATGAAATCGTTGCGTATTAATTGCATGCGCGAAACAAAGCATTCCTTTCCTTTCTGTGCCCAAATGCGGTCCAATGGGTCGCGAAGACGACGAAAGTCAATCAATTTACGGAAACAATTTAATCAGGACGAGAGGAAGAAGATACACAGAGAACAGACAGTGAAAGAGGAGGACTTAGCCATTGGAATCGAGCCTTCATTGCGAAGCACTTAAATAAATAAATTGGTCGTAAATTATTCGCCGGGGCAAAACAAATGCAATGCGCGTATTCGAAGATCACGGAAAGCTGAAATGTTTGACGTGGGCGATCAGTATTTACCCATAAACATGAGTTTTAACAATCAACAAAGACCATTTATGAAATATTCACAAGAACAGCCGAACTCTTTCTCCCTGTATTTCATCCGTAACAGTACAACGCACTTTTAAATTTAATGCATATAACATTAATATATCGCATTATGACGTCAGCAATCGGTTAATTAATGGGCGTTTAATTTCCTTTACCAGATAACAAGACCCAATCCACTGGATCCACGGGTTCGAAGAAGAGGAGGACGCCGACCAGATGGGTCGAGGAACAATTGTAAATATAGTCAATTTTTGAAGGGTTTACGTATTCTCCCTATTCTGTTAATGTTTTCGTACGAATTTGTTGTGCAAAACGAATCGAATTTCATTTTGTAAACACTTCAGAATCGAACACTTGAACCACTCTCGACGGTCTAACCTAAGTCAAAAATGTAGTTAGTCATGATAAACCCGGCGCATCCACCGAAGTTTTCATGAAAATATAAATAATCGATGTCAATGTTTCAATGTTGTGATATTCCGTGGTTATATTTAACTGCTCTCTACGTGTAACTGCTAGAATCTGGTTCTGATATTATTTTTTATATTTTCAAATTTGCTTATTGCAATGACTATAGTAGCTAATTGTGAATACCGTTCTTTGATATATCCGTATGATAAATGGAAATTAGGTAGATAGACGTAAAGAACGATGATATTGTAATTGAATTAAATCTAGTAACATTGTTCTGTCAGATTGTCAGAGTGTGTTCGGATGTGGATGAAAGCAGAAAACAGAAATCGAATGTAATCATACCTGAGTAGTATTTCAATAAAGAAGAGTTCGTTTCGTTCGTTCATATTTTTGTTTTATTTTTTGAAAATGTCTTTGCTGAAGAAGCTAAGACGGAAGAGACGGTTGCGGCATAATTTCAACTATCCGGAGCCGCAGAGGAAGAGCATGTACGACGTGATCTGCGCAAACATGAAGATCGCAGGTCGAGTGACTTTCATTCACAGGATCATCTACATAGGGGAGCATTCGTTTCCGCAGTACGAGGACGAAGACGAGAACATCAGCGCCAGGTTCAGAAATAACATACAGGCTGTGAACTCGCAATACTGCGAGGAATATTTAACCGGTTTTCTGCTATACTACACCAAGTATTTCTGTCACATGGTGGAAGGATCGGAAGAGAGCATCCATAAGCATTTGCAGATGCTGCTGACGAATCCGGAGACGGCCAACCATTTAGGCAGAATGAAGATATTGGTCGCTTATCATCACATCAACCAGCGCTTCCTCAAGACCTGGACCGAGATAAACGCTAAACCACCGACGCTCCTCGAGAGGGTCGACAATCAGGACATCAATGCGGTGATGGGAAAAGTGATGATCTGCTTGCAGAAGCTGTACAAGCTTGGAATTATTCTCAGACCGACGGAGTCTAGCGTGGAGGAGGAGAAGGAGGCCGACGAAGATCAGCAGATCACGTCGGAGCCGCAAATGGATCAAAGATATTCGACGTGTCGGAGGTCTCTGGCTGTTGTCGTCTCGACTGTCTCAAACTTCGACATAATAGGCAGACCGTCCGACACCCTGCCTGAATGTCAACTGCTGGAATACCTCTTGGACAGCGAATACGTTCAAGACTTGCAGGATTACAAAAACAGCTACGGCGTCATCCCAGTGTACATGACCTATTTGGAGCAGGCTTGGCCCGTGAGCAGTGACTACGTGCCCAGAGACATATTCGTTCAGGAGATCGACCCGGTTAGCGATATTCCCGCGGACATGAGGATCTCGGTCATCGTGCAAACTATATAGCATATGGACAAATCCAAAGGAGATTTCTTAGGTAACAACATCATGACGCATACATTATTATTGCAGCACCTGAGGCGTACGCGCGTAAAAATTACAGACATCCTTATTAAATTACTTTATCGATTTCATATACAATTTCCTATTAAAATGAATTTACAAATAACGTTCCTTTATGGACAATGCAAAAAAAAAAATTACCAACAATTAATCATTATTATTCAAATAATAACATGTTTCTATTGAATACACGTAAAACCAATTACGTAACGTTGAACTAATAAGATTCATTTTAAGTTTTAAATAAATTGATTAATATAATCTTCATGTAATATCTGAGTCCATTAATATATGAAAAACCTTTTTCGAAAAGTCAATTCTACATATTAAACATATGAGATTTTTATTTAAATTAAATTAATTTAAATAAATATAAGCGGCGGTATCATTTACTTTCATTTCATATTAAGTAATTACATGTGTAAACAACAAATTAATTAATGGTATTGAATAATAGAATTTTATTAATTAAATGACTCGCAGTCAGTTGTAAGCTTTCGCATTGGATCGATAGTGCAAACAACTATCCATTAAAATCGAACATTGGGGTAAAATGTTTGATTACACTGCAGAAGGAATATTAATTAATGCAAATAGGATGATATAGTTTTGATGAAATCCCTTCCTTGAATAAGGAGTAGCACATTACGTCCTTATTAACAGCCATTTATATTCAGATTTTCATTCAGAGCGATTTAATTACGTGTTCCAAATATATATGAAGCTGTCTAAAAGTTCTCTCGCATTGGAACGATGATTCAATCAACTGCCCATCCGCATTAAGCATTAAGAAAATACACGGCGAGCGTATAACTTATATGCCTAATAAGTATTTGTTATCTTAGCTATTTTTAACTCGCTGTACTCTAGTTTTATTGGCGCAACTTTCCCGAGTTTTTCGCCATCGATTACGTTCACGAAATGTAAACAGCACAACTTTGGATATTGTTTTGCCAATTTGATGAACATGTATTTTCGAAGAGGACCCCAAACGATTAATCAGCGAAATGAACATCAATTTACAGGCAAATTGGTTGACCTGTTCGCATTCCTAACAAGAAAAGCGTTTTGTTGTGGTAATTAAGTAATTTAGGATTTGCTGATGCTGTCATGTGTAAACCGCGATTTAATTATATACAAATTGAACTCACCCAAATCGCCCTCCGCCAATGGTCCGATGGTGCCAAAGAACCGCTTATCGAGGATTTGAAGAAGCTGTAGGGCTGTATCACGAACCACCGGTCTAGGACAGCCGGTGTTCATTAAAGTCACGTTGATCACAGCAGTGTAATGATCACAAGGATATTCTCTGGATAAGGAAACAAAGAAGAAAAAACAAGGCATTACCTAATTGAATCGAGTCTGCACCTGAAAGGATACTTATTTCATATAATCTCGGCATTAATTAACCGCTTCAAATAAACCGTGTCAAACACATATTTCTAAAATCAATGTTTCGTTACGGGAAAAGGGCATATCTTAGACGGGCATTAAACTAAATTAAATTCCATCGAAGCATACACATCATATTGAAAATATAATAATATTATAACAAATATTATTGTTTATATTTTTGTTAATGGAAATTGTGTGTACTCACTTGGCACTGAAAATAGTGGCAAAGGCTAGGAAGCAACCATCCGCCACAGCCTGTGTCCCGGTGTAACAGCGGTGCACGGTCCAATCTAGAAGAGGATCGGAATCTGGGTTACACTCCAAAAGAAGCACCACGGTTTCCCTTCCGAGATTGTAGACCTGCAAAAATTTCTTCGGTAACAACAGAAGAGTTCACATTGATAAATGTTCGCCGAACCTTTTCTTCGTTGCTATCCAACATTACATCAAGCCATTTATACAAGTTACCATCCTCGGTGAGCTTCTGCGGATCAAAGCAGGGGCCGCAGCAGAGAAGAGCGCTCATAGCTTGCAGAGCGGAGAAATGCAGATCGGTGCACTTCTTGGGAGATGGCTCTACGTCGGGTGTGGAAGCTGTCCTGATGGGCGCTCCATATTTCCCGGACCAACAGGAGAACAGACTGAAGAGTTTCTTACGAAGATCTCTTTTCAGCAGTGTTTGGCACGTTTCCACTAAAGCAAGTGAATAGTTTAAATTTGAAATTGAAATCGATTGCCGACAACTCACGACTGAAGCTCTTAATCATCTTCCTTATGAAACTGCAAAAGTGCGAAACAATCTCCTTCACGGTGGACGTGTTCTTGTCAGTTTCGCTCTCCAAGTAAACCCGCGCACCTTCCATGTATTCCACGAAAGTCGGATGCAACGTATTCCTATCCAACACGAAAGAACTCACGCTAAAAGTCCCGTATTGAGCTATCAGTTCCAGGACTTTAATTAATTGGATTCGAAGCGCGTCGCGTCTTCTGCGACGCCTCACGTTCTCCTGTTTCCTATCCACAGCTTCGCGGATGTATACCACGAGCTCTTCCATTAGATCCCTAGAAAGAGGGTCAATCGAGTTACCAGTTTGTTTTCGGTCCAAGTTGTAAGAGTTACTTTAAGGCATCGCTGTTGACGTTCCCAAGAGCCATCACCGCCGCATCTCTGACATCCACGAATTCGCATCTCAGCAACGGCACGATGAGTTTATAAAGGGCGGCCGGTGATGCTGTGACCCCCGTGCACTTGGTGTCATTCCTTTCCGCATTCAAACTATCCGGCGAAGAGCTGCGAATGACCAAAAAAAGCAGGAGCACGTGTGCCCAAAATGAAATTAAAACACCCATCTCAAACCGAAGACTCGTTGTAATGATTCATGTTGTTTTTGGTATCGTCGAACAAAAAAAACAAACAAACAAACTTGGGTAATATGTATTACTTCTTTTTTGAACAGATATATGTAACAGGGGCCCTCGTCAAATAACAATGAAACTACACCAAAAAAAGTAGGTAAGTAATTAAACAGATATTCTAGTCTACCATTACTAAATTAACACTATGTATGCAAAACGAAATAAACCGGTGAGGATGTGATTTGTTTTCTGAATTTCGAACATTTTATGACGATAGAAATAAATAGTTAAAAGGTATATTTATTGATTTGCTTGTCTTATGTAAAAAAAAATGATGTGGATATATGAGATTCACCTGGTTCGTTTGTGTTGTCTCCGAATGGCGGAGAGAGGCAGAGTGAATCTGCCGGTGGATACCAGACCCTGCGCCTGGACCAAGTTCTCAAGACTTGTACTGAGATCACTTGTCTCTACAACACCCTCCAGTGAACTTTTTCGAAGAGAAACCAATCGAATTAAAAAAAAACGTTAACCATATTCCACAAAAATTAAATTAAAACAGAGAAATAATAAAAAAATAATAATAAACAAGAACAAAACAAAAACAAAAATTGTAATTAAAGTGTAACAAGAGTCTGGAGGAGACCAAGCACGTGATCCTTTCTCGAATTCGCATTTAGAAAATAAGAGAGGTAAAAGAAACAAAACATTAAACCATTCCCCAGCAAACCGCGCGACGATCAACAAATAAAAGACAGAAACAAGGTAAACTTAAAAAATAATAGATGTACCATAACGGAACTTTGTTACGAACAAGAGTAATAATAATAATAATAGACTTTATACACAAAAGCACATAGATTCCGTGTTTTCGGGGAAAACATAGCGGTAATTACAAAACGTGTATAACAGAACAAATTTATTATGCAAGCTAATGCATTGTAATAAATGCATTCATATAAATTAAACACATATAATAAAAGAAGCATTATTATTTTGAAATGAAATAACTTTTAAATTAAATTATATAAACTTTATTTTATAATTAAATAAAAAGTATATGTGGTTTTGAATACCTTTCTTTCACGACTTTCTGAATTTTACTTCGCAATGTTTTGACCGAGTATCGGATTTGCAGGTCTTCTACTTTATATAATTATTAAACACTCCGAGAACAATACAAGACAGATAAAAAATGTAAACGTTAATTACTGTTCTCAATGGAAATTAATTATTTAAACATTTAAAGCAGATAAACACGTAACGCATATTTTCAAGCAACAACGTACATTTCTATATACTAAATCCTAATCTAAGAGAGAATCGATCGAGACAGATATCTACATCTTACAATGTGTACTTTAATAATTGAATCTACTTCAGTAGTTGATTAAAGCATTTCGTAAATAAGGAACTTCCTGATTTAATGCTTTTTAGAAGTTTAGGAAGATGATTCAATTACTCGCATATGCCCTGTATTTATAAGCTGTGTAATTCATATGTGTGTGTTTTGTGTTTTATTTTTCTTTTGTATAGAAAGCATTAGTACTTACCTTAAGCTGAGATCGGGGCTGGCGCAACGCACTATCGGACTGGGCACCGGAGGGACAACGCGAAAGGCGAATGTTATGTAGTTCTTCCATACGTGTATGTAGGCATCTCTTTCGTTGACGGGCTTTTTGATAGCTGCCGAACTCCTCAGTAACGAAGCGCGATTGTCGTTTACCGGGCTGCGAATAATAGATTATATAGATAATTTGATATTTGGAAAGACTAAGTCTCTTACGTTGGATCTATAACAGGATACAAAGCGTTAAGCCTGTAGAACACCAAGGGCCATGAGTGGGAAACTGCGGTCGGGCAAAAACCGAGAATTGCGATCTCTCTCAAGAAAACCAAAAGTAGGAGACTCAAGGATCGTTGAAGTTTACTGTATTCGATCCACTTTTTAGATTCGCATCTTCGTGCAATCCCGCCGTCCAAATGCACGTGTTCCGCTCCACCAGCCATTGCAGATCGATGCTAGCCACGGATTGCACCAACCGTCTTTTCGCTCGCTGGTAAAAACGGGATAACTTTCTCCACGACTTGCGGTAAGCATTGATCAATGACATCCAATATCGCCATCTCTTCGGTGCAATTCAACAGCTTCTGCAGAGTTTTGATATCGCGCAGGATGTGTACCGATAATTTTCTTGGTACCAAGCGGTAAGTGCAAAGCATCACCAAAGCGAAAGCTTCGACCAAATGCAGCACCGATGAAAGCGGTTCCGGTTTAGCGTTATCCGTCCTCTTCGTCGCTTTGGGATCTCGTGTTGTGCTCTTTGTGGTTTCCGCTGCAGCAGCCGGCTCTTTACCTAACCTCATGCTTGTGCTCATATTACCTCCGGGAGAAGTGAGAGCGTTCTTCCATGCCGAGAGCAAGCTCAGAAGCATCCTGACGCCGCTATCCACTAGCTGCGGGAAAGTGTCCAACACTTCTTTCGCCATGAACTGAGTGAAACCCCAGATCACGTCCTGACGCCAGTCGGGGAAATCCATGACCAGAGTTTGTAAACTCTGGAACGCTAATCCTCGCAACTCCTCATCCATATGCACGGTTAATCTAGACAACAAATCCACCAACTCCACGCCGCTCATACCATCAGGAATCAAACGAGGTACTGCTGCAACACAAGTCCTGAAAAGATCGATACGCGGCTTTCTCTCTCCTGTGATCATCTCATCCGGTTCCTTATTAACATTCTGCGTACTGGTCATCATAAGAGGTCTTCCGTACTGCGCGTCCAAAGCTCTCAAGATATCGACGAAAACGCGGCGCACGTGCGGGAAATACGAACTCATCCCGATAGACCTCGCAGTATCATCTGTTAGCATTTTATTTAGGAATGTTTTCCTCACTCTCAGCGTGTTTCCGCTGGGCAATACTCCCATAGACCTCGGCATCGGTGGTTCCCCTTCCTTTTGCTGCAAACTATCAGCAACCACGAGGAACGCCCTCAAACCTATGCTCATCCTCTCCGGTGTAAGGATAATCTTGATATTCCTTCCCACCGAAAGCAAATCGAATACAATTTCCCGCATCGCGAAATCCAAACGCTCCTGCGCTATAAACTGAATAATCTTAACAAAGATGTTAAGCGGCGTGTCTCTGGGAACAACGGCTTTGGATCCTTTAGGGAAGAGCGAGTTGACTATGCTCTGCAAGCGAGATAGAGTTGCGGAATTGCTTTCGCATTTAATGCGAATCATGTATACCCATAACAAACGGTACAACGATTCTGAAAATGTAAACAATTAAATCACATTCGATACATTTAATAAAAAGAAAATACCTAAAGCCACGCGGCACATTTTTGGATCTTTATTTTTCAAATGTGACAAACACATTGCCAGAAAATAATGCCAATTCTGCAAGAAAAATTGCTTCTGGCTAACGCACAAAAGGCAGGTGATCAGTGGGAATAAGGCTAGCCTATGCTTCGATTTGGTGCTTGCATCTAGTGTTTGGGCGTAAAGCATTTCCACAAAATTCTTTAAACACGGCACATTGACTTCGTTTTTAACAGTCTGAAATAAATTCACATTAGCACATACATAAGATTTTTTTCAAATTTATATTATAATTAAAAGCGAAAAGTTTATAGCTCACCGCTGCTACTGGAACTAAAATTTCAACGAACAATCCGGCCAAAGCGTGTTTAATGTCCTTGTCTTTGACATCGAGAAAGTATTGGGCACACTCCTGCATGAACTGGAAGGAAGCTTCGAACTCTTCGATTGGCACCATCTTAACCCGAAAGAATTTCATGCCCATAAGCAAACTTATGATGCTTTGCGTTGTATGCGGACTAGGATCCTTTGACCTCAACTCTTTAAGTTCCGCCATAAATCTGGTCCTAACCGACATGAATCTGGATTGAGCCAACGCTCCAATAACCTCAGCGTAAAGATCCGCTATCATATGAATATTTGCAGAATTCGGACTCGATTGAATACTGAAATATATAAAAAAAAATTAATAATTAATTATTGAATAAATCATATTTTACCCTTCTCTGTATTTGAAATGTTTGAAAGCGATGCTCTCTATATATTGCACAAGATCTTCATGCCCTGGATGGAAAGAAAGTTGCTTTAGGACTTCGATTAAAACCAAGCAGAAAAGGAATTCTACTGCCAAATCTCTGCGTTCCTGCTGGATGTTCGACTCGCTTCTTTCAACGGTTTCAGTTGTATTCCCAGAAACCATATAAATGATACTAGAATAAAAAAGAGATGTATTAAATAAATATATTTCTACAAAATAGAAACTACCTTTTTCCCTTTTCCACTTTTTTCTGTTCGGCATTAGCAACTTCTGTGATTTGCCTTTGGTACCAAGAGAACAACGCCCGCAACAACGAGGGTAGACAGTGCTCAGCGACGGATCCGAAAGAGCTAAGAAGTTGATCGAATAGCGGATCTTCGCCTCTTTGCAGCACTCTGGAGAGTAATTTATCCTGTAAGAATTGAAATTTGAAGGTATTGCTAGATTTTTCTTTTAGAAAATTACATGATGGTCGTATATGACGGACTCGATTTTCCTTTCGGCTTGCAGAGTGAAATCCGCGAAAAGCGTTCTCATAACGAATTCGCCTGGTCGAATGTCCATGTCTATGCTGGGTCCAACGCTCGGATGCGGCGATCTTTCTTTTGTAGCGCCCCATGGTAGAAGCGTACCTCTATTGCTAGAGGCAGAAGTGGACGTAGTGCTTAGCATGCTATATCTGGCATCAGGTTCTGCGATCAAATAAACGCGCGTTTAGAACTGTTTCAATTGTATCAAGTAAAATTTGATTACCTGGTGAATTGGCAGTGGCTAATAGAGTTGTTGATGTTCCACCTTCACTGGAAGTGGAGCTGATGTGCACTATGGGTCCAGAAATAGAGCCCTTCTCTGTGATCCCTGAAAGTGATGTATGTCCACTGTGTGTGTCTGAGCCAGAGCAGACACTGTGTGAGGATTCAACATCGGAATCATGGGCACTCAGAGCAGTATCTATGAAACATGAAGCAGAGCAACATTAAAAGCAATTTCATTGACACTAACATAGTGAATACCATTCTTAGGTCTGAATTTGAGCCACATGCTTTTATTTCTGTGGAGCATCAAAACATCAACTTTCAGGATGTACTCAATGTTTTATCAAAGAGGTGATTATTGGAAAGATAAACAAGAGGGGAGCAGGTGAAGTGATATCTGGATTAAACAGACTGAGCAAACAAGTGAAGGTTGCTGGCAAATTATTCCTAACAATTAGCGAATTAGCAGCTCCTGTTCGAATTAGAGTATGAGTGAAACCAGTAGTACATACCTGAGATGTTGTCCTGTGTGGGGTGTTCGTTGCCATTGTCAGCCATCATTTAATTCGCTTTTTATTCTATTCTAGCATAATGTCTGCAATAAACACTAATGAGAATGTAAATGAAAGCATTAATCATAAGCAATTGTAATCTTAAGACTACATTCAGGGAACACACACAAAAAAAAACATCAGTATACATATACAGGTTATAGGTTGCAGATCTCCTTTTGGGCCTCACCTAATTACATCTTCGCAAAGTGGAGAACACTTGCCAATATCATTCAATTTAGCCCTTTAAATGCTGCTGCTTCCTATTGTTTGTTTAACGATATTATAAAACCAATTGGTATATTGACGTTTCTCATAGCAGCACCCACCAGCATTTGTCAAATTACAGCTGGGTTGCGGTTTTTTTTTAACATAATTTGCATCTCGGTCTTTATTTAATATTGGAACTAAATATATGTTAAAAATATAATTAACAAACGGAAATATACAATATACACTCACTACCTTGATTAAAACAATATTACACAGGCAACCAAATATACATTATATTTAAAAAAATTTCTTCATGTGTGGTTTTTAAGGTAACTGCTTCCAAGATTTCAAAGACAATCATTTTTTTAATTAAAAGCTTCCAGAAATGAGTAATTCAATAATTGAAAACACATTAGCCAAATATCATTAAAATATAATTATTGATATATATTGGATATGTAAATTTTATATAATATTTATTTAGAAAAAACATCATTAAATATGTACAAGTTTCATATAAAAGTTATATAATTTAGATTTGCCAAACATGCTAATAAAATAAAAATTACCGTATCTCTTGATATACGGATGAAACGCATCTTAAAAACATAAATGGATTAATGCAAATTAACAGATTTTAAATTATTTCCTAAACAGAAAACGAGTTAAAATATCACAAGTTAAAAACAAAAGTAAAATGGTAACAAATCGTCAGTTTGGTTTGTTATACAACCTATATGCTATGTATACGTTTCGTTGTCGTTGATGCACAACACTTGCAGTGTTTACGATGATGGCCAATAGCACGGCACGGTCATTCCGGAACCGAAGATGGATTTGATCGCGCTGTAGGTGGATGCTGTTCCTCCTACAAGACCGATCAAGATCAATTCCCAAAGGTAAATTCTTATGTAACCTGGGATGTGCCTTTCTGGCCACATCGGATTCTTCTGTCCGCAGAGCTTCATGTAGAAATAAGGCGGAAAAACGAACGTTAGAAGAGTGATGGTGGAACCTCCGACCAAAGAGAGGATTTTTCCGAACCTAGGTATGGTTTCACCGATTACGACCATGGTGAAGATGATGCACGTGCGAAGAATGCTTCTCTTCCAATGATAATCTAAAAAAAAAACAAATTAATGCGAGTCCTATTGATTAAGCTTGATAGACTTACGTCTGGGTACTTTGAAGATTTCTTCCAATTCCTGACAGACAGGATTGATCACAATCAAGAAAGCTAAAACCAGATGGACTCCCATGAGGATGTTTGCAATTGTAACAAGAGATGTTTTCGATAACGACATCGATATGTTTGCTGTCACGTCATCGCCGTACACAAAATAACCCCCAGCTGTTACCGGTAGATATAAAATCAGTATAACTAAAATGCAAGAAATTAGTATATATAGAATTATTCGCTCGTTTAATTAAATACCAATGAAAGCCGCAGTGACGCTCGTCGAAAACTTCTGCTTATTCTCCATATCGTTCTGAATGGTTGGAAAGGTGGAAGCTCCTCCGAAAGCAAAAAGCAACGTTCCGAAAGAGAGGAAGAAATCTTGAAACCCGTGCACTTCGTGGCGCGTCGGTACAGTCTTGTTCATTCCATCCATCACGATTTGCGTGAAGAACAACACGCAAGCTATCGCTGTCGTCAATAAAGCCCCAATTCCAACGATCCTAAAATATTAAAAATCAATTATTATCATGAAGATCACAACAAAAGTGCAACAATAATACCTAAATTCTTTAGGAGAACCCAGCCACATCGCAGGCGTGAGTACTGCGGCGATCAGTAAAAACCAAACGCAGAAACTGGTACGAGGAAAGTGGTCGATGAGAAGCTCTTGGAAGATCTGCGAGGAGAGCAGAAGGTAGACGGTTCCAGCGCCGAACAGCGTGAATTGTATACAACCGGAAACCAAAACGCTGAAAAATTATGTAAATAATTGCAAGAAAGGAAAAGTGGAATTTAATTCTCACCTGCCCCATTTTCCCACGGCTCTGTGAGCTATCGTCGTGTAAGGATTCCTGGTTCGCCCTCTGTGCTCTGGGTATCGTTCTTCTATAATATCCCAGCACGCCCCCAACCTTGTGCCACCGTAACCCGCATTAAAACAGAAAACAACTAAGATAATTAAACCTATCCAACCTGAAAAACAAACAACAAACTCGTTAATAAAAAAATCAATAAAATATTGTATTAAAAGAATTTAAAATTAAATTAATATTTCTTCACTTTTTCCTATATTAGTGATAAAATTATAACATTATATTAAATGATGTTTTTCTTATGATAATGGCTGTCGTTGAGATTTAACTTCGAAAGATTAAGAATTTTCGAAAAATAAAGTTATCACGACATTACCGAAATCAACATATTTTCGTAAATAAGCCATTATTTTTTAAAAGTCACCGTAAAACAAATACGGATAAAGTGTACACGTGGTGATAATTGTCGATATCTTACGTTTCGGTTTTTAACTGTAAACTAAGGAAACACTAAAATCAGTCATGATGCCCAGTGATGAGAGCTGAAGAATTACGAGCTGCTCGAAATAATAAAAATAATGGGAATATTTTATTTATTTTGTCTTCTGATAATAATATTTTTTAAAAATAAATAATTTTATGATGTAACAAATCTGCTTTCGTAGCAACAGTGCATCTTTGTTTGGTTCAAATTCGAATGTAAACATTACGATGATGAACAATAAGTTTATCGTTATTGGTGCAGGAATTCCAGCCTATCGTGCTACAATGCAATAAATTTTAATTATGATTCGACGAGAACCTACAAACTTTTTATCTAGACTCAATGTGCATTCGCTCCTTTATTCAGATAACGGACTATTATGACTGGTCTTCGCTTTACTAGTTACTCTATCAGAAGGAAAGTCGTCAACAGCAATCGCACTGAGCAATCCATCACGTGGCAATTAATTGACTTTGATTACCGCACATTATAAATATCCATTTTTTTTCCTCAATACATATTTGTCTGGGTTATATTATTCGTCGCGAAGCACGAAAATACAAAGAAAAGGATAGATAAACCAATCTGACTACTATTCGAATTATCTAGAGAAAAATGAATACATAAATATTATATACATCAAGGTCAGTATTTTCGTTCAGCGAATAAAAAAAAACATATTCTGGTTAAGATTAGAATAGAAACGCATGCATCATTACGAAACACTGACCTCATCGCCACCATACTTTAATTACACCTTCCAAGGTTGCGCGAAACGAAGAACATCGAAACAATTGTTTCGTATTACTACTTATAGGATTATGTACCTGAGTCAACTATGGCCTTCGGCAGTGCCAAAACACCGCTTCCCGCCATCTCTCCAGCTATGAAGACGGCCGCCGATAAAACGTTAAGGCCCTTTTTGTCCTTTTGTGTGTAGGACACCTCGTCTGTACCCGCATTATTGGAACCCGTTTGCACCTAAAACAATTAAAAATTAAATAAATTTATAAACAAAACAAATTGCTTCATTTTCTGAAGCAAACAAAAAAGCTGATATAACGGAACCGATTATTAATGCGGCCACAATTATATTTGGAGGATTCATCATAATTAAAAGATTTCAGAATCACTGCAGCCTCCTAAAGCAGCAGCAATTTCACGATTTAACTTTTCTTTGATAATAACAGGACATAAATAAATTGAAGAAAAATAATATAATTTTGTAATATTTAGTTTTTTTTTGTGTGCACATATGTAAATTAAGATTAACCTTTTTGGTACAGACATTCAACTGAGTGTAGTCCTTCACCATTTCAAACCTAACGCACCAACAACAATCAAATGAATGAAAACTGTAATAACAAAATAATTGCTCCAATTAATGTAATCAAAGCTCTCTTCCTGATAAAGCAGACTTATGTGTGTGTGTGTGTGTGTTGTTACTTCATCTATCTGCTCAGTGTTAAATAACAAGTTGACTTACCCGGTCAGTGTGTAGCCTCCTTACTGGGTCCTCAGGATCATATGTGGCCCTTGTCCAGATGGGTTCCCTGGAGCCCCCCGTAGAATGGTAGTTCCTCATCTTCAGATCAACCAAAATCAATTCTTTGTTATTGCAATAATAATAAACTGTTGATATCGCAGGTCATCGCGTTCTTTTTTTGTAATGGAAATTAATTTGAACTCGACCACAACGAATGGTCCGAATTAACCGCCAGCTGTTTCCCTCATCCCGCACTGATTCATTTCATCTGGAAACAACCAAGTCCATTTCCATAATAAACTGAGCACAATAGTCCCCGCATGACGACTATCTGTCATCGGAGTAATAGGTGTACATTTGGTTGCCCGCATAACCAAATTCAAAATGAACACGAAACGCTTACGCAACTAACGAATCCGTTCACTTTTCACAAATTAGAAACTTGACATAACCGAATACGTAAAGGTGTTATGCAACGATTGTTCCCTTTTCTCCACGCAGCTTAGGAAATGATCATTAATTTTGCAGTAATTTATTTTTTTATTGGTAACGAATACTATAAGTAAAATAACACCTTTTCCAATCGTTAAGCGTTAATACAGGTTTAAATATCATAATTAATATACAGCACATCTTTTAATAATAACAAAACGAGCATCAGTCTTTAATTTCGACTTCTCTTTAAGCAAGTGACTTTCAATTGGCGACCATCTTTCCCAAAACAGGTATATCCTGAATACAGTTTCCGGCGAAGTCGAAAATATCCCTTGCCGTTTCGAAATTCGAGATTACCATCCAGATTAAGCCCATGTAGAAAGCAACAGCAAAAGCGCGGTCGAGAATGTACATGCTGAAAAAATGTTAGAATAAGTTGGCGTTTACTTAAAAGATTAATTAGATTCTTACAATGTTTGTTGTCTTCTGCATCTGGGTAAGGTTTTAGGGTCTTCTTTCATGCAGAATTCGCGAGCTCCCAATATGCAATATTTGAAGTACTCTTCCACGGAGTATTTTCTGAAGTCCATGTGAAAGATCTCTTGATCGATCGGACTCAGATTATCTTGCAGAGATAGGAAACGTTCGCTGGCGAAGTTCCACTGACGAGTAGCAAAAAATTGCAACAATTCCAAACCGTCTTGAATCTTCGTTTGAACTCGAATCATGCTGAAAAAATATTCGATTTGTTAATAATATATTTTCAATAACTAAGATCGAAGACTTACAATCTTTTTTGCCTGAAGATGAACATCAAGCCGTCGATTAAGTAAGCTGGGATCCAATGCGAGAAGATGCAGTAAAGGCGATGCACGAAGTACGAAGCGCGAATATCGCCATCCGGATACCAAACCATCATTTCAAAGGGATATTTGTAAATTAGGCTTCTTCCAATGTCCAGGATTTCGCCCCAGGTTAACTTAAAGACTCCGTCATTTGTCATGTTGTAAACCGGCACTTCTTTGGGTCTAGAAAAGAAAATAATGAACATTTCGTTTAGTTATTAATTTTGTAGTTACTTTTCAGGCAAACATCCTAATTTGTATGCTACCAAAATCATGGCATTGATGGCAATGTCGACTGGAACGACCTGAGCCCTGTTCTCTCCTTTGCAATGCATTGAACGTAATACACCTTTTCCTGCTGCAACTAATAATCCCATAGGGCCGTTCAAGCTGTCCACCCAACCACGAATAGGCTCAGAAAGAGCCGGTACAACTGTAAACAAAGATAATTTATATTTATTTTTTTTATGTAATCTTTACTATCATTTACCTATAGAAGGACGGACAATGGCAACCTTCATATTATCAGATTCATTGGCTACAAGTGTTTCGGCCAATCTTTTACTGTAGGTGTACGTGTTTGGATGTGGTTTAATCAAAGACTTTGTAACCTCCAGTAATGCGTCATCCTTCATCCACTTGGTAACATCAACTACAGCCCTTGGATCATCCGGACATTTATAAACCTAAAGCATTATAATCATTTCGAGTATTTTCAACACATTAAAATAACTTACTTTTTCTTCGAAAACTTCGATATCAGCTGAGCAAAATGCGGTGCTCATATGGATGAACGCATCCAAATGCTTGATCCTCTTCACCAAATCAACCACCCTTTCAGTTCCCGCAGTGTTTTGTTCGATTGCATCTTTGAGGATGGCCTCGAGTTTAAGCGTAGCAGCGCAATGAAACACGATGGACGCATTGTTGATGATGAGCTGTTGCTCGTCTTCGCTCAAACCCAAATTTTTGCTAACCAAATCTCCGTGCACCGGCTTCAATTTCTTTATGGCTGCAGGATTCGAATCGCGCAATCGGTTGAACATCTACCAAAAGAGAGTAACACAAATATTAAATTATTTGCATTGGATCGAAATTTGATGGATACTGACTGGTAATTTGAACATTTCTTCGATGCGTTGCTCCGGGTTCTTTCCGCGCTTCGAACGCATCAGGATGTAAATGTTGGCGATGTCTTTGCAAGAGAACAGCAGCTTTTCCACGAGTACTTTACCCATGAAACCGGTACCTCCGGTTATGAAGATACTCTTTCCTTTGTACCATTCTGCTACAGCGCTTTTATTATGATCCATTGCTAAAATAACAAAATTAATTTAATTAATGTGCATATCTTTAAAGAACCATAATTTGCAATTATTGAATTACTAAAATTCTATTTTAAAACCAATATTTAAGTACGAAACAAATTCTACTTTCTCATTTAACTCGAATAGGTGATTTTTTTTTCTAAATATTCGTTTGGATCCGAATGAATGGGTTTCAGTTGAGTTTCGAATCGAAGAATAAAATGCTTGGGATGATTTGGAATATTTTCGACAGATCAAAAAAAACAACTTACGTAAGCATTTTTGTTTCTCTCCGCGTATTAATCAATTGTTGACGTGCCTTTCACCATAACCGATGACGACGAATTTTAAGGTGTTATAAAATTGTTCGGATTTCCGATATTCAATTTTAGAAAATTATGCAATTTAATCGATCTTATTTCTTCTGCTGCTGTTACTTTCACTGCGTCACGCAGACAATTCATAATGTTTTTCTCAACAACCGGTGAAAGTGAACCAATTTATGAGACTGCATTAATTCTTTTGAAAAAAAAAATTTTCTTTTCATCCATCGCAGATTTTCAACTAGTTTAAATCTTAAGGAAAATATAGATTGAAATCCATTTGCCTTTTCGGTATCAAGCGTATTTCCAATCGGTTTGCAACAATTTTTGTTACGACAGTTGCACACATTCATTTCGCAAGCTTATAATTACTATAGACTAAATAGAACGAATAATTATTTAAATATTTTATAATTGCAAAAAAAAACTAGCTTCTTTAATAAACAAGTTTAAACTTTAAATAATTTTTTAATGTTTTATATGACGGTGTAATTTAAGATACGTAATCCGGTTTTTTAATTCTAATGGTTACGTAAACTGCTCAAAGGTTTGGATATTTCCAGTTCCATAGCTAAGTCGTGATTGAGTTTGAGAAAGCCGTACTTCAATTGCTTATTTTTTACCAACAACAATAATTACCGCATTGGTCAATTGATCACATTCTTAATTATCGTTTCAATTAAAATATCGCGATTCAATATAATTATTAATTACAGTTGCACATTGATGATGATGATAATTATTAGATTTTCATGGATGTCATTAAGTTTAATTGACATACGGGAAAAATTATGATGCAGTTTCTTTCGAGGAATGCATTCGCTAATGCAAGAAAGTTAAAGTCCATCGTTTTAAAATGGAATTAATAGCGGTAATGTACGCGCGCAGATGTATTTATTTTAATATTTGCATAATAAGGAAACTCTTTAAGTTGAAAATATTTTTTGGTTTGATAATAAGGAAGAACGTTTAAAAAACATTATCGCTGTGTATTTACATAGCTTTTTTTTCTTAACGAGTTTTAGAGAATTGATAACTTGTTTTTTTTAAACAACTCGGTGACATAATTGTATGTTTCCGTTTCCATTCGCAAATTGCAATTCGTTAGTGCGTAATTGGCAATTCTCTCGGTTTCTTCACTTTCGGTTTTATTTGATTCGTGTTAATTGGATTCATCGTTGTTTTTTATTGGCGTTGAGTAAATTTCAATTAGATGAAAGAATGGCAATGTTTATACAAACAATACGAATATCACTTAATCAATTTAGATTACGAAATTCGTTGCATAATAAAGATTTATTTATTTACATCTAGAAATAATAAATTCAATTTAAAAAATTTAAATTTAAGAAGATGGAAAATTACATAATTTTGTTTCGTACTTTGCGAAAGTTTGAGAAGCAGCAACTAAATTGGTGATTTTTTTTTATTTGAATTAAATTGACTCGTCAAAGTAATAAAATCTCATATTGTGAAATTCAGCAAATCGTATGTACATTAAAGAACTGTTAATATCTTGCACAAATATTGACATAATTGCCGCTCAAGTTGTTTAAATTGACATAAATTTATTTAATGCTTGCAGTGATGATAATCGTTAAATAATTAATTGCTGGATTTAACTAATTCTCAATCATTTTTATTGTGTTTTCAATATAATACAAATACATAAATTGATATTTGCATTTATTTTATTTTTTAACTGAATTTTTTAAATAAATCTTACTAGTATATATTTTACTGATGAAACTAATCCAGAAAACATATTTAGAAATAATTTATTAATTAAATAATAAAATAATTTAATAAATTTTATTTGCGAAACGATCAAAATCTTTAAATTTTCCTTTATTATTAATTTACATATTATTAATTAAATTAATCTAACAGTGATTTTTAGAAAAAGATGCCATGAATTGAATTAATCTCTTGTTATGAAAGATTGCTTAAAGAAAGTTTCTTAAAAATTCAAATTTTATTATCGAAAAATTTATTTTTGTAATTTATTTTGGTTATATGAAACTCGTTTACAGATTATTGATGAAAATAATAATAAATGTGTTTAGAAATAATCATAGAATGCTTTAACTAATGTCATGTATACAAGAGAGGTTAAAGAAAGTTTTTGAAAACTTTATTTAAATTTATTTTAATGTTGTTCTACGAATATAATTTAAACACTCGCTCATTTTGTATATTAACGTTATAAAAGTAGAAAGTGAATTACATGTCTACACACGGCTCATTCTCATTATTATTATTTATTAATATTCTTGTTGAAATATTATAATTGTTGTGTTTCTTTTCAATTTGATCGCAAATTAATTTTTATATTCAATTAAAGAAAAAACTATGTGCACTTACCTGAATAATGAAATAATCAAAGTAATATAATTCGAATTCGAAACTGTTTTTTTTTTTGATAGAACTTCCCGTTGTGGAAAGCTCCGATCTGCAGGAGCGAGAATTGTGAACTGGCGGGCTGACCTTTCTTTCAAACTTACTTAATCCAAATCGCACGGAATCTCTCCATTTCTCTCGTTCGCACCGCGAAACTGGTTTCGGAAACGAGAAAGACGCACAAATTCTATTTGGCTTTTCCTTCAATCGACGGACTAGGAAGAGATTTTGTTTCTGTTTTCTGTTTTGTTTCGTTTGTTGTGCGCTTGTTTATTTTAATTATTGTTTTGTTTGAGGCATTCAGTCAATGGGAAGCTTGTTTTTTATTTGGAGTACGTCCGTTTCTATAGTAATGACACAACATACATTGAAGTTGTGCCATTACTATAGAAACGGATTATTTTTTTGTTTGTGCGTGAAAATTAATTAATTGTGTAAAACTTGGTTTTGGGCAATAAAAATATATAGGAACTGGAGCAGGAAGACTAAAGTTTAAGTAATTTAAGTGTGGATTATTTATTTTTTGTTCTAAATTACTCTTTATTTGAAGTTTAATAGCTTAAGAAAGTAAAGCAATCGAACAACTTTGAATAAATTTAATGAAATTAGAAGATTTTGGACAGGAAAAATAATAAAACTTGAGTATTTTTCATTTTAATTATTTATATTATAATTAGAATTAGATTTAAATAATTTATTTGTTGTTTACTTTATATGAAAATATTCTTCAATCGAAGTTTGACAGTTACGAAAATTAAGCTGTGATTGGAACATGAATGTACAAATTTTATTAAATTAGAATATTTCTTAGATTTGAATTGAATAAATTAGATTTAACTGTTTATTTGAAGTTTGACAGTTTATGTTGGGAAATGTCTGCTGTGAATTCAATAATTGCTTATTTGACATTAGTTTGACATTTTATGAAAGTTAAACAATTAAGATTAAAGAATAAGGTAATATTATGCATCAACATAAATTGTTTTTTATCTGCACGAATTGTTATTTCCAATACGGCTCATAATATTTTTTTTTATTGGAATACCTGGACCATCAAAAGAACATAACAAAGTTCTTGTAATTAAACCCAACAATAATTAAAGAATAAGGTAATATTATGCATCAACATAAATTGCCTTTTATTGGAATACCTGGACCATCGAAAGAACATAACAAAGTTCTTGTAATTAAACCCAATAATAATGATTTTTTTACATTGAATGTGTTTACATAAATTAAAACCATTTATTTATTTTTTAAATTCCCTTTCGAAAAGAATTTTTTTTATTATTTCTGTACAATATGTTACTAATTAGTTTGTAGTGAAAGAAAACTAACTGACTATGACTTATTAAAAAAAAATAGATAATTCTCTTTTACGCTATTGTTTATAACAAATTGTAGTTTGTAAACCGAAACGGAGACAATGGATTTGTCAATAATTAGTATTTATTTAAATTTTAAGTTAAGAAAAACTTTGACTATAATCTGAAGAAACTTGAGGATAATTATAGCAATAAATTGGAAATTATTTAAGACGTATTTCAGCACTGATTTACGATATTTATTGATTAAAAAGTATTTCTAGTTTTGTGCTTGAAGGAAAAAAAAATTATAAATATTTTTGCAATTTCACTTTTACTTTTTTGATTGCTGTAAGTGTAAAATATCAAAATATGCATATTATACAATCGTTGCAATTATAAATACATCTAAGCTTTCATTCATTTTTTTTCCTCTCGAAGTTATTACATAAATCTCGAGATTTATGTAATTCCGAATTGCGAAATTGCCTTGCAGTTCTAAGCGATTGTAATGTATTTCTTTATGCACCACATAAAAGGTTTTCTAATAGTGAAATAATTGATGAACCTAATACTAATGCGGTTTTAATAATTCTACACTTATGTGGAAACGAGAATTTCCTCAAGCTTCGCTTTCATGTTTTTCACAGCTGCATTTATCTCGAAGACGTTGAACATAAACGCATTGCGAAATTTGTTATTGCAAACTGTTTTTCATCGACAAAAAAAAACAGAGTAATTATGAAGTAAGTTTGATAGTTAATTATTATTTTCGAAACTTTGCACATTTCTTCTTAATGGAAATCAATTGCAAGAAAGGAATTGCAAACAATTTAAGCTATCTCAAATATTTAGCGCTTGTTGTATCATACATACATAATTAATTGCAAGTCATCTGTTGCGAAATTTAAAGAGAAAAGAATCGATGCCATCACCATCACAAGTTGAGATTGAAAAATCTTTCTTCCATCATAACTGCTTTTCTATACGATCATTCGCCTCGTCTTTCGTAATCGTTCGCTTTTGGTGAAGTGAAATGTTTTGCTCATCGGCGCGTTTCCATTTCGAGATTATGTTTGCTTTGCTGTTTTTTTTTCTAACATTTACACTAAAAATAATTGAGAAGAACTTAACAAACGTGCTTTTGGTGAAGTGAAATGTTTTAATCCTCGTCTCATCTTTAACCGGATAAACTTTTTCAGTTTAAAATTAATATTTTTTTTAAATAACATTCTTTCAAGTACTATTCATCATATTGATATTTACTTTTATATTAATAAATCAAGTTGAATTCTCAAGGTTTAAAAGTAAAGATAGTTGATACATAAATTATTAGAGATTATAAGATTTTATTAATTAGTAAAATATAAATTATTGTTTAATACTTTATTTTTTGTTTATTAATTGTCCACAGACCAAAAGGTCTTTCTAACAAATGCATTTTACGAATAAAAACTTATTGTTCTTGAAAATCTGCATTCTTTATAAATTAATCTCAGAAGATTAAGATTTTAATTAAAACAAGTTTTTAAAGTTTAATTAATTAAACAATCATAAAGATTGTTGTCTTCTGATCCGAAATAATGATTTTTTTAATGGTTTCTTCATGTTTTATTCTCAGAAATAAAATTTTATAATACATTTAAGTACGAATGTATAGGCAACTTCATTTACTTCAAATATTATTTTGATTATGATTTTTTTTAACGCGCTAATTGTTATTTTGTACAAGAAATAGATGAATTTCTTCGTTTAATTTATCGCTTGTGTTACGGAATTCCCGAAGACACCGAAAACTTTCTTGGCATAGCTTCTGGTATTTTTGCGCTGATGAAACACGCGCACTTCAGCGCTTGCCTCAAGTGCTTTTTGGGTACGAGCTAAGTACCTTGTTACCCACTTAACTATTAAAAATAACTTAGGCCGCTTCGGTTTTCTGCCTCCGAATAGAGAAAGTCAAGGTACAACAGACGAGAAAGGTCGTCAAATTCTAATTACGATTCAATCCCAAATCCCATTGTCCACTTTTTTTTGGCAAAAATTCTTTATTATTAAGCTTAATATTATATATAGGTTTCAAAATGTTCATTTTTTTCTCAATTTTTGTTCACAAATTTGCATTATTTTCATGAACAAGAATGCTACCGGTTATTATTTGTATTTACACTTTCTTAGATTCCTTCTACGAAATGTTACTTTGCGAAAGAATTTCCGCAAGTTTAACAATCATTTAAATTCTCTATATGCATTCCATAACTGTAATTAGCATGCATAAACGGAGAACTAAATTGTAAGCAATAAATCCATTACGCCTGTTTAATATTACTTACACACTTCTTCCGATTGATGTAATCTCAATGTAAATCAAGCTTGTGAACAATGCGACTGAGGATGCGGTGTGAATAATAATAATAACAAACAAACAAATATATAAAAAAATTAACCTTTGAATTAAAGTTTTTCTATTTTTTATTAAAAAATAATATGATGATGCTTCGATCATCAAAATCAAAGATAGAACACTTATTTTCTTCATGATCTTTTAACAACAACAAAAATTGATATGTGTCTGATACCTACCTTGGTCGGTGCTTTGTGTATATGTATTATGTAAATCTTTTATATTATACAAATCTTTTTTTTAGAGACAAAAATTCAAAAGAAAAATATTGCAATTTACAAAATTATAATAATCATTAAAAAATAAATCAAAGTGGAACGATTCAGCATCGTTACATAATCACAATCGTGTTTACCCGTTCCATAATTTACTTTTTTTATTACTTGAGACGATTTCTAACTATCTATTATTATATTTTTTTGGCCCAACAATAAGTATGTACAACAAGTTTTTTTTCCTTTATCATTGAGTATTGGTCTAATTATTTAAGAGTAATTAATTATTAGAAAATAGTAAAATATAAGTGCTGACAATTAAACAAACGAAAGAAAAATAAATGAAAAGTAGTAAGAGAACGACAGTAATAATACTAAATAAATATTAATATGTATAGATATATAAAAAAAAACACGTGTTTAATTTTTTTCTCTATTTTTTACAGAGAAATGTTTCGTAATAATAAAAAAAAATACGGAGAAGAGGAATATAACTATAACGTTTTGCATTTAATACTACATATACTTAAAAAAAATGTATATTGGCTTGTTTTTTTTTTTGTATATCTTTTGTAGCTTATATACAATATCAATTGTACTAAGGTTGTCCTCTTTCTCTCTTTCACTAATTTGTGTATTTGCTTTGCGTGGAAGTAAAACTAATTGATAATTTTAAAAAATGATTAAAAACGCGTCTAGTTTGAAAGATACAAAATAACATTTTCTTTTCACTAACATCATAATAAATAATCTTCGTGTTTTAACAAATAAATAACAAAAAAAAAGTTTTGTTTAAACCTAAATTCTAATAGCTGCTGCCGTAGTAGCTACAATCATTTCACTCATAATCATTTATACCGAATAAAAAAAAATGTCTTTTCCTCTTGCACTTGATAAAAAAATAATAATTAATAAACTTATGTACTCGTGACCTGAGTACTTCCGTTCCTTTCGGGATCCTTTTCCCTGTTCACCTCATCGTTGTCTGGATTGTCCCAATCCTGCCTCTCGCCGGACGCGAAGAACATGTAGAAGGTGCAGCAAGCTGCGTAAACGACTCCGGCAACTATGAAGACTATCCTCCATTTAGCTTGCGTTGGCTGCAAGATGCTTCGTTTAGTGATTTGTTTTTTTTTTTTTGGTTGTGCTAAAAACTTACTCGACCCTTGATGATGTTACCAGCGAAGATCGGCGCCAAGAGACCGGCCAAATTGGCCAGGCAGTTGGTGAACGACATGAGGATGCCGGCGAATCTCGGGGAAATATCGAGATGGTTCACTTTGAAACCGGAATAGATACCGCCGTTGAGGCCGACGCCGATGGTCAAAATGGCGACGGTCAACCAACGATCGCAGCCGGTAAAGGCGGCGCAAATTAAAGCTACACCTGGACCGTATTGACCTAAAACGAAGCATCAAATTAGCCTTAAGAAAATTAGCCTTAAAGTTAAAAGAAATTACCAATTCCGTTGAGGATTTTCCTCACGACGGTGTGCGTAAAGTATTTTGAGTTCAACATCCAATCGGCGACGTGGCTGATGCCCATGGAGAAGATCCACATGGCCAAGTACGGGAGAGCAGACAGGAAACCATTCTGTAAAAAAAATGTAAGTTATTCAATCATGTTGATTATATTTTCACCTGAAAACTTACCTTTTTGATATCAAAACGTAGTACTTGTCTCATGTACGTAGGCAATTCGGTCATCAAAGTTTCGTAGCCGTAATTGTGGCCCATGTGGGCGATCAGGATGGCCCAGAATGGAAGAGATTTGAGGATGGACAACCATGGAATCGGTGGCATCTGGAAATCAACAAATTTAATAATTAATTGTTCTTAATGTTTATGTTTTTTTTTTTGGTGCTTACGGTGATGCCCTGAGTGCCCCAAAGCGAGTTCAAAATATACTTCCTCTCATCCGGGTTGATCTTCGGATGAACTTCCGGGTCTTCGTGAACGATGAACAGGAACGCCAGAGACCAAACGGTGCCGATGGCTCCGAAAACGTAGAAAATCGAAGGCCATCTTCCTTCGGATACAGACAGAAGCCCGCTGAGGGGCATAGAAATCACTGTACCGAATTGGGCACCTAAAACATTCGAAAGGATCTCTGTAGGTTCATCGTGTCCGGGCGAGCGGCGAAATTGTTGAGAAAAATGAATAAATAACGAAATAGATATCTCGAGACAAATTCTTGCACACATATTAGTTCTTAATATCAAATGGAGAAAAATTACCGAAACACACTTTGCACTTTCGTAAAAAAAAAATAAACTAATTTAAAAATAAAAAAATAATAATATATCCACCAATTAATGGCATACGAATAAGAGAATATATGTATATTTTATATATTTATAGAGAAAGTAAAAAAATAAAACATTTCTGTCACACACAAAGATATTATGGGATCAAAAATTTTTCATACTTACATAATGGAATTGTAGAGAGAAACGCAATCCAGCTAAATTCGCACCTGCATCGTTTCCCCTGTCTCATTAATTTTCAATCAAAACTCTAAGAGATTGCTAATTGTTTACGCAAATAGCTTTTTCGGCTTAATGAATTTGCCGCCAATCGCATTTGCGACGCGCTCGTTAATTTATATTTAAACCAGATTGCTCATCGCTCATTCGAGGAATTGAATTGCTGCTCGTTCGCTAATTACTATCCATTTACTCGGTTCGATTTCGCTTGGTCCAAAGTTCGGTTTTTATTTGTTAAATTACAGACTACTTGCGGGGGGAAATGATGTAGGTGATTGTTTCTGTAGATGATTTGCGTTTCCTCTTAACGTAAAAGAATTGTTTTGAAAATCCAATTTTTTTTTTGGTTTAGAATGCAGAAAATATTATAATACCTGCGTAAACGAACGCACCCATACGACTTCTCTCATTAGGTGGAATCCATTTTGCCAGAAGAGCGTGCGTGCATGGTACAATAGGGCCCTGACCAGAAATGTACACTTCAGTACCAAGACAAGGTACACAAGTGAGAACAACGCCGCATTTTTGCCATTATTTTTCGCGGCGTTTTGTTATAAAAATTTGTTATTAAAGATTATTTTGTGTGCGTTATTTTTTTTTTTAGCATATACACAAAAATGGGCTTCCTTTCTCACTCTGTACAGCTTGCTAGCTTCTACTCACCTCCCCGAGTCCTTGTATAAATCTGACTGCAATTAACCACCAAAGGCCTCCCTTTTGCGCCGCGATCGGCACCAGCAAACCGAACACAGAGTTAATCAGCATCCCGACGCCTAGGAAGTAGATGTTTCCGTACCGCTTGGCCAGGATACCGAAAGGAATCTGCGTGATGACGTAGCCGTAGAAGAAAGAGCTCAAGATGTAGCCTTGCTGGTCGAAATCCCATAGAAACTCTCCTTCCATATTAGGAAGATCCACCTGAGATAATAAACAATGAATATAAAACGATGCACAGCAAAATAAATGATTGCAAATGTTACCTCTTCTTCCTCCTCTATGACGCCGCATTCATCGTCGATCGGTTCTTCGGAATGTTCACCTATCAAGTTCAGAGCCGTGTTGTTGACCATGGCCACGATGGCCACGGACATATTCGTCCTCATGATGTACGCATTGGCCATACCCAAGAACAGCATGAGGGTGACCATGTGCCTCGTACCGAAACATGCTGCAAAAAAAAAACAAATCATCAATACCAGCTTTTCATTTAATCAACTTCGATTTTCTTTTCCATTAGCGGAGCTCCGCGAATATTTTCAATGTCAAAAATTGCGAGGAAAAAACATCGATTAATAATGCTCCGACCGATTGTTGCTACATTTGTAATCCGCTTTATTATCGATGATACCATTAAGAATGATTTATGGACTTCGAAACGATATCATAAATAATGTGCTGTGTCATGCGAAATTTACGCGAAGGAAATTCCTGACTTTCGTATTTATGCCGGAAAACGCAAATTCAACGCAATCCAATTAAGCACTTGAAACGCATTTGCACCACTTGAAATAAGCTTATTTTTAGATCAAGTCAACGCATCAATTTCCACTCATTTTTATTGTCCTCTTTTGTTTTCCTCAACCCCTCTAGGAATCACATTGTTCAAAGCAATCGAAGTAAGCGGCAACGGCAATAATTTAATAACAAATATAGGAATTATCTGTTTATTGGCTCAAGATAAAAAAAAACACATACGCGATGGACGTCAACACTAACCTTCGGATTATAAAATATTAATCTCTCGAATGAAACGTACTTTCTTTGCGTTCCAAATTCATATTATTATTAATAATAATGCATCAATAGAGAAATAAAGAAATTATAGATAAGTTAACTGACATAATCTACTACTAATCTTAATTAATTTAAACTGAGCCGCAATGAGTTTACATTTTGATTAAAAACTATGTTGCACAAGACGACGAAGTTTGTGATTTTTTCGTAACTTTTAGTTGGAAACTCCCGTGATTATGCGAGGAAAATCCCATGCATTCGTCTCGTGATACCAATTGAAATTCATCATTCAACGAGCTGTTACATTTATTTTTTCAAACTATATCGCATTGCAATTTCGCTAGAAACGGAATATTTCATGGAACTTTTATTATTAGCGTAATTGCAATGTGTATATTTGCTGCGAGGTGCGCTCGCTTAAGTGGCAAACAGATAAAGCGGCCTAATCTAACTGAAACTGCAACTTACCGAAGCGATAGATTATGATTTTAATAAGTCTAGTAAATATCGACTAGGCATGAATTTTCAAAGTCAAGTGTGTGCGTGTGAAATGTGACAAGTTTAGATTCGGCCTTCGATTGCATCAATAACTAAACCTAGGAAATCTCGTTGATAAAACTTGGGTTTCACTTGGATATTAGATAACATATGTTTACTATTTTCATTTGAGAGAAAACTGCGCAAAACGATTCATTCATTGGGGAATTTTCAACTTCGTCCTCGACAAACAAATATTTATGAACCTGTCAATTACAAGTCTCAATAATATTTATCACTGCATTCACTCATAAATACAGCACTTCATAATTTTATAATTATCTAAAAGTAAAATAATTGCAAAATGTAAACGAAATTAATTAATTCATAATTTTTTTAATTATCCCAGGAAATATGAAAATAATTGCAAAATTTATTAAACCAAGATTGTGGTTTCGTTGGTAACAAACGGGATGATGGAACACGCGATGCGTAATCGCAGTCATTAGATAAATATTTGAATTTTGCGAAATCTAAATAAAACCGGGTTGTATGTAGTTAGTTGGTTGCGCTCGTAAGTGTGTGTAGATGTGATGTAAGTCGTGATCATTCATGTTCTGGATGCGAACTGCCTCTCACTCTCACAGCCTCACTCTACATTGTAATAGAAACACGATACTATTAAACACGGGACAGGATCTATTAATAAATGATAAATTTGAATTTAAACGCTTTCAATCCGATCGACTAGTTTAAAAGCGAAAAAAGACTTAAACAGACAGTATTTTTATTTCCATTTACATGCAAAATGTTAACCCTGTGAACTCGACTATCTGATTTTTTTATACATTTCAAGGGGAAAACAAATCACAAGGATTTATTAAAAACATGCTCACATTTTTTTTTCATCTGCAGCTTCAAACGCATACTTTTCAATTACGAAATACATGGAAACTGGAATTCGATCACGTTATTTCAGTCGAAAAAAAAAATAAAATAAACCTGTCTTTATTTTATTAGCATTCACATTTGAAAAACAATTAAGTTTAAAAAAATATTTTTAAAACTTTCTTAAAATTTTCAAATTAGAAAATATATTTGCAACAAATTTGAATAATTTATATTTTTTTCTTTTTGGTGATTTTGCGTTAAAAGAGAACTATTATTTTATGGTTCAATGAAGCTAAAAAATAATCAATTTTTTCCCCAAGTTATGTAAAACACTTTTTAATCAACTTATATATAAGAATTTTGTTTATGTAAATTTTATTGATAAACAACGAAAGTTAAAATAATGAATTATTCAAAAAAAATATATTGGTGTTTAAAAATTGATTGAAATAAATTGAAACAAAGATTTTTTAAAATAGGAAATTATTTAATTGCTTTTTTTAAAACACTTGTAAGAATAAAATGATTGCAGTTAAACGTAAAACATGAGCGTGCCTGTATTATATTTAGCAGAAAATAACACTTAAGCAGAATGCATCAACGTCTGTGTCGTAAAACGATTTGCTTATGAATTTTATTTTTCAGCGGAGTTTGCCGTTAATTATCTTCGGACAATTGCGCGATAATGCGTTTTAATTGCAATGAACGTTAAGCGTTTTCCAGAATAAGGTACCAGGAAAAGCGCTTACGTCGAAACGGTTTTAATTAATGCCGCCTTTGTTTTCGAAGCAAACACGCACTCAAAAAAGCGGTTGATAATTTGTAAATTAATTCTATTTAACAAATTTATCCGAATTGAATACAAAGTTATATGTGTGTTAAATTGATGCAGATGCTGCGCGAAAGAGCAACCTTCACGGTTGATAGTTCAAGTTCGTGAATCGCCGATTTACATATGTGCACGGGTTGTATTATATAATTTTTGGCGGCGTCGCACGGTTGATGTGTTCTAAATTTACCTTTTTTCTGGTCAAATCGTGCGTGAATCGGGGAGGACGTGACGCAAATTCGCGAACAATTAATTGATGTTGGAGGATGTCGCCAATTATCATTGTTGCCTCGTACACAGAGAAATCAATTTATTCGCTGTGCACGATGCTGCATCATGTTCGAAATTATTGTGTGTTTGTGTATTATATATTTTTTTTTAAATTCGAGTTTATTCTTTATTTCGGAGCGTCGTGGATTATTTTCAGAGTTTGGAATTTGGAACTCTCACCCGCCAAGAGTCGAGACGGGCGACGAGTCGAAGCTAAGACGTACGGCTTTTGAAATTTCAAGAATTCCAGAAGCACGTGGCGTCCGGTTCTTTTCATTTTTATTTTTTGTACACATGTGCACCGGTTGCAAGTGCAAGTACAACTTCGCTAAGGAAATGCTCTTCTCGCGTAAAATGCTTGTAACGAACCTTGATGTTTCTTGGATTCCGTTTCGTGGATGTTGACTTGATCGAAAACGGCGATGTATCCATTCTTGTTGCGATCTTCGCCGGTCCTCGGACGACTCATGTTGATGATGAGGAGGATGTGTTGTTTCGATGATGATGCTTTCAGGCAATTACAACAACTTCAACGGCACGATTGATAATGACGCCAAAATTTATAGGTCATAATATTAATATCGACATTTTATTACCGGAATTCTCGCAGGCGAAAAAGTAATGTGTATATAAATAAACGCACAATAAAATTTTTACAGCATAGCTTAAAACTAAGCCTTTAAGCACGGAGATCGCGACTGTTTCTTTCTACTTGGAGTAGTTTACTTGTATATCTATATATTGTATATATATATAGATATATTTGGATGAGTGTGTGTGTGTATAACTTAAGTCGCGACGGATAGATAACGGCACGGATGCGCGAAAATCCTTCCTTTTTGGTAGTTCGCGGAGGATAACGAAATGCGGCGCGCCGGGACACCTCGACCGAATAAGTATGACTGTATGAAATTCACTTCGGATTCCCTCCAACAAACACGTGCTCCGTGCCCAGAGACACTACTACGAACAAAACGTGTTCAAGTACACAATGCTGGCTCTATGTTACTATACTTTTAATATATACGCAGTGTCGTAGCCTCTTCTGAACAGAGACAACAGCACGCTCGGACCTTACACACATTTCGAATTCGAAATGGGTGGAAAAAAGAGCGAGCGCGCCTCGACTTTAAAGACTTTCCGTCCCAACGACCCACCCTCATCATCATTATCGCTACATTTCTACCCCTCTTCCACCCAAGCGAAGGTGGATGAAAAGAGAGAAAGAGTGAAAAGAACGACGACGCCGATGGACGCGATCCAAGTGCGCTCTTTTCCTCTCTTCTTCTTCTTCTTTGCGTAATCCACGTGCTCCGCTGTAGGCAACCACAGACGCACCGCTTTTCCACGTACCGTTTTTCCTCCAATAAACGATAATGCATCATTTCTTTAAAATTTCCAATGCGATATTTCGTAACGAAATTCCTGCGGACCAACGCAGAAAATGTTGTGCGCACCGAAGCGCCATTTTGTTTTATATTATATTTGGTGCAATATCTGTCGCAATGTTTCAAAGTCAAAAGCCAATAACTTTTCCAGGTATAAAATCCATTCCATCGGTCCAAACCTCATTAACGATGCACTCACAACAACATTTAACAGATACAAAGCACATAACCAACAACAAAACGTTAACGTCATAATGACAGTTATTTCAAAAAAATAAAGAGAAAACTTGATCCATTAAAAAAATAATATTTTCAAAATGTTTCCCAACTACTATAAACACTACACAAAAAATACTAATTAAAACATGAATAATTACAATAATTTTAAATACACAGAAACTTAAACTTGACAGTTACTTAAAAATTTGATTCGTTTACTGTTAAATATTTTTTTGATTTACAAAATATTAAATTAAAATACTGATAAATGATGCAATAAAATGACTTTACATGTAAAATATAAATAGAATCATACATATATTTCCAAGTATTTTGATAATGACACATCCAAGCAAAGTGCTTTAAGTCAACAACAAAATTGATTGTTAATTAAAGAATATATGGAATTTATTAAATAGCATTAATTTCAAAATGTTTCACAACTGTCAAGATTTTAAATTAGAAAATAGCATTGCTATCAATTGAAATAAATTTAAATCAATTGTTTATTCAAGACATGCAAATTTTAATTTTAGACAAATATGTATTTTACAGTTCTATTTTTAACAATTTCTCAACCAATTTTCAATAGTTGAAATGATTTTTAGTATCTGCATTTGAATAATGCTGTAAAAAAAAATTGATGGGTTAATTTTGGGTTTGTGAAAGATGTAACAATTATAATTTGTTTTAATGGATTTTTTGTGGAATTGGTGTTAATTTCGGTTTGGGTATAACCGGAAGGACCATTTTAAAATGTCATGCGCTTTTGAAAATTACCATTCGATGTAAATCATTATTTATTTTTTTCTTTCCTACAAGGTAAAAACGAAATCTTAGAATTTTTGTTACAAGGCCGGAATCGCAGCTAATTATGCCGCTTTAAATTAATAACGAGAAGGTTTTATGATGATTTTTTTTTACATACATAAACATATTCGTTTCATATATCAATAAACGTATTGAAACTGCTGCGATTGGAATGTTCCAGATTAAATAGATCTTTTTGCGCGTATTGTAAATGCGAAATAGCATTGACTTTTATGTTAGCAGATCGCTCCACATTCGCAAAACACGAATGCAAAACCTAATAAATATTTCGTCTATGATACGAGTGGGATGTGCGTTATCTGATTTCGTTGAAAGTGCAATAATAATAATAAAGTGGATGATTCGTTTATGTACGCAATCAAGTATTTCGTATTTCCCGCCTATTTTTAAACCCTGATTTATAGCTGCATGCGTCAAAAATTTTTGGCCGCGCATCGACGAATGTAACCTTTCGATTATTGAAATCAGATTTGTCTCGCACGTGGTGCAAGAAAAACCAAATCCAAATCATCGTTTCGAAGAAGGTTCTAGGTTTAGGTAGAAAATCCCTTTCTGAAAGAAAAAAAACTACCTGCTCAGAGAAATGTACCTGATCCACTCGAAAAATTTGAGAATTTAATTCGAATCCAATGATGGAAACGAAAAATCCTTCATCTCGAGATAAGATTCACGTGTGGATTACCTGTCCATGTGACTGTTGCACCTACAACGAACGTGTCGGGCTCTATCGTTACGTCACGAGCAGCGCTAATTACACTAATTACTAAGTAAACCCGTGACAAGATTACGAGTATCAAGTCGGAGGAATGAGAGGAACAACGAAAAAAAAAAATTTGGTTACACCTTTGAACGTATTAGTCACGGTCTCATGTCGGGTGCTAAAATACGCGCAATTACAATTCCCTCATATTTTTTTCTGTGTTGTTATTGTAAAATTCGCTATTTTTGCGACGCACGAGATTCAGATTCAATATTTACACGCTTTTCTCAGGTGAATTACATGGAAGTCGTCGACGTACGTTGAGGCACTTACATTTTTTTTTTCGTTTCCTCTCATTTGAATCCTTACTTTAAGGACTATTTATGTGCAGCGCGATGTGAGTTATTATTATATACAAAACTGTGTGTTCCTCTCGAAATAGCCTCAATGCTACGTTTCCCCGCAGAACGAATCTTCAGCCGTTCAGAAAATAAACAAAATAATACACATTTCAAGAAAACCTTTTTTAAAATTAATTATTAATAAATAATAGAATTTCCAAAAGGAATCTTCAAAAGTCATTGCCCTCTTACGCAAGGCGTTTCGTTGCGTAATATGCATTAATAATTCATAAAATATTAAGTAAATGAAATCGGAGCGAAATTCGTTTAACAAGTTTTCTAACTCTCTTATAAAAGCGTCAAGAGGTTTACGCAAAGTTTACACGTTTCCACGAACCATTAGAATCGATACGGTATTCTGGAATGGCGAAGAGGAACATTCAAATGGTAAAATATTTAAATTGATTATGAAACGTACCTTGAATATAAATAAATTAACATGCAAATAAAATGAATTTAAAATAATTTCAATTTGACTCAACTTTTGTTAAAATCATCTAATTTAATTGATTGTCATAGTAACAAACCTCTCGCAATAAAAAATAATAATTTAATATAATATTTCCATAGAAACCTTGTTTATAAAAATTGATTTTTGTTGAATTATGTAAAATTATTAAAAAATCAATATATTTCATAGCAACGTTCCATCTATATTTCGATCATAATATCGTTTAAAATAATAATAATTTTTAAACATTTTATTTAAATTAAAATCTATTTAAGCAGAAATATTCTCTTATTTTTTGTTCTCTTCTAAAAATTGGACATTGACCGAAATTCGCGGGCCGCCTTCATTGGCATCGATGTCAATGTCAACCTTAATGACCATTGGCTATGTTCTAAATCTCTCTCTCACTCTCCTCCTTTCTGCGCTAGAATATTTATATTCGTTCATTTTTTTCATTTGTCTTAAAAACAAACGAATCGCTTTGCTGAATACGCGAAACAAACAAACAAACAAAAAAAAAACCGTCCGGATTGCAATGAAAATAATGCGATCTGCAAATAATGATGATAATAATTGTAAAACAGTCCGTATATACGTACAGGTGCAACGACACCGATCCGTGGACTTTGACTGTTTGTTTTAAGGTCGTTCAATCGATTTCGCAAATGAAAGCAAAAGCCGATGAGTGCATTTTTTCGGGAATAAAAATTGGTCTGCAGTGACGTACATCGAAATGATGATTTTTCAGCAAGGATTAATGATTTACGATCCAATTTGATTTAACGTGCCTTCGCGAGATTGGAAAACAAAACGTTTTTAATCCCATCTTGTTGTTTCAATTACATCTCGATTATTTTTTTTAATATTTTATTTTCGTTTCATTTTTATTGCCAGGCTTATAAAAATCTGATGAAATTACGCAAGTTTAAGAATTTAATCAACGAAACCTATTGATACGCTTTATTACATAATATATTTAAAATATTCTAAAATTTAGTGGAAAATTTATTGTTGTTTTTGGACAATTTTAGTTATAATTATATTTTTTTTGGGGTAATTATTTTACAATTATCTTATTTATGTGTATTTATATAATCAGGAAATTACAAGCACAAAACTACTTTATTTTTATAGTTAACACTTGTATTTATAATTATCATTCACAAGGACATACGTGTATATTACTTAAAATATAATTAAAAATTATGCACAAAATTTTTATTGTATAAATAATAAATATTAATAAATTTGCAGTTGTGATGAGTATACATCTGCTAAGAAATAAAACGGACATAATTGAAGATGATTTGAAACGAGCGGATTTCGCAAACAGTTTATTATTATTTCATTTTTCATTGGAAACCGAATCTGAACTTGGAAATGTTATCTTCAAGGATTCGGTGTATCGAAAGTTTCCAAGTGGAGAGAACAAGATTGTTTATTCAAAAATCTTAATCGCAGCAACGGATATTAAAAAATTCCGTTGGATGCTTATGCAACTTAATTAACAAATTAGTTTTAAATTTTTGTGTGCAAAGCGCATCATTAAATATTTATGTTTAAATTATTAAGTAACGTGTTTTCAATAATTTTTCACTTCCAAAGCAATTTTCTCTACCCACGTCAGTCGTTAATTGCGCGAATCATTAACTATTGTTTACTTTTTCATTTTGTAGCAATTTTTTTCAATCACACTTTTATGTACATATTATATTGGGATATACTTTTATGTTTTGCTTCAAACCACGAAAAATCAACAGCCGTGTAATCGCACTTCGGCTCTAATCTGAACGTTATGTGTTTGCTTTATCAACGTTAACCACATGGCCCTAACAAATACTGTTTTTTTTTTGATAAAGAGCGGTTTTTTATTATCAATGACAAACCCGAAGAGCCGTAATCTCGGTATTTATTTACCACCGAGGGCGGATGATTAACTCCTCGTCTCTTCATTAATTAAAAATTAATCAATATAATTGTAATTAGAAAATACATATTTGATTGCAAATCAGATTTTGTGAAGTGAAAACCTTTATTCCAAGAAACGATATTTTTTTTAAAGAATATCCAAAGTTTAATTGAAATTAGTAAGTAAAAAAATAAACGGACAAACAAAATATTACAAGCAAATTAAAAGAAAAGCTGTCAACAATTGGCGTTTCACCAATAAATTTGTTTGCCAAAATGTTTTAGAAATGAAAAAAAAAGACAAAGACTGTTACTTTTATTTCATGTATTGGAATCGTCCGATTCTTTGTACATAATTATATTTAGAGATCGTTATGTAATCGAGAAATAAGATTCAATTTGGATTTATGATATTTTGTAAAATGCTACAAATCAAAGCGAATATTTCAAGTTCGAAGTGGTGTTCGGCTTGTTACGATCCTGCATCATTCCTGTAGAGCCGAACCCACGGTTCACCCTTGACATGAAATGTAAATCGTATTTATTAGATTTATTACTCGAAGCCGATTGGAATAAAGAGCGTCGTTGGAAATACATAAATGTTATACTTATTTGTAATCCTATTGATTGTTGAGGTGGGATTCCCTTATCGTAAAGGAAACTAAAGAGAATTGAGGTCAATACACTTATTCTATGAGATAAGTGAAATGTACATTTAAGTAAATATATTTATTAATGCGTTCATTTGTAATCTGTGCGTTTTCTTATTAGCATTTAACTTATTGCACACAACAAATTGTGACTATGTTAGCGATCTTGAAAAGACGTGATAATCCTACCATTTATATATAAAGAATTGAAAATAATTACAATTTACTTTTATTAATAACTGAAAAATATTAACATTTTGTTAAATTAATATTTATTGAAACAAAAATTTTATTTAAATTTTAATTTAAAATTAAATCAAAGAAGTTAATGAAAATAAGTTATTTCAATTATCATTAAAATAAAATGATTTTTTTAATAATATTTGTTAATAAGTATAATATATAGTAGATTACCTCAAAACAGAATTGTACGACTGGTTACATACAACTATAGTATTTTTAATTCAAAATTTAATCTGTTAGTTATCCTTTGATAAGCAGGTTACGAAATTTTTCCCATATTTTATTTATAAATATTTAATCTTTAGAAAAAAAAATATTTGCAAATTTCAATCATTTCATACATATTTTTTTAGATTACTCAATAAGTACATACTGAACAGTTATGTATCAGCTTATTTCTTGTATTAATTTAAATGTAAACATTTTTATATTTCAATCTTTATCACTAAATGAAGCATAAATATTGAAATTTACCCACGTCGATAATATTTATTAATAATTCATGAAACTTTATTTATTTAATCCTTGATGCATTAAAAGCGGTTTCGTCTTATCTTGAGACTTAAGGGTAAATACTATAATAGCTGCGTTCATTATCTATTTACTCAAATAATAAAGCCATAAAATGTGGGTTAATAATTAAATTATACCACGTAACAATTATATTTTACTAATAAATAAAATAAGTAAAAAAGCAATTAAACAAAATTTAACAATAAATAAATATTTTCTATTTTTAATTTAATCTTTAAAGAATTTAACAAAAATTCTTGAATTTAACGGTTTGTTTAAACGAATTAATTCTAAATAACCTTTCACTTTAGAATTAACAAGAAACTCGTTTCAGATAAATGCTGTTAGTTTTTTTTTTGAATTATTTTTATACTGCAGCTATGAATATTGATTAAGGAAGCAGAAGCAGAAAAATCTTTCCACTCGACTCGCAGAATCGCATTACTCAATTTGCAAATGACGAGGAAGTGAGCAAACGGTCATCGAATGGAAAGGTTGCAGCATATAACACGATTTGCAATCATTTCGTTACGTTTCTTCGCTGCACAATTTTGTTTACAATAAGCAAGATGTTGGGATAGGCCGAATTCGGAATTCAGAACTGAAATTTGTTCGTTTATTGGTAGCCAAAAACGGCTAAAAATAGATAGGACGAACTTTGCCAGAAATAAATGGATGCGGACGAACGTTCCGATATATTCAAATGAGAGCTAATATCAAATGGTGGATGTTAAAAAAAAAAACAAGAATTAGAAGCAGGAAGATGAAAATATAAATCGAATTAATAGATTTTTTTTTGGTTTTGAATTATTAATCAAAATTTGTTGATTTTCGTAAACGGATTGAGCAAATTGGAAATAAAATGCTTGACTTTAAACCGCACTATACGAGGTATTCTGAACTTTAAATCTTTGATTAAAATATGTGTTGGTTAATAAATCGTGCAGCTGTAAATCACACCTTTGCAATTAGATTAAGTGCGCTCGATTATTTTTTTTTAAATTTTCTTCTCTCTCTTTCGATCTATGCGTCTCAGGGATTCCAATTAAAGGCTATTACGCTGATTGATCGATACCAATTGGCATTCGCTCTAGGAATCTGGTCTAGATATTGATTGATTTATTCGTGTTTTCTAAATCCAATCTATAATACTACTAACCCAGCAAAGTGAAGCGAAGGAAAATCACGTTTTCTTCATCATTACATCTCTCTTTCTTTCACGTTCATTCACTCATTTTCTCACTTCGGTCCGTGAAAGTTATCCAGACGTACGAATGCCAAATACAAATTCACTAATTGTCCTCAAACGTTGCGCTCCTCCCATACAAATCTATACTTTTTTTTACCGACGTAAATCGCGCACACGAACTGCATACTCGGAATACAAAACCTGCTCTTGCGTAACATCATTGTTCTTGTGAATGTCAGAACCATTTCACATCAAGGAGAAAAATAGAGACTCGACAAAGGAAAACATAATAATTTTGAAAAAATAATAAACCGCACATAACACGTTCTCTCGTCGAAATCGTGTCAACAATTTCAATTGAATAATTCATGACTTATCAAATGGGTTACAGGAATTGCATGTGATGAGATTAGGAGAAGTACTGTTAACTAAATTTGGTGAGATTTAATAGTTCCCATAACATTTCACCTCAAGTTCACTCTCTTTAATTGCAGTAAATTATGCAAATGATAGACCTAGCTGCATTCAATCAAAGCAATTGAAATCTAAGAATTTATTAAGTTTATTGATACAATTTAAATACCTTTCTTTCAATTGAAAGTCAACTAAATTTACTAATTTTATAACTATATTCTAATCCCAAATAACAAGTAAAAATCTATTAATTTAATTGAGAAAGTGATGCAATCAATTTGGGGCAAGAAAAAATAATGAATTAATTTGAATGATATTTATAAATTTGCAAATTTACAACGTATAGAAAGTTCAAAATTAATTGATTATTAAGCAACGAATTCTTGTTACCCAATTCAAATATAACACTATAACTATAATTCTTATCCAATTTAAATAAAAATATTGACTATTTGTTACTTAATCCTTGGCTGTAATTAGGAAACATTTCTTCGTGCATTGCTGCACTTTCTATACAAATAAAGTTAATAGTTGCGTAACGAGCGCAATCGAAACGCGATGAAAATATGCGATAAGCGCGTTTCGTGATTGCAGTTTTAATGCGACTATAATGAAAATTTAAATCACAGATTTATGAATTCAATAACCCATTCGATAATGTCCACAAGATAATTCGTTTAACTTTCAGAAGCTTTTGAAAAATCATTTGAAAGTGATCTTTCATAAACTAATGCATTTTTAATAATGTTTCGCTTAATGCAAGTTTAATGATGCAATCGTTAACTGAAATTAAGCTGCGCTGAGTCATCTTCATATAAAGTTACTATAATTTGTTTATTAAATAAAGAAATATTTACAAATTTATTTATGCGTACAAGTATTTCTTTAATGAAACGATAACAAGGTTCTTCCGTTCCTTGGGTTGTCGCTTCAATTACATTTACGGGCGATGATAAAAATGCGACGACGTCATTCAGGAAAACCCGCAAAAGTTTGCGAAGACGAAAGAATGATAATCGCAACTAAAAAGTTAAAAAAAGCGTGTATAAAACCTTGACCGGACTCAGGTATGGAGACTGGACGAAAAAGGGGTACGTGAAGACGAGAATTTGAGGTTTGGCAACGGACGTTGATGCGTTTCTTCAAAACTTTGTACAGTTTCTATAAAGTATTCAACTCAAAAGATTTATATCATAATTCAAAGTTAGTTAATTTAAAGAAGACAAAAGGAAAAAAAAATAGTTCGATTATCAAAACTTTATTGATAGTAATACTGATAAAGCTGAATGTAGGTGATTATTACGTAGTCGAGTGGCGTTCGTAAAATACTCCAAAAACCAATCGAAAACTGTGAGACGTACAGCAAACACGTTATTTTCGTGGCTTGGATCAATGTAAATAAAAGCGACAATACTTATTTTACCGTAGACAAACTTTCTTTACATTTACCGCCTACATTCGTGCACAATTATTTTTCCCCCCTTGAAATGAAACAAGTTTACATACACAAAAAAATTTAGAAGAGATTTTCCTTTCTACCAGGAAACGCTTTTGCAAACGAATTATTTTCACTCCCGCAAAAAAGAATATAAAATTATCACAATGACTTAACATACTTGTAAAACCATTAATACATTTTGCATATAAAAACATTGAAATCATTTCGATTTATAGCTAAAAAAATATATACTTAAATTGTCAATTAAATTAACAGACGGTCATAACAGTTACTTCAATGTAAACAATTTTTCTGCTTAAAAATAACATGAATATTAAATAAACGACATTTTTATTGGTTTTGCGAAATCTGCTGGAATTCCATTTATTTACGTTTTCTAGTATTTTCTATCACCAAAAGATACGCACATTTAAAAACAATTAATCATTTTTTTAAAGATTTTACGAGAAACATAAGTGGTGAAATTTTCTCGTTTTTTTTTCCTTTTACATAAATAACATTCACTTATTTAATTCGGTGCAGCGAACTGCGCTTTCTTTATTTTTATGCTCTAATAATAACAAAACAAAAAGGAAAAAGTAGTTTAATTAATTCATAAAATTAGTTCTAATTTCGTTAACATTTTATAATTATTATTAAAAATCTGTTACTTTTCATTTTGAAATATACAATATTTTAAAACATTTAATTGAAACGTAATTGTTATAACAAATTATACATCGTAGAAATACATTATTTAATGATAGAACAAAAAAAATTACAGGAGATTTTCTTATCAGAAATCATATCTGGATTAAGATAATTAGTTGTTTAAATAACAATTAGTAGATTGTAATATTTTATCATGCACTTTATTCTTCGTTCATACAAAAAACGCTTTGTAAATATTTTTTAATCGATTTTAGTAAATTTATTTTTAATTAATGCGAATTTTTAATATTTTTAGTATTAACTTATCTACAAGGATTTATACTTTTTCTTTATTTTTTTAATTTAAAATTGAAGATAAATTGAACTTTCAAATAATATTAGGAAAGTTTTAATGTATTAATAATTGTTGGTTGAAATTTTGTAAAGAAATTTTAATAAAAAGGATTTTTTGTTGTTGGAAGTAATTTTGTGTACTTACATTTCGGTTTCTCGTAATGCTGCTCCTGTTCGGCTTCAATTGCTGTACCCTTGCCAAGACCCATGTTTTCTTCTTATATTTGAAAACTTAAAGTAATTTACTTGGCTTGGCGGAATGTAATTCGGAAAAATGTAGAAACGGACACTCGGACAAAGAGTGTGTTTCCGTTTCTGATGCTGCTGCTGCTGTTGTTGATGATGGATGTTCTTCTGCTGCCGATGTTGTTGTTGTTTTGAAGGCGTTCCGTGCCTTCTGTCCGTGCGTTTGTTGGACAGTTGTTTGTATATTATTTATATATATTTATTTTTTTAATAAATATTGCGCGCGGTGTTTTCCGCGCCACAGGTTGGCGGTCACTGACGACGACGATAATACTTCTCAAACGAACTTTCGTAAAATATTTCAACGTACGTACAAATCCGTTTCGTACAACCGTCTGAAAGTTATTTGCAATGGTCTGACCGTCCTCTCTATAAATACCTTGATTCAATTCATTAAAAAAAAAACTTGTGTGTGTAGGTACATACATATAATCCCGAGTGGCATTGTTATCACTTATCTCGCTTCAATTCTCCTTCTCTCTTGAAACCGTATGCATTGTACATAGATTTTTGTATATGCACGTCCTTTTTCCTACAACGTAATCGTCAGGAGTAGGGAAACTCTGGATACTCCTGATCTATGATTTTATCAAAAAAAAAAATATACGAAAAATAATATTTTTTGATAAAATCTTCTAGTTATATTTATTAATTAACTTCGAAATTTACAACAAATTATTAAAAAAATAATAATTAAGTTTATATTTAACGATTTTCATCTTTAATTCAAAATATCTATAATTTAACTAAAAATAAATATTAGAAATTAATCAAAAGAATTTTTTAAAACTTACTTCTAAATAAATTCACTTCGAAATTTAACAAAAATCAATCAAAATAAAATTATCTTTTATCGTAAGATATGTTTATTATTTTACTCTCACATTTATAATAAATTTATCAAAAGAAATTTACAAAATTTACTACATATTAATCAAAAGAAATTTTATATACAAATTCTTTATTTTCACTTTTAAAACACATTTAAGAGTTCACTAGCAAAATTTACTATAAATTAACCAAAAGAAATTTTATACAAAAATCTTCCTTTTTATTTTTAAAATATATTTAAAAGTACTTACAAAATTTGTTACAAATTAATTAAAATAAATTTCATAAAAATATATTCATGTTCATTTTTAAAACAGTTCACATACAAAATTGACTACAAATTAATCAAAATAAATCTTATATACAAATTCTTCATTTTTAAGACACATTTAAGAGTTCAGTAGCAAAATTTACTATAAATTAATTAAAAGAAATTTTATACAAAAATCTTCATGTTCATTTTTAAGACATATTTATCAGTTCATTTGCAAAATTAACTACAAATTAATCAAAATAAATTTTATATTTAAATTCTTCATTTTTAAGACATATTTAAGTGTTCACTAGCAAAATTTGCTATAAATTAATTAAAAGAAATTTTATTCGAAATTCTTCATATTTATTATTAAATTATATTTAAAAGTTCACTTACAAAATTAGTTACAAATTAATCAAAAGAAATTTCATAAAAAAAATCTTCATGTTTTATCATTTTTAAACATATTTATTACTTCACTTACAAAAATTATCTTCATGTTTAGAGTTTCAGATAGATTTCAAAATTAATCAAAATAAATTTAGGAAAAATCTTCATATTCATTTTTAAGTTTTAAGTTTTTTTTCTGCTAAATCAACATTAAAATAAATTAATACAAAATATTTACTAAATTATATAGATTTAAATTTAATATTAATGTTGTTTATAATTATTTCAAATGTTTATTTGTAACACTTGATATTATTGTTTCATATAGTTTACTAAAATGAAATTAACAAAAAATGTTTAAAGAAACCTTAACTCTTGTTTATAATTAAAAGTAAACATAATTTCTACATTTCTATCCACATTTTTTGTATTCCCAAGTTCAATCTATCTAATCTTCGTAGTGATTCCTCCTAATCAAGAGGATTTCCTTCCTTCCCCGATAAACATTTCAGATTGCGTGAAGCAAAAATTCATCTCGTCGTTACAAATTAAATTCGTTGCTCCCTCATTCTGCAAGAATTACATTAATTTTTTTTTAAAGCAAAACCCAAAAACAGAAATTTCGATCGTCGAAGACCAAACGGGTTTCGCAATTTAATTTGAAAGCGGTGTACCTCTTTCTCTCTTGGTAACAGTAATTTACAATTATCTTTTATGGCCAATAATTATCCCATCGTTGATTCCAGAGATCCGATTCCTCCGCTAAACGGTTTCGTACGCGCTTTCCCATTTTTTTTTTAACTTCTTCCATTTCATCTTGCGTTTATTCAAATGGATTCCTCACAAATTGCATCTACCTTCACCAAACCGATAATTATTAAACCCAAACTTGGATTATGTTGTAACACACGTGAATTAAATCAATAATTCATGAGCATCAATTTAATTGCATGCAAACATATTTTACAGCAACGAAAATAAAATAAAATTAAGATAATTAATACTGGATTAAGTGCATTTATTGGGAGAATTTGATAATAATAAAAAAATACAAAACAAGCAATAAAAAAGAATCGATTAATCCCGGCAATTGTGAAGCGAATGCGTCAATCGATTTATTATTATATAACTTTCGCATCATAGAAATTATTTTTTGCTAAGAACAATGCGGCTTTCGGTTACGTTTCGATTCACCAGATAATCGATTTCTTTTTAAATTACATTTTTTTAAAACTTTTATTATCAGAGTGCATTAATTATTGTTACAAAATCGGTTTGAGAAACCCGAGGTTATGATATATTCCGAAGATGGAAATACCGAATTTTAAGTGTAAATGTCGAAAAATTTTATTATTCCGTGCGTGGGTAAAGCATGCAAATAACGTTCGCAATATAGAATCGAGTGAAAGGAATTATTAGCGCGGTGATGCATTTTCGGGTTTAACGTTTCTTGTAAACATTGCAGTAACAGGATTTTTGCAAAAGATGTTAATTTTTTATGGTTAACATTACCGTATTTCCAGGATATAATCGGTTTGCAGAAATATTTGTTAAAAATATTATAAATAACTTTAAGCATAATCATTTCAGCCATAAATTTGAGTATTTATAAAAGTAATAAAACTTTGATTTAAATTTGGAGTAGACGAGTAAGTTAAGGTTTAAAAAGCTTTGAAATTTATAAAAATAAAACACTTTGATATCTAAATGCGTCTGATTTTACTGTCTTCTTATTTTTTACCACGACTTTGAAAGCAAACTGAAAAATATTTATCGATAAATCTGATAATCTGAAAAACACTCGATTGAAAACACAATGCGCATTCCATAATGCGTTTTTGTAACGAAAACTGCGGTAAACATTGTGTTAATTTTAGAATTGGAAAATAAATTAATTAATGTTTTATTTTTTGTTGCACTTTGAAAATCCGCATTTTCTTCATCGTTTAGTATCATTTTATTAATAAAGAAGTCGGTGAAACCTGAGAGAAAGTCTGGAAAGCACGCTGCATCATCCAATTTTGTAATACCCGCGTTTCGTAATGCTTCTTTTGCGCGCTGATAAAATTAAATAATTAACGTGCAAATGACCTGGAAATAAAATTCAGCTTTAATGAATGCAGCAAGAAAGACACGTTTTACTCGAGCGCATCCAATGGGAAAGGGAAAGAAATAATTAGTTTAGTGAAGAAGACTTTCGCTTTGCGCTTTGGGACTAATTAAATATTAGTTATCAATTAAATTGTGTTTTAGTGTAAAGCGTAACGAGCAGCACGTTTCTATAATTATTTTACTTTACTTTTTCTTCGATTTTGTTGCAGAAACGATCTAAGTATATTTCTAAGTGTTGATAATCAACACGTGTGTTTGCAGTGCTAAAAACGCTAAAGTTTGTTATTCTTTTGGAGCTTCCTAGACTCGCTGCATGTGATTTTCAATATCCTGTTTTTGCGCTCAGAATGATCCAATAATAAATTTACCATCACACAAAATTATTTTCTTTACACATAATTACGCTGACGAACAATTTTGGACATTAAAGTTTTCTAATTATCTTAGTATATATTAGTTTAATTCTGAAAAATAATCAAAAATATAAATATTTAATACAATTATTCGTTGGCAAATATGATTCATTGCTTCTGTAATAAATATTCAGCTGATGAGATTCCCGGAAATTTGATTTTCGATGAAGAAATTAGTTATAAAAATATGTTTTTTTTATTAAACCGGTTTCGTAATGGAAGATTCACAATAACAGGATTTCGCCTCTCGTCAATTTATTAATTTACAACCTAATCAACGATTGAAGGAAACGAGTTTCTTTGTAGTTTTCCTAAATCATAATTTACTCAAAACAGATTAAAATAATTTCGTTAGAAAATTAAAACAATAAACTTTTAAATTTTGAATCAAATAAAATATTAAATTTTCTACAATTTTTTCTATCATGAATTTGTTAATAATTTTTATTTGTAGAATTATAAAAGTTATATCATTCCTTTTAATTAAATTTTTGTATTGTAAATTTTGAATTTTTCTTAAGTATCTTTTTTTTATTAAACACTTTGTAGATTTTTGGAATTGCTTATAATTGGAAATGAACTGGAGTTCAAATTTACCCAAACTTTTAAAGATTATTATAGAAATATCTCTTAATAAATACTTATAGTTTCAATTTTAAAGTACGTTCATAATTATGAAATAAACTTATTGATACTTTGCCAATAGTTGATGTAGAATTTAATGATTTTGGCAACGAGAATTAATTTCAAAATTTGTCTTAAAAATAATTAGTGATCACTTTAAGAAATACCTTTTAATAATCTACTAAAAAGCAATATTAAAAGTCTTGTCGTATTACTAAAAGAATATGCGAATTCATAGGTCGGTAAATATTTTTTTGGCAAAAACCTTCTGGAAACTACCTTTTTTTATATATAAATAAACGCGTGAATCGTTTCACATCCAAATACGTAATCGCATATTTCTGATTCCTTTATATGTTTTGCCATTTTTTTTTCACATGCAACGAATTAGGTTAAATCAATCTACGGATTATCTTAACGCATACGGCAAATATTTAACCCGACAATTAACGACTCTGCTTTTTATAAAAGAACAAAAAAATTCCACAACTTTTAATCGTTCCTGATAATTAAAAAATTAATAAAAGCAACAAATATTTTTTTGACATCCGACAATGTTTTTGGACAAAATATCTTGCATTAATTATTACATATATAGATAATATTAATTATTAAAACTTGAAGTTGAATTACAAGGCAAAACATTGGACTTATGTAAATTTTCATTAACAAACTTGAATTTTTATAATCAATTACATTTTAATAAATACCTCAAGGTAACAATAATTTTGGACCAATTGACATTTTGACATCTGTCAATTCAACCATGTATTTTAATTTTGTTGTCATTTTGAAATAAGATGACAGTTGACATAAGCAGCTGTCATTTTGCGATCTAAGAATTGCTGATTTATAAGAATTATTTATAATCAAATTGCAGATTTGAAAGAAAACAGTCTTTCGAAGCAAAATTATTTTAAATTAATCTTTTAAAGCAGGATTAAATTTATTTACAGAATTAATTGAATATAGCACAGCGGGTTTAGTGGATATTTGTTCATTTTCAATTAATCATTTTAGAGTAAGTGTTGAAAAGTTGATGGAGAGTCCAGACGGTCTCGCTGTGATTGAATGAAGAAATATATGTTAATGCTCTTCGTGCGAAGCGAATTAGCGCAGCCAAATACAATTGAAACTGAATCGCTTTTCGTAACGAGAAGATGGGTCTCATCCGTTGCATTTACACGACAATTGACACGGATTAGTCAGAGACTGTTTATCTCGAAGAATTACCATTAACCAATTCTTATAATTGTCCAATATGATGGAGCAGGGGACGAGAGAGCGCGCGTGGGTTTAACTGCATTCTGATCGCAATTTTGAACGGAATGAAATGAAATTCAAACTCTTCTGACAATAAATTACGTGTGTATGTAGATGCTGCACGGAGGCTGCAACTTGACACAGTTTCTACGAAACTGGAGAAACATCTTTTTTTTTTACCATGATTTACACATTTACACATTGGAACGTGAGCGAAGAAAGCGACAACCATCTACGCGAGTCAATTGATACGGAGCAAATACTGTTCTCCTTTTCGTTTTCTATGGAAATTCTACTCTTCTTTTAATTTCTTTAAAACCGGACTAATCGAGGCCTGTTTTTTTTTTAAATTTTAATCCAATAGCACTGTGTAATAATAAAATTCAATTCAATAGTTTTTTTTTACAATTATGAAGATAATTATACACGTGTTGTCTCGTAAATGCGTCAAGGAGAAAACAAAAGGTCTTTTTTTTTAAATAATTGTGGAATGAACGTTGATCGGAATCCTCTATATTTTATTCGTCTATGAAACTGGATTAACTACAATGTTTCAATCTCCGGTTATCATTAGAAGTAGACCGCATCGGTTTTATTAATCTAGTTTTACGTAACAAATTAAACTGCAGTTATTTATGATGAAATCGAGCTTTCAAAGCCAATTTCGTGATAAGGATCTCATTTGTAACTAAATCTATAATAGATCATATTTTTTCTGTAAACAATCAGAAAACCATCAACTTTTGGACAACTTTAAACATTACTTTGTATAATTTGTAATCAAAGTTATTAGGATAACTTTTGGACAATTTGTATAATTTCAAAAAAATATTTATTGTAAGTTATATATTTTTGTATTTTTTATTATGTAAAATTAAAAAGTTTCTTCCAGAAGTAATCAGAATGAGGAAACTCTCGACCAAAAACGTTTTATCTGATGCACAAGTCTGGACGCACAAAGTGTGCAAAGATTAAAAATAAATAAACCTTTGTTACCGAAGATGCGTCACCGCAAATTAGGATTTTAAGTGCACGAGAGATAAGAGCAACCTCAGCATGTGCACAATACACAATTTGCATTCTTCTTTGTATCAAAAATTTACAAAAATAATTACACAAAAAAATTTCCCAGCTGAAATTTTCTTTTTATTATTGTAAAACTAAATTGCATTTTCTCTTCCGCTTGACGCATACGCAAAATGTCTGTTATTAATTACAAAAAAAAATATGTGTATATTTTCCATAATTTAATGTTTCCGAGTAAAAAAAATAATTATGTCACTAAGAAAAACAACTATTAAAAAAAATTGTGAAATCCATATTGAACAGACGTTTATTGTGTAAGAAGCGAGTAAAAAATATATTTATTGTGTTTATATTTGAAGATTTAATTTATTTACAATTATACAATTTTTAAAATGAATTTTCTAAACCTGTATTTTTTAAAGAATTTGTTACTATTATTTGTCATTTAATTTATTTGTTTATATTATCAATTATTTTTCTAATATTAAATAGAGTTAGTTCACTTTGAATAAAGCAACAAGTAAAAGCTTCAATTCATATAATATTTTGACAGCTGTCACTTTAATTCATTTATTTGTCGCTGAATTTGTTTACTTTTCACAAAAGATAAAAATATGTAAAAACAATATATTTCAATCCATAATTGTTGTTGATAATGCGGAATAAAAATTGTGTGAACGTGATGCTAATTATCACGATTAACGTACGATTATTTGAAATAAATCGATCAATCTATTCACGTTTCAATCGCGTGCTTCGAATGCACGTTTTATCTGCGCCTGAAACAGCCGATCAGTTTTACCTGCTGATGATGATTGATAATACGTAAATACACACCCATCGCCGTAAATCGCAAAGCATCGATTAAGAACGCCCATTGTTTGCGCAAATTCGTTGTAAAAGTATTAATTATATTTGCAAGATTATTGTACAAATAAAAAAAAATATATAAATTACTTTATGAGTTTCTAATCAAAGTTCATTCCACGTTTTTTTTTTGGAATTCTTGCACACGTTTACAATTTTACCGCTTTGAGAACGTTGTGCAAATTTGTTTTTCGAAAAATACCATTTTTTTGTTATCTTAACCGTTGTTTAAACTTTTAAGCCACGTCACTTTTTGTTGTAAATGCTGTTTTAGCAATATTTCAATAACGTTATCTAATATACTTTTTTTTAGATTTTCTTAGAAAAAAATCACAAAATATATTATTTAAACGTTGCTTAATTTTCATAAATATTAACTCAATTGTACATCAAATTTAGTTTAAAACATATAATTTTTGTTTCAATATGACAGCTGTCACTATAGTTCACATATTTTTTTGTTGTCATTTGACATGAAAAAAATAATTTATTTATTTTAGAAGCTTTTCAAAAATTAGTTAAATTAGGTAACTGCAATTACTTTCACTTTCAATAATTTATTTTTCATTTGACCTTTTGTTTTAACAAACTACTTATAATATTAATTAGGAATCATTTTTAACAAGTCCCATTCAAAATCTATCTTGTTAAACATTGCTTAACTTTCATAAATTTAAATATCTTTAAATATTATCATTTTTTAAATTTCAATATGACAACTGTCACTTTATCTAATTTGTTTTCCAGTCGACTTGATTTGCGAAATTAATTTATTAAACAATATGCAGATTTCAATTTGCACACCCCAGCCAAAGTCCACATTCCCACTCAGACAAACATCAAATAATCATTTTTATGTTTCAACATTATTATTTTTTTCATTTTTGGAATTGCGTAATTTCCTTTTCCTGTTCAAAAATTATGATGCCCACACTTAATCAATCTATTTTGCGACCGATCAAATTAGCCGCGAAACATCTGCCTAACGAAAACACGCGTGTCTGTCCTTGTCGTAACATTTAAATTGCGGGTTTATTGAACCAAGTAATTCCACACTACACCGACTTTATTTATTTTCCTGCTTAATTGTCGTTAAATTATCAGAAAACTCGAACATTGTTAACAATTAACATACATTTAACCTAAAGCATTTCTTTTGCCTAGAAATTAAGCAATTACAATTTATTTTTAATTAAACTAAAATAAAAATTTTTTTTTTTTAATTTTTGATGATTGCTACGTTATTAAAACTAGTTTTTGTTTTGAACTCACAGTATTAATTAATTGATTGGATAAACATAAATCTACAGAAGAAACAACAAATATAATAAGATTTTAGATAAAGTTCTCGAGAATTACAATAAATTTGTTCATAAATATTTAACGAAATTTGATAAGATTTGCATATTATTAAATGTTGTCCTATTTGTGAAAATTATTGGAATCTAAGGAATTGATAAATTCATAAATTCAACGTACACGCCGTAACCTTGCCGATAAATAAGTTACCTTGGTGATATAATGTTGTATGTAATTAATGTTTGTCTATTTTTTCACTCTTGTCTCTGTCTTTCTCCATTTCCTTTTTTATTGTTTGTCGTTGCCGTAGAAACCTGAGCCATGTGGATATGTTCTAATTACTTACTTTACTGTTTGCATATAGAAAAAATAAAATTGAAACAAACGCAGTTGGAATTCGTCATAGTTAGCATAGCTAAATTACTATGAACTAATACTGTTGGTTTCCTGTTAGGCAGTTGCGGAAAATAAACAATATTTGTTTAGTTTATGATGGTGTTATGTATATCGGATCAGAAGTGTCTCGTTTCAAAAATGTAACAAAAAACAGTCTGGAATGACTCAAAAAATTGATAAACTTCAACTGTTTTCTCATTAACAAAATTAAATTTTCAATGCAAATTTATTGAATACTTTTGCTGCAAACTTTTCCAACATTTTTTTTCTTCTGATTTTAATTGTTATAAAAAATAAAATTTTATAATATTTCTCGAAAACTACAAAGCGTACATTCTTTTTTAAAAATGCAAATTAAACTGTAAAAACTGGAATATAATTAAAGTATTAATTTGACGTTAAAATTATTCGCTTTTAAAAAAATAAGTTCTTTGGATTTTGTAATATTTCTGGAAAAGTATAAAATTAATATTAAAAATGCAAATAAAAGTTAAAACTATTTTAAATAAATCTAATGAAAAAATCTAAAAATTGAATTAAATTGAATTTGAATGTGTTATTTTTACATTTAATTGAAATTCTCGTAAAGTGCGAATGTCACATTGAAATTCTTGAGTGTACTATTAATGAATCGAATGGGAATGATTAATCTGTCGTTGATAATGATCGGCGCCGTCGATTAATATAATAAACTATGTTTTCCCGTTCCTTATTTGTTCTGATTAAAGGAGATTGCGTCTCTCGTCCATTATCTCAGTCCTCTTATATAGTCTGATTTTAATCCTCCTCACGTTGGATGCGATGGTAGTGGGAATTATTATCGCACATAATCCACACTAATCGCTCAAATTTGAAGCGCAATTCCAGCACAATATGTCTGATTATGATGATGATGATGAGACTTTAGATTTCGTGCATCGTCATCTTACGTCCGGCTGTCTCAATCTAAACTAAAGATTATTTAATTATTTAGCACAAACATATAGATTTCAGAATGATTTTTGTTTAGTTATTTTGTATACAAATTTAAAATTATTTACAGATTGACTTGAAATATAAAAATTAGTTGAAAAACTAAAATATGATGATGATTTCATGTTATGAATGTTAACTAAAGCTATTTCAAATTATTTTTTCTTTACAAAGAAGAAAACGCCTGTATTAATTATATGTTATTGAAAAATAAGTTAGAAATTCCGTTGTAGCTATTCTCAAGGTTTTGCGGTTAAATTTGAAGAACGAAATAAATAAAAGGAAGAACTTTGTGTAGTTATCAATGACGACGACGACGACGACTATGAAGGAGTTTCGATTACCATTGAACTATTAACAATAGCGTAGTAAAAATACAAAGAAAAAATAGGTAACAACCATGTTACGCGATAATTCAAGGAACAGGAAAACGTGTTCTGATTCATAATTTACCTTTAGATTCAAGTTTACTAAAAGTAAAGTAAAACATCTTTCAACCTAATAAAAATATTTAATTTTTATAGTTTTCAATTTGCTGTGAAATAAAGTTATATTACTAATTATATATTACTAAATTTGGGGATTTTATGAAATTATAATATAAGGTTTTCAGAAATTATTCATGGAGATTTGTGATATTTTTTTTATAGTTATTCATATGTAATGATGATTTTTAGAGCTCGACCAGAAAGTATTTTTACAATTTAAAATAAAGTTATTTAGATAATTAAATTTTTACTTAGTTTTACTCTATTTGTATGGAGATTTGTGTTAATTATTTGTATTTATTCATATGTAATGATGATTTTTAGAGCTCGAACAGAAAGTAAATAAATTTACATGGAAATTCCTGTTCTTTTTTTTAAATAATTTATAAATTGTTTACAAAATTCTACAATTTCTAATATGAGATTTGTGTTCATTTTTTTGTTATCTATTAATTATTTTTTTAGCTCAAAATGTAATCTCAGTTCTTAGTTGTGCATAAAGATTCGTGTTAAACTTTTGCTTCGAGCTGCAAAGAGATTTTCATAATTTCTAATAAAATCTTATAAAAATTGATGATGATTTTGAGCAATTCAGAAATGAGTTTTATATAATTTGTATGGAAATTTTTGATACATTTTTATTTTTTTGCATACTAGGTTATTCGTGCACGAAATGATGATTTTAGTAGTTCGAACCGAATGTATTTCCTAGTGTTGTGTTGATGGGTAAAAATAAAATGAAAGTGAGTGTAATTGAATGCCGGCAAGTAGGTCAAACGTAATAACTTATCCTATCATCCCGAGAGACTCGATTTGCGTCATTACGAGTAAGCTTCTATACATTTTTTTGGAATTTTGAACTCGTAGACTTTACACCTTTGCGTCGATTTTTGGATTCGTTTTCGGAACACGTGAGTAAAGTCTCGTTTTTCGTCGCCAAAAAATTCGTATAAATCGTGATACGATCCGTCATTTGCTCATTTTCCCATCAATTTCGGAAGAAGCCGCAATTTCGCTAAATATAGACGAAATTTTGTGGAGCACTCGAGTCCAAGTAAAAATAGATTAACAGCTCAGACATTTTATCAAATAATTAACAGAATAATGCTAATTTTGAATACTCTTAACATTTCATGATTGATGACTTATTATTAGCGAAATCTCTTAATTAATAATGATCATATAATTTATAATAGCATCATGTTGAAATCTTTAAGCATATTTTATCAAATTTGATGCCAAAAATATGCCTAAAACACTCATACGGTGTATAAATAACTTAAACTGAAATTAAGTTTAAAATCTTAGAAATTAGACTCTTCAATTTCAAGGAAATCAATGATTGAAGGTTGCTAAAACTCGAATCTCTTACAGATCTGTTTTATCAGATTTGTTGCCAAAAGAAAACAAGACGTCTTATCGGTCGTCCGATGCGGATTTCCTTGGACTATTTATTTTTTATGCGCTAAAATCGCGACAATGTCGAATCATCTCTTCCAATTTATCTGTCATCTTTAGTCAATTTTCGCTATTTTAAATTTGAGTGGATTTACAAAGCCCTCAATTGAGAAATAGTATAATTTGTATTTTAAGTATCAGTACAAACTTTATCTTAGATAACATTTTCAATTGCTTTCAAATCAAATTCAGATCATAATCTACAATATATAAAATTGAAAATAAAATATATGAAATTTGTATTTAAGAATAACATGTACATAGAATTAGAAAAAATTTAAAAAAAATTGTTAATTAGTTTCGCATTTTAGTTAATTTCTTAAATTCGTAATTCGTAATTCTAATTTGGTAATGAAAAATATTTAATCGATTCGCAGGAAACAAGATCTGTTTAATTCATTTTAGAAACAATTATAATTAAATTTGTTTAGTGATTACGATCGGATCGGGCGATAATATGAATTTTTAATAAATTTGTGATTAAGTTTTCGGTTAATTATATACTATAAGATTGTATCGAGATTGGATATGAATGGGTTCCTTGAAACCCACTCCCGATATACCGCAAACATGATGAGTGTTATAAATAAAACCAGTTTTAGTTTTAATTGCCAACGTTTTATCTAGATGAACTTTTTCGCATATTTCTAAATGTTATCGATCATCGTTATAAATATTTTCTAAGTCAATTTACAATAGCAATTTCGTTAAAGCAGCGTTTCTCAACCAATAAATCGAGAAATGACAGCTGCCATCTTCTGTCAAAGTAACCTAAAAATACGTTGGGAATGACAGATGACTCCTTCTGCCAACGCAACCCAAAAGTGGGTTGCGAGATGACAGCTGTCAACGCATGAAATTGGTGAAATACACTTATCAATTGGATAACAAATGTTAAAGCCTAATTTATACTTTTAATCTGGTCCAGATTATCGTAAATTATATAAAAACTTGATTACTGCTGCAAAAAAAAATTACATACGTGAAATAATAAATGATATAAATAGAAAATATTCGATATTAAGTGGAACAATAAGTTTATTTTGCAAATTCCTATATCTACTTTATCTATTGAAATCTACACATAAAAAAAATAGGATAATCAAGATAATTGAGGTATTTTGCACACTTAAAATAACTTAAGTTGTTTAATCCTTTTATTGTTGATATATTTCGTTTAAAAGCAATGAAAAAGGGACTTCGTTATCGGTCACATTCAAAATTGGTAACGATTTCCTGCGAAGTGACGTTAATTAGATAAAAAAAAAAACGAAATTAAGATGTGGGATTGAAACGCTTTCGTAAATTCATTAGGTCGTAAATCGTTAATACATTTATTAACTTTCGCAGCCAGAAGAACGTCATTCGGTTACATTTGATGTTTCGAAATATGGATAATCTTTTTAATTCTCTCTAATTTGTAATAAAGTTTTGATACAAGTGCTCTTCAATTAATTTTAATATAAATTTTGTTGTTTTTTTAATTTCTTAATTATTAATTTTATACAAAAATAATGTTTTTATTAAATTATTTATTGACTTATTCGTTATAACAATTATATTTTAAAAATACGTATGAGATCATGTTTGGAGCAGTGTTTTAAACTTTTTCTTTGGCGAAATTAATATGATTTACATGTGTTCAATGTGTGTTAAAAAAAGTATCAGTGAATGCATCGCACGGACGGACGAATGAACGGACTCATAGGTCGAGGGGTTTTACAGAACTCGTGGTTTTCCATCAAGGATTCCACGAACTTGACTCTCCTTCTCCTTCCGCACAAAGAATACATGTGTTATTTATGCTGGATGTTGAAATTTTCAGACACGATGCGAATGCATTAACTCTCAATTACACACGTACGATTCTATTGCGGTTTCACGAAAAATTTATGAAATTCAAAAATATTCAACTGCATTTATTTGCACCAAGTTCAATTAATCACCACACATCCGTATCATAAAAAATCGACAAATCTTCAAAGATTGGAATTAATTTACTTTATTTTTTTTAAATTGATGCGATAATAGAAAACAGGAAACGTGATCGTTAGAAAATTGACATTTGGTTTCTAAATCGGGTGCGAAAGGGGTAAAAATATTTTGAATTAGAATGTACTTGAAACGCAACATCCGTTTACGTAAAAATCACTTCAATTGAGATCCCAAACGTCGATAGCGTCGGAGAATGTATAGTTTGCATCTATTTTTATCGAGCCCATCCTGCAGGGAGAGAGAGAGTCCAATTCAATTAAGATCGATGGATCGATATTCAATACGGAACCGCGTGGTTCGCGATTAGATAATCAAATTGCGAACATTTGAAAATTACTAATTTCCTCGAAAATCGCTGCCAATAAGATATAACGTTCAAGGAACATTCGGATACAGGAAAGGACATGTACATGATTTGCATTTGCTTATGTCGCGGCCTTTAGAATGATTGTGTACTTTTTGTAGTAATTGTTTCATTATTATGTCAAACATAACCTGAATTTCAAGGAAAATTGTTATGAAGACAGTTCAAATATTTTATTAAAACCTAACAATAATAACTGTCAGTGTCACTATTATGTATGTTACAATGAATTACTAGGAATCAGCAGAAGTCGCATCATGAATAAAACAGTAAGAAAATACAGCAGAATATCATAAATATGACAAAAAGAAAACAGCGAAATACTAGGAAATAGTAGGTTACTTAATGAATGAAAAATGATGAATGAGAAAGAAACAGAAATAATAAGTAGAACGAAACAAAATGAAACAGACAATAAATTAAAATTAAATCATTAGAAATTAGAACTACTTTAGATGTATCAAAAATAATAATTATAGAGCAGGAATTTAAATAAAACTGATTTAATAATTAAATCACAAAAAGTCATTTAAAAATTGTGCAGAACTTGGAAATTTAACTATAGAAAAAAAAGGTTGAAAAACACTGCTCTAATGGTATAAATAAAAATAAACTACGTAAATAATTCTGTCTAAAGAAGACAAAAATAATAGTTAATAGAAGATGAATAAAATTAAATAAACTATTAGTAAAAAGTGAAAATGTTGTTGGAAAAAAAATTGATGGCTCATTTCGTGCATCTCTCCAGTGGTTCAAATAAAGGTAAACTCCGTAAATAGATGTGTCAATTAGCATATGCTTTGAGCCTGTATGTTAATACACAATTTGCGTGTCGTGTGTATGCGTTACATTCGGGCTGAAAATCAGTAGACTGGAAAGAGTAAAAATAATATTTAGTGTACGAAAGAGACGCCTCGACAATGTGGTGTTTGACGGTACGTCATTTTAACATTGTAATTAAATTTATTTGATACCTTATACGAAGCACTTACGTAACGCCAAGATCATTCATAATTTATACTGTTTTCAATGTATAATTCTTTTATATCTGTCCGATTTATTACTTCATTTTTATTTCCAGAATTTGCGACGCATCGTTGGATGAGCAACAACAATGGAATCGGTGGTGAGCTGCAGTTTTCTTTTAATGTTTAATTTAGTTACCACAAAAAAAAAAGAAGATGAGTGCAACTTCTCGTGCGGAAACTGTTTATTTTTGTACTTATTCCAATCGTAACTCCAATCCCACACGTGTACGCGACTTTATTAATTGCGAACAGGAAACGAAAACTAATAGATATTGTTAGTGTTTGACTTTGTTAATTGTTGATCATAAATTAATTTTACACTGATTAAAAAAAAACTTTCACGTTACAAAACGGTGTGATTTAAATATAACTTTAAAGTTTCCATGACAACGGACAATACTATTTAAATTTAATCTTAAAAACTTGAGTATTCAAAAATTTGTAAAGAATCAAAAAATCATTATCAAGATATTTTTTGATTATGATTTGAATTCCTTTATTGTAATAACCATTCATATACACATTACAAATATATATAAACTAAATATTAAATTCTGTTTTATCCACTTCTTAAATTTTGGTGGTCGATAAATAACGATTCAATATCATTTCGTATTATTTTTTTTTTGAGTACAAACCAAGAGTGGATCGTAGCTCAAGCTTAATGACTAAAGTATATATTTTTTTCTTATAATATAAATTAGGCACAACCATTTCACGTTCAAATATTGTAAGGCACATAGAATCTTGTTTGACAGAGGCACGCGTTAGGCTCAAAACACATACAATAATTTGTATTATAAAAGAATTTATGTAAAATATTCGAATTCTGTAATATTCATATACACAAATTGTTTTGAATCAAAATGTTCAGCACGAGCATTAGCAGCTAAGCTGAAAAATAAAATCAATTGAATTTAAATTACTGTCTCCGTATTTTCGAGATTCCACAAATTTCATTTATGTGTTCTTTGGCCATAAATCGAGCTTCAATTGATTGGCACATCAAGAAGTTTTTTTTTCTAATAAGATCTGCTCGGCGTGGTCTAAATGACTTATTTTCCAGAAAAATTATTAAATTCGATTGGATTATATTTTTTGTTGTTTATAAACTGATCAAATAGAAACTCCTTTGGTAAAGTAATCATGATACAAACAAAAATATGAGATCTCAAAACTGCAATGTTTTGCATTCGAGTCATTTAGACTGCGCCGTCCGCAGACGCATTCTAAGCGCTACCATATAAAGATAATATCACAACCATGTAAATATAGATAGAAAATATATGATGAAAAGGGCTTGACTATTATTCGCACAACCAATCGCAAGGCAATTTGGGCATTTTGCTTGCCGGCCAAGGAAGATAACCGGCAGTTTTGAAGATCCAATAATCGTAAGATACTTTGGCGATGAGAAAGACTAGCAGCAAGACTTCGGCTGTTATTATGTAGTAGATGTAATCGGTCCAGTCGTGTTGGCTCTGGCACAGCTTGGACGGGTCCAGATCGCTCACCTTCATATCCATATTCTCGCAGTCGATCTGATCGTAATCGGGGATATGCTTTTGCTTCGTCATGAGCCATACCTTAATTGATGTAATAAGTAATATATAAATTAGACATTACAAAAATGTTTGTGAACTTTTCCATTTACCTTCAACACTTTGGCTGTGTTGCAATCGCAGAGTAATTTGTTATGTCCGAGATAGACTCGTCGGGAATTGTAATTCCTATCAAAGATATTCGTCAGTACGTAAGTTTCGATCTGGAATTAAAAAAATAGTTAAATTATAGCTTTATCAAAAATTGCGGAACTTTACTTTTTCCAATTTGTTATGGCCGAGGCTGAGCGCGACGAAGTTCGTGATGAATTTGCTTCCCTCGAGAGGCAAAATGGATGTGATCTCATTGTGATCGGCGTACAGCTCGCTCAGACTCTGGTAAGAGGGATCCTTGCTGACTGGTTGCAGAGACGATATCTGAGGAGAAAAAAGTCAATTAGTTAATTAAGCAATTAGCCGTCTCGGAGGCACACACATTGTTGAAGGAGACATTTAGAGCCTTCGTGTTTGGGGGCAACGGCGACGGAAGTTCCGTGAGCTGCTGCGACGTGCAACTGACGTACACATTGATTATGGGCGGTTTTCCAGGTAAGATATCGAATCTCAAAGGTTGGCATGTGCAGTTTTTCGTGCAGTCTTTCCTCAACTAAAAAAAAAAAACATTTATTTATTCCAATTTGCAATTAATTATTATTAATCTCAATACATGAACGAAAGATTGCAATAATACCTGTGCATTCAGATCAAATCATTTTGACGGAAAGACTATGGTATTTGTATATTTTATAGAAAACACAATTATTGCAATCTGTTGTCGTAAATATAATTACTTCGTTGACACGCTCGACCTGCTCCAAAGGCACCAGCTCTGTCGAATTGAACCAGTCGAAGGTTTTCGACGACAAACACCAAGATCTTTCCCTATTTTTAAATTGAATGCCAGAGCGTCTTATTGTATCGTACAGGCTCGTGCACAGCATCGGTTTATTATCTATAAAAGCAATTTTACTATTAGTACAAAAAAAAACCAGTCAACAATCATAATAGAGTAGATCACCTGAAATATCCAAAGACACGCTGCCCTCCTTCTTGAAGCGCGGCACATCTGTTAAATTGTTATTGGACAAGTCCAGCACCCTCAAATTATAAAGATTAGCCAAAGCACGATCCTCTATGCGGCTAATCCCGTTCGAGGAGAAATTCAAGTAAGAGGTGCTCGCAATCCTTCCGAACTCCCCGACTATATTAGTGATATTCCCATCCGTGAAGGCCATCGAGACAAGACCGCGCCACGTAATGTAATCGGTGAGGTTGAGGGTGCTCAAGGTGGCGTTCCTAATGTGAATCGAAGAGATGTTTATGCGGTTCACATCTAAATAGAGGAAAGTTAGAAAGAAATAGATGAAACTAATTATATAATACGTACTCGCGCAGGTCAATCCATCCGATAATCCATAAGTGTCCACGTCGCAGCAGATGACGGCCGTCTTGCAGATGGCATCCACTTTGCACCTGCAGATATCCGTTGCAGCAGGACAATCCTTCTCGGGTCTATGGTAGCTGTGAAGATTGTCGCACGGATCCTCGGTGGGAAGCGGTTCCATCCTGCACCAACACGGGAGGATGGTGAAGGGTAACAGCAGCAGCAAAAGCAGGGACCATAATCGCCACATCTGTAAATTCAACAGTGAGTGAGCTTTCCTCTTTTTATTCGCGACCGCCACTAATTCAGTAAATATTTGTGTTGTGTTCATTAGCTACTACTTTATCATGCAGATAGATAACACGCTAAGATTACATTTGCTCTGTGGTGAAGCGCTTTCATTATATTAGTTTCACATGCTACATATTAATCTCAATTTAAACTTATTATTAAAACGGCAGCTCAATCGAACACGGATGTTACCAAGAGCAATAAGCATATGAGCGAACAATAACGTACGTTGGATATCGAAGCCAATGCGCAATTACCTAATATCGTGCATTTTTTGCTAATTATCGCATGATTACCAAGCAAAAATATTCTAGAAAATAAACAACACAAGCTTTATTAATACATCATAGTATACTACATAGGATAAAAATGCTGATGATACTAATTACATTAATAGCGAGAACAATTGAAATCAAAAACTAATTCTAGAAAGCAATCTAAACAACTTTTTTTTTAAACAATACTATACATCAGCGTTTCTCAACCTTTTTGTATTTTTTTTATTTCACCAGATTTTAGCTTTGACTCAAATGTTAAGAAACGCTATTATACATCATTGAAGTATATTACCGATAAATTGAGACTACAAAGCTGTGCATGCCATGTCATATAATAGAGACTAATTGATAATTCGTTAGTTTAAAAATGTTAAAATTGATATTCATCAGAATATTGTTTATAGACACAGTTTCTACATCCTCAAATTGAATCCTGCTGACTCTAAAGAAATGTACTTACTAAATTGCGATGAAATAAAAACTTACGAATAAATACTATGATGTAGTTAGTGTAGCAACGTACAAGTGTTGATGATACGAATCATAATAGGATTCCTCATTTAGAACGGCCTATTGCAACCTTGAAAATTAGTAGTTTATCCAACGTTCAGCAATGCTTAATTATAGATTACAAACACTATTATTTGTTAATTATAGTTTTAAAGGTCCAAATATATTATTGGCCGTATAATTTAATAATTAATGCAAACAATTCCGAAGATCAAATAGAAATCAATATTTATTTAAAATAATAACGTGAATTAATTCTAATTATAAATATTGATTCTATGATGAAATTGTAAGTTACTAAATAGAATGTACATATTTTTCCAAATCGAAAAAAATCCTTGAGCGTAATTTTTTAATAATTTCGTTAATTCTCGAAGGAAATAATTAGTTTTAATTTAATTACAGATCATAAACAATTATTTAAAGTTTAAAATATTAGTTTTTTTTATATATCAAAATTTCAATAATAATTTTTTTTTAAATGGCAATTTTAAATATTTATTTTTAAATAAACACATTTATTTATAAAAATTCTGTTTGTTCTATTTGGTTGCAACTTATTTTTAGATCTATTTACATAAATGATTAGATTAGTATAGAGACTTCATAAATGGGAATAGTAGTTTTTTAATACATCCTTTGAGGAGCAAATAAACTAAATATGCAATTATATGAACTAAATTGGGATGAGATGTTAAAATGATAATAAATGTTCAAATAACGAATGAAAATTAATGGCATAGAATTGAAAGGTTAAAAGTCTGAGATCGATTCAATTATAGACTTTCGACGTTTCTCAATCCTTGTTGACAATTTCCATTCCAAAATACAGCACATTAAAATGCACAACAACGTCGAAAATAGAAGAAACGACAATGTCTCAAAGTGCATGCAAATGTATTTTAACCTAAACGAGAATTCAGCAATAATCAACGTAGTAATTTGGATTTCCGTTCGTTGCGTTTCCACAGATACGTAAACAAGGAATGTAACCTTCGGATATTTGCGAGCACTTCCTTGTGCACTTGTGCTCATGCGATTACGATGTGCAGCGATTCTCACCTGAGCAGAAATTGGTGTGTTCAACATCCGGTCATGTCTTAGGAATCCTTCACGCACTCAGTTCCGCACCAGATCGAAAAGGAATTGTCCCTATTTGTGTATCTATTTCTGTGCACGATCAACAGTAAACAATTAACGAAATTATTGTAGGCGACAGAACTGAAGTTGCTTTTGGTCGAAGGAAAACTGATAAGGAGCGACAAATTGGAAGGCAACAAACCGAACGCTGGACTAGCTTTGGTTTCATACACTTCCATATGATTTACAACCGTGCTTGTTATGAAATAAAGCAGAAACCGTTGGTATATAATTAGCAAAAGTAAAAACTCTACAACTTTTGTAATTTAGTTTAAAATAATGAATGATAAATACATAATTTCGCAACTGCTTATACTCATTACGAACTTAAATAAAAAAGTTTGCGTTCAGTTTAAATTAAAAATAATATAGATTTGTTTATAAGAATTAGAATAGAAAATTTAAATCAAGACAAACAAATAAATGTTTATTACAAAAATATAAACAAAGAAATAAATAAATATCCTGAATTAATTGTTTTAAATAGAATAATTTCAAATTTATTTATTTTTTTAAATTTCTTACAAATAAATACTAAATAAATTCATGTGAAATACGTAAATTAGGACTTTAAAATATGATCTAAGGTATCGCTAAGATTTAATTATATAAATTCAGTTCTAAAAATTCGATCTAAAAGAAGTAGAAGTTTGCAACTTAACTCGCAGAAACACGTTGTATTTTAAAACAAATAATATGAAATTTTATTTAAATGATGTGATCACCGTTTCTAGCAGAATCATTATAGTTAAATAATAATTGTATATATTTGTTATATAAATTTAATTTATAGTTTCAATGCGCTTGCTCAACACTCAAAAACATAAAGCATTTACCTACTTGTAAATAAACAGCCGAAATTTGTAGGTTAATTGTATTTTGTATACTGTATATAAATTGAGATATATTTTTTTTTAAATTACGTTTAGTTTAAACTTGGTTTTTATCTAGTGAAGTGTACTTTTAATATTTGTAGAGACAACATGAAAATTGCAGTTGAAGGTTGTGCTCATGGAGAGCTGGACAACATATACAGTTGTATTCAGGCACTCGAGGAGGAGGATAATATGAAAATAGATTTGTTGATTTGCTGTGGAGATTTTCAATCAGTGAGGAATGAGAAAGATCTTCGTTGCATGGCAGTGCCAGAGAAATATTACAACATCTGCACATTCTACAAGTAAGTTGTAGAGTCAATAGTTTATTGTACAAGTTGTAACGAATATACTAAGTTTGATATGAAAGATTTGAGAATTTTATTTGTATTTTTTTTTTAGATATTACAGTGGTGAAAAGAAAGCGCCTATTTTGACTATTTTTATTGGAGGAAACCATGAGGCTTCAAATTACCTGCAAGAACTTCCGTATGGTGGATGGGTGGCTCCCAACATTTACTATCTTGGATATGGGAGTGTTATAAATATAGGAGGTTTGTAATCATTAATTTCAATATCGTTCAGTGGATTTTACAAGTACAGTATTTTAGGGATACGAATAGGTGGAATATCAGGTATATATTCTGCATCAGATTACATGAGGGGTCACCATGAAATCTCTCCATATGATGATAGATCTAAGAGGTCTGTTTACCACACAAGAAACATTGAGGTGCACAGATTTAAGCAGATATCTGGACCCATCGATGTGTTCATTTCTCACGATTGGCCGCAAGCAGTAACAGAATTTGGAGATGTCAATTCCCTGCTTAAATTTAAACCATGGTTTACGTAAGTTATTCAACTATGGATATTGTTTCTAGAACTTACGAACGTTGTTAATTGCAGGAATGATATTAATGAGGGCCGTTTGGGTAGTCCTCCTTGTAGGGAAATTATGAGCACATTGAAACCAAAATATTGGTTTGCTGCACATCTTCACTGTAAATTCGCGGCACTCGTCGAGCACGACGATAAAACCACCACCAAGTTTTTGGCTTTGGACAAGTGTCTTCCTAAGAGAAGATTCCTGCAGATTTTAGATATTCCTAGTGAAGAGACAGGGGACAATGGCATACACATAAAATACGATTTGGAATGGTTAACAATCCTTTACTTGACGAACCACCTGTTTAGTGTTAAACAATCAAATAATTATTTACCTGGTAAAATGGGTCATGAAAGGTAATTACTTTAAAACCAATAATCTATGTTGTCATTAACTTATTGATTTTAGATGGCAATTTACTCCGACCGAGGAAGAGAAGCACGAGGTTCTGAAAATGTTCGGCGATTTAACTGTGCCATTAAATTTTGTGAAGACTGTTGAAAGTTACGTTCCGGGGACCCCATTCAAAGGTCCCTCAATTCAACAGCCTAAAGCCGCAATCAATGCGCAAACAACAGAGTTTTGCAAGAAATTAGGTGTAATTGACCCGACCGAAGAGATTTTAAAATCGCTCGTGGATTATTCCTTTAACCTCAGCGGCAATTCGGAGAACAGCTATGCCTCAGTCGTTGAGGATGTTAGCGAATCTGCTGAAGCTTTGTCTCCGACAAAGAGGTTGGTTCTGAACTTACCTAAACCTGTTAATGCTACAGAAGAAACGGAAGTAGAAGAAAACTTTGAAAAATCGCCTAAATACATCAAAAAGTCAGATGAATGCGATGATTTACTTCCGGTGAAAGAGGTGAACGATACAAATACTTCTGCGAAGAAGTTCAAGAGGCGAAATGCTAATCTATATGCGACAGAAGAGACCGAATAAATTTCAATTTTATTCGATCTATTTGTACATTATTTGCGAAGAATTCTATTTTTTATTAATGTGAATATTATGGATAGCATCCATACATTTATGTAAATGTATCTATTGACGTAATTAGACACTTAAAATCTGTACTATATTGAATATACAATGTACTTTCTGTTATTTATTACATATTAAGTTGTAAATAACAGTGCGGGTCTTCAGGGTAGAGACGGATTCCTCTATCCTCTTATGTTAAATACATAACTGTATAATTGATTTTACAATTTTATCTATGAATAAACAATAAAATGATTTTCATTATACTTAATTTTTATTTCAAACAGGACTTAAAATCGTAAAATTTTAGGTAATCATTGAAATATAAACCATATAAGCTTGTAATTACTGCTTGGAGATAGAGAATCGGAATTAATTAATGAATTCCTCGATTGTCATCTTTAGGTCAAATTGCAAAGCTTGAAGTACAGCCATTGCCGCTGTGCTAATTCCTAATTATTAATTAACATTTTAATTACAAATATTAATATGCAATAACATTTACAATAGTAATATTTATGTAATAGCAGGTATATTTCTTATTCACGTTCTATTCATGGTTGAATAATAAAAAATTGAAAGCGGTATCTACTGAGGGCATTTGAAAACATGCGTATTTTCATAGCAATAATCATAATATTTACCTTTGTTTAATACATTTTTAATTGAATTGAATTTTTGTTCAGTGAAGACAATGATTTATTATTATGTAACTTATGAATATTGTCCTATTGGTGCTTAGAACAAGATAATTGATAATTTTCTTAATGTCTTAAAATAAGAGTTTCAAATTGAGTTATTTCTATAACTTTTAGTCTTTATTTTGTAAGATATGTGAAATATACAAAAGATAAATTGATTCAATTGAGTTCTGGGAATGAGTAATTCTTAGTTATGGATAGATTTGCTGAAAATGATTTAATCCTGTATATTATCAGGTACATGCAATAAATATGGATTATTGTGAGGTTCCCAATAACTCTGAGAAAAAAACTAAATGGCACAGATAGGATTTATCGTCGATAAGAGCGTAGTATTTAAATAAGCAATAATGTGTAGTATTTTCATCGAGTTGCATACGCTCCTTCAGGTCTTTCAGAGGAGAGACCTGTCTGCTGAAACGGTCAGATGGCGTTGCTTGCCATTTAAAAAGCAGCATTCCAGAAAGTAAACAATAAACATTCCGGTACATCCATCAAAGTGACCAAGAAGCCGCATGCCAGCAGCTTAATTGGTGACCATCTGTGAGGCATCTTTGCGAGATCTTCAGTTGGAAGCAGCACGCATTGGAGGACTACGATGTCCGGACACCTATAGTTCTTGTTAAATTGGAGGTTATAAACACACACACACACACCGTCGAGGCTCGCAGACGAAGAGGAGGAAACCGTGAGCGGTGAGTGCGGAGTGTGTATCAAGCTCATCCACCTGTTGGATTCAATTAGATCAAGGTCACTGGCGTAGTTCACTATTTACAAACCTTTTGTTTTCTTCATTCTTCTTCTATTTTTCCTGTTTTATTTAACGGTTGAGTGAATGAATGAATGCATGCTTTAACTATTTATCCTGCTAATTGCTCTGTTTATGTTCACTAATTACACAATTATTTTCATACAAAGGTAAACGTTTTATCGCATCAAATCGCGTCGATGGCTTCCATTTAAAACATGAAACAAATCAAGACAAAAATAGTTTTAGGTGTGTAGATATAGTTTTCCAGAAAAGTGAAGATGGTTACAATTTCTTTGTATCAAGAAAATAACTAGAATTACAAAAAAACTCTTAATTTATTAATTATTTGTAACTATGGTAGCTACAAATATTATATTTGAGTAATTGTATCTATGGTAACAATAAATATTGTTTATTTTGTTATGTAACTTAAGTGTGACAATGAGAAGTTATTTTTTTATTTATTTTTTTGAGAAAAAATACTAAATCTAATTACAAGCGAATGACCTTAATTTCGCAACACCATAATCATGGTTGTTATTTTTTTTTGTGGTGTGTTGATATCATATGACCAATTTATTTATATTTGTGTGTGTATGTGCTAATTATCATCAGGCACTTACATAATGCACATCAATTTCGTGGATGATTTTCCGTGCGGAAGATGATGTATTGCGATGATATCCGAAGATTGATCCATTAACCGAAGATAATACGTCTTCGTCGCGTTTACGCAACGATCGTTAATTCGGCGCTAATTCAATTACGCGAATCGCTAATTGTTACCAGATACAATCGGCCGAAACTCGTGCCGGGCATTAAACAAAACAAAATTAGGGTCAATTAAGTCAATTCTCCGAGATAATCTTTTTTGAGAGTGAGGAAAATAGAAGAAGTTTACAAAAATCGCGGAAGTTTGAACGAAAGTTTATTTATTATTTTTCATCTCAGATTTTGATGGACGTGCTACTAATTTTTAAGATTTTATAGAATCTAGAAGATTTTGTAAAATAAAATTTAAAGACCAATATGAATTTTTGTAAATTCCAGAAGAATTAAAAAAAAATAAAGAAAGCAATTAAATTGTTCATAACATTATTTTCTGTTATTGTAAAGTACATATCCGATGATCTAATTTTAATAAAGAAAAGTTACAATTTTAATTTTGTACGTAATATAATTTAGAATTATTATGTAACCATTATATGAAATTTAAACTCCATTAAATTGTATACTGGAAATTGGTTTGAACTTGAAACTTACAACCTTCAAAAAGTGCTTCCGCACTCTGGAAATCCCTGACATTCTCGATGCGATGAACGGAAGATATTCAAAAGCTTATGATATTCGATTTTCAGAGCTGGAAGAGCGATCAATCAATGTGCCCTGCAAGAATGTTATAATTGATGACTGTTATTTCTCTGTTGCAGAAGGTCTACTACAGTGGGAGTGACAGCCCGCAATTAATTATCCGAATCGGGAATCTTTTCACTTGGTAAGCTTTCCCATATTCACGTAGAGTAAAAAGTGATGTATATGAGTAAACCATACAAATAAGTTATGTAACACGCAATATAATCGAATGAATAGTTTAAGCAAATATTTTGCGTTGATTAAGCGAATTCCATAAATGATGCGATGCACTTGGATCTGTTTACGTTAGCAATTAAAATGGTAGCAGCGTTAGGTATTTCTTGATGTAATGCGAGATGTGTTATAATTGGAACGTATTGAAAGGGAGGCAAAAGGAATAAGCTATAATAGATAGATGTCCAGTTGAGCAAATCCCGATCAATTACCAATCGAGCCGTAAACTGAGGCATCGATTCCAACAAATCAAAATCTGGACCAAAGGGTCGCAGCAAAGTGCGAAAGCATTGGAGCAGTAGTAAATTTGCGGCGGTCAACACTCATATGAAGAATTCAGCAGCGACAGCGATTTTGAACTGTTATTCCATTTCTCTTTGTTTCACTTCCATCACCGTCTCTTCCTCTCTCTCTTTGCGTGTGCTTTGTATTTTTTTTGTTGGTTCGCCTCCGTTGGACCTCAGTTCTAAATCACTTGTGGACGAGCCGAGTTATATGAGACTTTGTAGTAGGTAGGATTGTGGTAGTTGTCGTTAGGAAGTGGTACTTTCACGCCGCGCCAATCTCTCGATTGTTCCAACTGTGCTTCTCTAACTCTGTATACATATATATATATATTATGTGATGATGATGATTTCGATTCGGGTTTAATCACTCCCATCAATGGTAAGCCTCGATTTAGTAGTTGCTTTTTATGTTGTTTCTGATGATAGTTGGGATGTCCAGAAAAGTGCGATGCATCAAAAAGACAAGATTATTTGAATTCGAAATTAATTTCCTGCTGGCATTGAACGCGAATTCTAAATTTAAAGATCAGTGCATTTGCTTCCCCATAAATCACTATTACAATGTTAACTCTAAATTGATACATCACAACCGATTGGCCAATATGCCAACTATTTTGCGAATCTTAAAGTTGCTTTAATTTCATTAATGGAAGTGCATGCACGTTGCAAGACACCACGTGTTTTTTGGTTATTTAAGCCAGATAAGGCGGATTTGAACTATGGCCAGGAAATCCTCGCAACATGACTTATACTATTTATAAGATAACAAGATTTAAATACATACACATATTGCAGACTTGCAAATTCGCGATTTTCTTGATTTTATTTTACGCGTTGTTGTTTTTGTTGGGTATAATTAATTTTTTCGCGGTCCCTCGGAAAAAATATAAATACGGATAATCTTGGTTCGCGCTGGGGCGGTTATTTTTAGTTTGCGGAAAGGTATGGTGGCATAATGTGGCCGAGCGACGAAACAAATAATAAAAATACTTTAGTCTGTCCGAAAATTGTTAAGTTCTAGTTTTGATGCTCTCGTCGTATTATGTAAGTCTTCAGTCATCACCATGCATCGACTGTGAATGCACATATAATAATACAGTTAGGTTTAACTTATAAATGCTTAGGTCATTGAAAATTTATTTTTATTACGTACATTTAATTGAAGATTATATATATATAGAGAAGTTATAGATAATATTTGTATCAATTGGTTTTATTGATCAATCTGTCAATTATTGACAGATGGTTATGATTTTATTATATGACAATTAATGACACTTGTTTTTTGTTTGTCGATGCCATTCAATAATAATATATTGATTTTTCTTATAAAGGTTCTCATAAATATAACAATTATAAAATGGATATTAATTCACTAAGTTTGTAATCTTATTACCTTCGTATTTATTCTATTTAAATTCGAAAAGATTTAATTTAAATATATGACATTTACTGACAGATGACAATGAGTTTACAATGACAATTGATAACATTCATGTTTTAATGTCATATTTATTTATTACTTTAAAACTATAATAAATATAATATTATTTTCAAACTAGTATTTTTTTTTTGATAAATCATTGTGTTCGTTACATAATTTCCTTCTTTTAAAGATGATTAATTATCACTACATATTATTATTTAAAACTTTGATATGAAAAATTATGTTTTTTTTTTAATGTTTCTTGATTTAGTTTATCACGCGAATTTGGGACGTAAAATTCCATTGATTTATGTAACAGCAAATCAACAACAACAAGATTTTTTAAACTGTACGAAACGATGATTTCGAGGACATCAGAGTTAAATTAATTGAAGCCACAATACGTAACGAAATCCCAAGCTTATTTTATTTACCAATTATTGTTATGATTTGTAACCATAGCAACAAATAATGAAACAAGAATAAGTAGATTTTGGTTATTTAGGTGAGTTGTGTCGGTTAACGAGGTGAGGTGAACGTTTCGTTTGGCCAGATGCTGTTTCTTCTTTGCACCTTTTTCTCTCGTGCGGTTCTTCTCTTCTGTTTCGTATTACGCAAAAGAAACGAGGATGGAAAGAGGTCGACCACACCGCGGGTCCACGCGTTTCCACTCCCCACCCGAAGGTGCTTAAGACAATGAGGATCACCTTGACGACTGCGAGTTGTTATATAATCAATGGGATTGTCGTCGGAGCGCACCGAATAGGAATGACGTAAAACGGGGGAGATTGCCAACAGCAAGGAAGAAAAGCCAAAAAAAACTTTCCTCTCCTCTCGTCGATTCCATTTTTAATCGTAACCGTTTCGCGAAACCGTTTAACAAAGATTTATCTTTGCCATAAAGTTTTTACTTATTACCCTTATCTTTTGCTCTGCACTAGTTGAAACACGTAAAATGCAATAATTAAATACTATTGTACAAACATGAATATTTACTAACAATTATTATCTTTATCTTTTAACGTATACAATAAATTAATTCGAAATTTATTTACGCCAACTGTTATCACTTAATTTAAAATTTTATTTTTCTATACGAAATATAATAAATTTTTCACATAAATAATTTTTGCTAAAATTATAAATTTTACAATTGAACCTATTTATAATCAAAAATACTTTTATATTTAGAAAATTACTGTAATTATTGAATTATTTAAAAACAAAATGCTTGTTTATACGCAATAACTCAAAGTGGAATAAAATTCTAGTCATTACCAAATAAATACGAACTCCGTTACGACGCGGAAAAGTCAAGGCCAATAACCTCAATTATGCCTAAAAACTCCAACTACTATCCACATATACGACTTCCAAACAAAATTGCGAATTCTAATTTCTGAAATCGAAATTATATGCGAAATTGCTCTTGGCACGTGTTGCTGAGAGTTTGTCTGTGTGTATAAAAAATATAAATAAAGAGCACGTGAAACCAGACGGAAAATGATTTTCTATTTATATTTGCATTCGACACAGAAAGAAAAAAATATGTATAATAACGAGTTGTTTGCATTGTAAGTTATGTAACAGTCTCGGCGTAACATTTTTTTTTTTTTGGCAAATTTACAACGTAAACATGCGCGAAAAATTGATTGAAAATATTTGAATATTTATAGCCACTAGTTAATGCATAAATTTCTTCTATATTTAAAATAAGATACAAAATTATGCATCGAATTTACTGTAGTGAATCATTTATTTATTGTATGTATAAATAATTAAAAAATATGTACAATTTACTTTAACTGAAGTTTATTTCAAATTAGTCTAATTATTAATTAAATTGAAACATTAATTCGGAACTAACATTATTTGCGTTATTATTTTCTTATATTTAGTTTTTGTGGATTTAATATAAAAAAAAAACGTGGTGCATAAGTTTTAACTGCGAATGCACATAATGTAGCGGAAAATTAAGCGATCAAAGTGTGCGAAAACAAAAACGAATCTTAATTGTTATTCTCGATTGAAACAAGCGCACACTTGATTAACAACGCCAGAAATCATGGAAGAAAAAGAAAACAAAACAAATGAAGCATTGCATGAAACAGAAGCCGACCGCCTCTCTTTGATCCTAATTAAAGTAACTGTTTAGATTACGCGTGCAATTAGAAATAAGCCCGATAATAATAATTCGTAGCGTCGAGAACATTATTGGAAACCGACCGCAATTGGCCTTAATTCGACAAAGTGAACACGTTGATACATCAATTTAGTTAGAACGTAAATGTTTTATAACATTATTTTATTTATCAAAGTTTCAAAAACTTTAGTATGAACGCAACAGAATTTAATATTAAAATTCTAAAAATATTCTATAAGCACAGTTGAGCCGTGTATCTTTCGTTAGAAAGATTGAGATCACGATGGTCATATAAATTTTAGACCCTAAAAATCGACTGCGAAAAATTTTGCAACCTCGATTCTCGCACGTATTATTCTTTTTTCTTTCGCTTTACGCAATTCGCGCTCGTTGCGTAACCTTTAAACGTTCCGACAACTCATTTCGCTTGAATGTTTATTTATTTGTTTTAGTTGTTGTTGTTGTATCTATTTCTTTTTTGAAATTTAACATTCTATACTTTTAACGTAGGCTTTAATTGATTGCATTCAGATGGGAGCACGTGATTCGGAATTCACGGTGACTGGACTTTCTGCACGTGATTTTCCGCACAAAGAACTCATTTGCGGTCACGACGATGCATTCCTTTAGAAACTTAACAAATAATTTAATAGAAGAAAAAAAAAATGGAAATTTTTGGTATCATTATTTGGTTTCAAAGAAACGCGCGCAAAAATTTTTCCGCTAATTTTTTTTTTATAGAAAATTGTTATAATATTTGGATTTTTATTTCTTGTAAGCGATTATAAATAGAATTGAAATAAACGAATTCGAATGATCAAATAAACCGTACAATTATTAAAATGTTAAAAAATTAAGCAAATTCTTGCTTAGATATTTGGATACAAAATTTTGAATAGGATTTTCTTTCGTATTTATAAATTACTCGATAATATTTCTTTAAAAAATAAGTTGATTTGTATTTTTAGAATCTAAATACGTTTTTAGTGCTTAAAATACCAACAACGAGATGTTTTCTTAAAAAACTTATTGTGAATGACAATTGTTAGTTTACTAAACTATTTAGTAAATATAGAAAGCAGATGTTAATTGAAGCTTAAAAGAGATATTTAATGAAAAGTTTCATTCTTTAGGATATAAAGCTATTTATTAATTAAATTGATGCTAAAAAAATAATTATTTTCAAAGTAATTGTACAAATATGAAGCTACAAATTCCAATTTGCAAAATAAATTATTTCTCAATGAGGTTAAGTGCAATAAACTGTTCTAAATAATTAATGAACGTTTCCACAAGAAAGACAAAAATTGTGGTCGCGGTTTAAAAACCGCAAGTAAGTCGATATACCTGCACCGAACAGCACTTTTACTTTATTGCTCTTTCTGCCAGTCGTATGCAAATCGTTCCATTTTACGCGAAAAAAAAATATAGGAGAAAGAATGCCCGTTATTTTTTCTAGTTCAAAAGTGGAATACAAAAAGGACATAAACAAGAAGTTTACTGAGAAACTAAAATAAATAAAATGGAAGCGAGATTATTAGTTGTTTGAGAGGCAGGCAGATTCAGAGTGACTTTGGGAGTTCCCGTCGCGATGTGACAACACGCGAAACACTCGAAATGTCAAAAGGTAACAAACTTTAAAGTCTATTTTATATAATGAGATTAAGTTCGGTTTGTGCAACGTCACAAGACAATGGTTTGCAGAAATTCTGTTACGAAACTCGCATAATTTTTCTCGATAAAAACAATAAATTCTTTATTTTCTCTAAGAAAAAATAAGTTTACCAACAAGATTCGAATTTACACAGTAAATTAAAATAACTTTCAATTAATTGAATTCGATTACTTTTTTATTCATGAAATTTGTGTTTTTCACGTTTCTATAAAACTGTTTACTAACAAATTTCAAGTTTGTTACTCATTATTTACATTTAAAATTAAAATAGAATTTGATTCATTAGAAAATATTTTTTAATTGACTTTTATATTCATAAAACTTTTATTATTTGCTTTTTCTCAATGAAAAAAAAAGTTTACTAATAAGTTTCGAGTTTGTTATTTATTATAAAAATCTATTATTCATAGGCTTTTCTTTATGAAAAATTAACAAATTTATTATTCATTATTTACACGTAAAATCTGCAGTTTCTGACATGAACTTGAATTACTTACTGACATTATGATGAAATTATACAATTATGTAAAAACTAATCTGCACGTAGTAAGACTTATTTCGAATTATGCTGAATTAATTTGCACTTTTGTCATTTATTTATTAAATTACAGAAACTTGGAAATAATTGCGTTCACGTGAAACGTAATTTATCACTTTTTTACCGTCGCGTAACGTGTTTATGTTTTGACTAATTTAAAATGTTGATTCGCGTTGCATAAAAAGACTCGTATTTTAGCTATCAGAAAAAAAGGTTTATTTGCATCCGAAAATAGATAGTGGAATTTGTACTGGGTTTCGTCAAATAGACTAAAAATAGTTTCTAAATATGAGTTTTTGGAATGAATTTAGCAAATATCAGATTATTAATAGATTTTTCTTTGTTTAACATGCGGAGATGAGATGTTCGTATCGCAGCAGCTTAGTTTTTGGCGTGGATCTAAGTGGTAATAATATAGTTGTTGGAGTGGTGGATGAGGATAATAGATTGAACGGGAATTGTTCTATAAGTACATAAATAAATAAGCGAATTGAGGTTCGACCTTCGACGTTTTATTGACTCGCACGCTTCATGCTAGATTTGTTACCTAACAATAACTTAAAGAGAAGTGCGTTCTTTCAGTTCTTCCGTCCTTTTATTAAATAGTTTATTTGATAATAAAAAAGAAAACGAAGGTGAATTATTTATTAATTAATTTATTGCATGAGATTTCTACGTTACGTAACCTTGCCAACCGCATCGTTTATTACCTGCAATCAATGAAAGGTTTTTCTTGCATTTTATTATAATTACTTTGCAGTTGTATCAATCTTAAAAATTTCCAATTTCCATAAACTCATTTACGTTTAAAATCAATCATTTTCAAGTCAATCGTAGTTTTCAAAAATTAAACCAAAATTTAAAATCATTTTTAGGTTTTCACTTTACAAGATAAATCGCATGTATTAGCGATCAAATCATTTGACTTCCTACAGTTTTATTAGTTTTAAAAATTTAATATTTTATATTTAAAAATTGCAGTTTTATCTTTAAATATCATTTTCTATATCGCTTTAGTTAACGAGAAATAGTCGAATATTAAGCGACAATTAAAAAAGTTTTCTATTACATAAGGTTTATTTAACACATTTAGTGTTAACAAGATTTACTCAAAAATTTTAAGATTTTAAATATTAAAAAAAAAATATAATTATGCAGTTGATGATGTTTCTTAAAATTATTAGTATAAGGTTTAATTGTTTCGTGGAATGATTATTAGATTCGAAAAATTGAAATAGTTTTAATTAAGAGTCTCGAAACGTGCGTATCTTGCGGCGCCTAAGTTATTTATCATCGATGATGAATGATGATGACTATATGATTTTTTTTTGTATACTTTAGTTTCGTGGTCTAGTCTAGTGTGCGGAGTGAGAGTACGTGTAATGTAATGCATGTGGCAGCTGATGTTACTAAAAACAAGTACACAACATACACACACTATATGCTCATTCCTTCCTTTCTATACCCGTTCGAACAGAGTTGGCAGGCAGTTGACGCGCAACAATTGTACGATTCACGTGTTGTTTCCCTCATAATGATGATGTTGTCGTGCCTCTGGTGATCCTCGCGATTGCACAGTTTTGTTGCATGTAGTTAGTACATACATGGATTTGTCGACCGGAATCTACGGACTAGCAAACGAAAGACTAATCCGTTCCTCGCGCTGAGCAATTAATAACGAATCCAGTAAGTTGCATCACCGTTCATCCATCCATCAATTAAATGAAGATACACCTGCCGCACGTTACGTGCTGTAATTGTTGGATTTATCGGAATATCGATTCATCCACGTGAGAATTCCGTTTTGTTCCTCGTTTCCAACGAGGCGAAGAACAAATGCAAATAAATACAAATTCATATTTTTTTTCAATATATCGACTTCTACGAAGCCACAAAAGACTCTCTCACTCCCGTTACCTATTCCGGGCGACTGTGTTATAATAACCGGCTTATCGGCACACGAATTTCACCTCAAACGCTGCACAAAACCTCAATTTATCTTTGTTTTTAACATTAAACACACAACTAATTAAAATTCAAATATTTCAATTTAACGATTTCAATAGAATAGTTAACTAACAAATATTCAAAACAGTATTTTTTTTTCATTTTCAACTGTTTTAGCTAATAACGCACTTGATATAAATTAATTATATTAAAATTTTCAAGAAAAGTTAACATTTTTTTTGCAGAACAAATTCAAGTATTTTTAGTACATACATTTTCAAAATTTCAGTGGAAGGATACATAATAAGCAATAAATATTTTATATTCTACATTACAAAAAAAAATAATTGTAGAATTTTTTCGATAAACATAAATTTAGAGTTATTTGTGTACTAAGTGTTATTATCATGTTACAAAGTGAGAGAGAGAGAATGCGACAAACAGGAAGTTTCCCGTATCACCAAAGTTGTTCCTTCAATGTTTACTAATTCAGAAGCAAAATGAAACCGCTCTTATCGCGTTATTTAAAAAATAGAATGTTAAGTTCCGCTGAAGGTTTCGTTTTACGTTGTCTAAACGTAAACACTGTTCGTCAATTGTAATTCGATTTTTTTTTTGCTTTTCTTCAGTTATGTAATAATTTAAATATTTAATAATTCAAAATCTTTATCTTATCTAAATTTTAATTATAATTTAAATATTTGATGACGGACACTTATTTTGCTTACAATAATTTCGCAACAAATAAATATAAATTATTTCTGAAAAATAATTATTTAAGTAGATTTTATGACTTGACTAAGCAATTTATATAATTTTTCTTTAATTGTAAAGCAACTTTTAATTTTATGAAACCATAATTGCTTTAATTAATATTTTGTTATTTCTAAAAAATATGCATATGTTAATTATTTAAATTAAATTTATTTGTAATTTATGATTTTGTACAGTAGTTTGAAAATAAACAACATTGTTTACAGACGAAACCAATGATCTTAGAAACTTGTTAACTAATAGATAACCATTAGAAGCAAGAAACGAAGAAGTTTCTTGAGTTGTGAGAATAGACGTTGGAAAATCAATTATAAATTCGAACTTGCGAATGTTCTATTTACATAAGTAATCAGGAATTTTAATATTGGTGGGTTCGGTAATTCGGTTAGATTTCGCGTGCAGAATTTCATTGCAGACGCGAGTCGCGTGCTCCAAAGAATAAGCACATACAACAACATGCCATTTCTTCTCTCTTTTATTAGTATTACTTTTTTCAACTTCCCATAAAATTAAACCATCATTTGATTAATTATCGTAGTCTTTGTACCATGCACAAAAACGTGCCTGAAACTGCAACAGTTTTTTTACGGATTCGCATCGGCACTAAACAAATCGGTAAACATTCGTAACTCCGAACAAACATGAAGAAGTAAAAGGCGAATATGCATGATGCTAAGTGGCGTAACCAATTCTCATCTTCTTTGTTTGAACGAGAACTTAACACTTTGCTTAGTAGCATTGTTGGACTTTTTGATCGTGAGGCCTCCCGAGTTGCGCTCTATTTTTATCCAGTTTTATGGATACATCTGCCGTGTTTATTGTTGTTGTAACATTGTGTTTTTCATTCGTAATGCAAATAACGAGAGGGAAAACTATTTCGCGTGCAATAAAATATCATTTATTGCTATTTTTATAATATAAATATAATAATTTGTTTTTAATTAAATTAAACAAATCTCTTTACAATTTTGGTTTTCGAATATAATGACATTTTAATGACAGCTGTCACCTTGTGTCAAAGCAGTAAAATTTACTTGACACTTTGAAGTATTTTCTTTAATGAATTTTACGTGATATTTGATATGTAAATTGTTTTTTTTTTTCAATACTTGAAAAAGTACTTGTTTAAGTTAATATTGCGTAAATTGTTTTAAAGTTCGTTGCATTTTTTGAATAGTTTTTTCATTTTTATTACTTTTTACGTTCGCATCAGCTGTAATTCCTCGTTGCGGAGATCGGGCGTTTTCGTAACCATGCAATGTATTGTTTTAGCTCTTGCAGCTGCACCTGGACTTATCGTCATGACAACGTTTTAATTATTTTCAATTTTTATTACTTTCTTATCGAATTTACAACCGTATTAAAAAAAAGTTAAAAATAAACGTAGAAATTAAATAAAATTTGTAATGAATCAAAATAACTCGAATTGTTTACAAAACTTAATAAAATGAATTAAGTAAAATTTTGTATAAAACTTCAATGAATTAAAATTTATAATAAATTTGAAATACGATTTTATTATTATTATTATTTTTTAATATTACTTTTTTTTATGACAAAAATTGTTACGATTTTCGAAGTATGTTTGATACATTTTTTTTTTTGAATATTGAACAGATATTTATTGTTATGTACTAATTAGTTGGGGATGATTGGTAGACCAAACAAAAGTGAAGTATCATGAATAAAGAAAAGGAAACTGGTTTGTCTTGAGTGACGACTGTTTGGCTTTTGTGTCTGTTCGGTATTATCCAGTTTCTCAAATTAACGTGACCGAACGCACAACAATAAAATTTAAAAAAAAACATATTCTGGGTCAGTTTCGTGAATGATTTTCAACGGTTTCTCAGACAAAATTAAATTATTGACCAAAATACACTGTTTGAGCTAAAGGTAACGATATTTTTTATTAATATTTTGAATGTTTCTTTAAATTAATTTATGAATTTTATGAATTCATTTAATAAATTAGTTTTTCTTCTCAAATATTGTTAAATTATTAAGATATTTCATATATTTCCATTACTGTAAATAATAAGTCTCCCATTCTATATTTTTAAATTGATATAATATTCAAGTTTTCGAATTATCATATCCAAATTTCCATTTGTGAATTTAACGAACATAAAGAAAAATCACGAACAGGTATTTTTTATCATATAATTACAAGCATTTTAAAATTATGTACATTAGCATTTCCTAATCTAACCATATATAATTACTACAATTTTCAATCAAGTTTATTTTTATTAACTTTTTTGCAAGGATTTTGTTAATAATTTTATTTTAATGATTTTTTAATTTAAAGAACGATCTGTAATGTAAATTTTTTTAGTTGCAATTTACATTTTACGCGTGATGATCTGTCGATGCAAATATGAAAGAAGAGACTTTCGTTACGTGAAATTACGTGTGCGAGTTTTTGGCACGTTCTTCGTTTAACGCTTTTAACATTATTCATGCGATGCGGCGAAAAAGAAATGACGATTTTGCTGCTCCAACTTTTTCGTTTCCAGCTCGATCCAAAAGCAAAGTATGCTTACCGCGCTGTTTGGTTAGATATTATTTTCGTTTCGGCACTGATAACAACGAATTACCCCACTCAGCGTTTACTCTTACATAAGCGCGTGTGTATATGCGTTATTTCTTCAGCGCTGATTACATGCACACTTTCGTACATTATTTTTTATTTAAAGATGTGAACGAAAACATAATGGAAAGAAAATGAAATTGTTTATTTTATAAACAGTAAGACTTGCCAACCGGGACATCTGTTTTAGCGACAATCCGGTTCTAACTTCAATAGGACACAAATTACTTAGAATTTTTATGTAATCTTGGTTATTACATCAGTTTGACATTTTTTACTAACGTTTGCTCTATAGTCATAGTCTATATATTGCAATTATATTAAGTTTGTTTAAATTTATAGTATTATTTTCAGTTTCAAAATTTACAGTATATTTTCAATTTATGAAATTTACGATATATTTTCAATTTATGATTTTAGTATTTTCTCAATACAGTATATATATTTTTGTAATTAACTGATTAAGAAAAATAATTAATAATGGTTAATAACAATTAAAGAAAAATCTATTTTAAATAAAAATTTGTTTATGATTAAGTTTCATGTAATTTGCAGAATTGGAACGAAGAAAGTTACGGTATTTTGTTAAAAGCATAATTACAGCTTACAGTTTGTTTGCCTTTGCTAATTAATAATCAATTGAAAAAATAAAAGACATGACGCAAATTAGTTTGTTCGGAACTCATTAAAAACTTAGAGACTGTATTAAATTGCAGCCTTCCGATGCAATACTATTAATTACATCGTGTTGTCTTAAGAAACTTATATTTTAAGCATTAAACGAGATTGAATCGTTAATTAAGAAAATTTGAATTGCTAAAACCTCAATTCATTAATTAAGATTATTTTTTTTGATAATTAAAAAAAAAACAGTTTATTCAATTTATACTCGTAAATTACAGTTTTGTACAACAATTATTATTTCTGCAATTTTTTAGACTTTACTTTTAGTAATAAGATTGGTTTTGAACAATTTAAATGCAATTGCGTTTGCGAATGAAGCAAGATGCACTTTGGTCGAGCTGCGAATCAATTGCGGCGTTAGTTTGTTTAAACAAGAAAGAAGCGAACGGACGTTGCGATTGGCGAGAGGTTCGGATTCGATCGAAAATAATGGATACAACCAAAAGGTGTTGAATTTTAATTGATGAGCCCAAGAACAACATCCGCTTTCTCCGATAAACATATTTACGAAATACGATCTGTATCTATTATATAATATGTGACCATAGTTTGTTGTATTTTTTTTAAAATATTTTGTTACAAGTTTTTTGTTTGTTTGTCTTCTTTCAGATCTAAATAACAGCGGTTGTTCTCGCGTTGGTGTGCTTCGAGCGGGGATCAAAGAAGAGTTCTACTACGGCATCCTCATACCCTGAGGTCGCGCGGACGGCAATCGAGACGTCGGACCGAGGGTACCCCATGTTAGCTAGGTTACTTTTCGCCATCACCCGCCTTGGGAGATCTCCCAGGAAAAAACAACCCATCCTCCACGATCTGCACTGAAGACATTAACATATACGTTCACGCCGACAGACAATTTTTAATTTGTTTGATTTACCGAAGGATTCTTCGAATCTGAAACTGTGCAATAGTGATTTCCGTTCTTCAGTATTTCGGATTCTAACAGATTATTGTACATAAGGTTTTAGTTTCGTTTTTCCGGTATCGTTTTTTTTTTGCTTCTTTCATTTCGATTCTCCTCATCTACTGCTGCGACGTTTTCTTTTGGATCTCCGGGAACAACGAAACACGAAGATGGAGAACGCGGAGAGGACCAACCTGAGGAAGCTCTCATTCTTGGGTTTTGGTCGACGCACCGAGAAAAATGTAAGTTTTTTATTAAATTCTAAAATTATTTTATTCGGTCATTACAAATTTTGTTATATAATTATTAGAAATCTAAATCCCATTATATTTAATAAATGATGATAAATTTGAGAAAAAGTAAAAACATAACTTTTAAACAATTAAGATTGCAAAAGTCTATCATTTATTAAACAATAATCACAAGCACTATATTTATTTTATTACAAATATTTCATAGTTTTTAAATAATTCACACAAGAGTAGACACAACTTAAAAAAAAATAAGATTATTTTCTTCAAATTTATAAATGAATTACGAGAAAACCAAAAACCTTTTATTTATTAAACAATGTTCAGAAGGTTTTTTTATAGTTTTAGCTTTAAGCACTGTATTTATTTTATCACATATGTTTTATAGTTTTTGAGAAATTTATGCAAAAGTAAAGACTTTTAAGAGAATTATGATTATTTTCTTCAGATTTATCAAAGAATTACAAGTAAACCAAAAGTGATACTTTTATATAACTAATTTTATAATATATGCCATAGTTTCACCATTAAGCAGTAGAGTTAGTTTACTATAAATTCTTCATATTTTTTGAGAAATACCAATAAAAGTAAAGGCGTTGAGTTTAGAAGTACAATTGTCTTAATAATGAACAAATAATTATAATTGTCATTGGATAATAAAATACTTTATTACTAAACAAAATAAAACTTTATAAGATAATAGTAAGAAATAATAAATTGAAAATGATGCAATTAAATTATTATCATTTAATTTCAAATTTTTTGTTATTCCAAGTATCGTTTCGTGTAGAGATGAATACAGATTCGGTTATTAGTCATTGCCGATTGATCGGCCTCGAATCTCAATTACTTTATTATTGTTTCGAATCTTGTGCATCGTAATAATCGCAAGTGGCTTGCCTTTTAACGAATGATTAAGTACGTACACAAATCAATAAGACAATCGTCTAGAGGAGGAAGATCAGCTGAAACTAATTGAATCCGAAACCAGAACGTTAAGGGGGAGACACGACGACGGTTCAATGTTCAAATGGAATTACGTGCTTCTTGTCTCCATCAACAAACAGAAGGATAAGAGAGAAAAAAAAACTAATTAAAAAGCCCGCATCAATTCACTGTTAATAAATACCAAAAACCAAAAAATAAGAACAGAAAACATTTTGATAAACTAACATATTTCAATTTTTTTGGATTAACGATTTCGATTATACTGCGAAGTTTTTGAAATTCCGCGCAGATTTTTGAACTCGAAACTTGTTTGTCAAATTTTATATTTACCCCTCCCAAAAAAATGATGACATCATCGGTGTTCTAGTCCTTCGGACCTCGCGCAACAATCCTCCACGTTTTCTCATTCATATTCAAATGAACCCATCGGTTCGATTCAATAGAAGCAACTTTCTAGCCTCCAGTAACCCAAAAATGAAAAACAGCTTTCTTCTTACACAAATGGTATTATAATCTATAAGTTAACTTAATCTCTTTTTCTCATAGTTCTATGCATTTCTTAGTATTAAATTTGCAGAAAGTATCAAAATTATTGTGAAAAAAATCCTTGAAAATTATTAAAAAAAGTGGAATGTTTTAATTTTATATTTAGTTTAATTTGCGGGAATTCCCATTAAGAAAGACTAATTTAAGATTCAGAGAAAAACTTTGAGCACACAAATTACAGTAATCTAATAATCTCAAGGCTATGAATAATGTATAGAAAATTAATCACTTGCAATTAAATGCAATTTGCGATTCAAATAAGAATTGCAAATTTTTAAATTTCAAAATGAATCAAATCCTAAAGTAAATGTTTATAAAAAGAAATTGTTTGAGATTTGTTAAATAAAATAATTGTTCTAAATGGAAAATTATTAATTATAAATTAAATTAATTAAAAACTTTCAATGCTATAAAATAAAATAATTGATGTGAAATTACTCACTTTTATTTGTGAAAATGTAATGAAAACTAATTCATTTTAATAAATTTAAATTTATGAATGGTTGATAGAAAAATAATCATTTTCCATACAATCGAATCAAATTGTATTTAAATGATTTATAAATGAATTGAAACTAAGTTTATTGTTGTTTTAAAAGAGGATATGGTAATCAATGGGAATTCAATAATCTCTAATTTATGAAAACTATGAATATAATTTTAATCAATTGGCCTTCAAGAAATCAATAACTTTTCTATAAAAATGTTATCATTGTCTTAATTCATAAATTCATTTTTATATCCAAAAAAATATGAACACATATTTGAATTTTATTTAAATTTATTAATATTTGATTAGAAATTTAATAACTTTCAACTGCATGAAAAAAATTTATCAAACTAAAATCACGAATTTGAAAGGAAAAAATGAAAACAACTTCGTCCTAATATTTTTAGGATTGACCCACATACGTCTGTATGATGATAATTTATGGTTTGTCGGAATGCCAGCAATAATACGGTTTGTTTGTACATCTGTTTCACTTTGATACTTTTCTCATCGCAAACGCGCATCCTTTTTTAACGTGTATAAAGGGGATGAAGGTGATGAAAAGACGTGAGCGTAATTGGGGTGTAAAGAATTCCCATTATGTCTTCCAACTGTGAATCGCGTCGAGCGGAGAAAAGTTTCGAGGGAGAAGAAATTCAATAGAAAAGAATGAATGAGGGTTGAAAAAAAAAACCTTTTTATTTGATGATTCTGTGGAAAGTTTTACTCGATTTTGCGCACAAAGAAACTTAATTTCGGAGAATTACTTATTTGATCTATTATGTAAGAGATAATACATATTTTTCAATACAATCTTGTTTTTAATACTAAGCAATTTTAGAATAGTAAATGTTTTATTTGACAATTCTGCAATAAAGTTGTCAGCTAATTAAAGAAAAATTGCTGAAACAATTAGCAACGAAAAGAAGCGCTTCAAAGCGGTTTATTGCGTATCGAATTGTCGCAGCGCGTTTTTTCCCTAAACGTTTCCATCTGGCTTTCGTTTGATCATATTATTAATAAGGTTCTAAAAATACGTTCGGCGTTTTGCTGAAAATGATGGGAGTGTTAGTGTTTATGTCGAAAAGCAATTAATCAAATAGACGTCCTCCACTTTAATATTCACTAATTACGGCAACAAATAAATAAGAAAACCCCGAAGAAATATTTCGTCGTGTTTTTCCTCGTTCGACCTTGCCGGTAAAAATTGTATATCAAATATTTGTTTTTTCACAATTTAATTATTTCGTGCACACATATAGGATCGATGCGTATGCAACGTACGTTTTCCATCATATTTACATTAAAGACATTAATTATTGTTTTTTGATCAAAGGAGGAAAAATGATTAGATTTTTCTTACGATTTTCAAGGATCTAAGCTGCTATTTTTACCGATTTGGGTCACCAATATATTTTTTCATTTCAAGGCATAACAATGTTCTTTCAATCCTTTTGATCGTCCAGAGCAACGTTTCTCAACATTTTTACAGCGCGTCCCAACATGTGTGTATTTATACTTTTCATCAGTTCATTCTTTTCCTAAAATGATAGCTGTCACCTTACGTCAAATATGACAGCTGTCACCTTACGTCAAATATGACAGCTGTTACCTTACGTCAAATATGACAGCTGTCACCTTACGTCAAATATGACAGCTGTTACCTTACGTCAAATATGACAGCTGTCACCTAAATTAAACACATGTAACGGATTCAAGAAATAATGATAATTCAATTTAAAGTAAATCTTTTATTATGTCCCATTAATCTTGCTCTCGTGATTCATTCTTTGGTGCATTAATAAATAATTTCGTTAATGAAATTCTTGAATCCGTTTGTGAAGAAGTCAATGTAATTTCCTAGTTTTTTAACCGCAAAGCAATTTTGTAACAGGAAGAGTAAGCAAATCAATTCGTACTTTATGTTACATCAAAAACTCTCACATATTATTTATGCAGATATTAATAAGTCAATCTCGTTTCCAAGGTTGCTCTCATTATTATTATTATTAATACCATTACTCGAAACGAGTTTCAACTGTCCTTTATTTCATTGTTCTCGTAAGGATTCGTCGCTGCATAAAACATGCTCGGGATTAATTGAGGCAATTAATTATGGAACATTTCGGTTGTAAGTAAGATCGATACGTTTGCGGTTGACGAACGTTTATTATTTCTACCGTAATATTCATATTATTTATATGACTTTTATCCATGCTACAAGGCTATTAAAGAAATCCTTTTTCTTCTTGCGTTCTGTGCGTTCTCTTCGTGCGAGGAATCTCCTCCTTTTTTTACAAATGCCAAAATAATCGTGCGATTATTCAAATACGTTTGTTTATTCCATTATCCTGTGCTTTCATGTCTGAAGCTTACGAAAATTTCCGTAACGTAATAAGCTCGTTTTCCATCAAAATTGATATGTTTTGAAATTTATTTAAACGGAACTATAAAATATATTATACATAAATGATTCAATCTTTATTCAATATTTTCCTTTTTTCTGGAAATATAAATAAATAAGAAGTATTAATATAACTAAATTATTTTTTTTATTTTTATTTCAAAAAAAGTAATATTTTAATAAGTTAAAATTTCAATTTAAAAAAATATTAATTAATATTTATAAAGAAAATTTGATTCAATTAAATTCGAATATGTTAGGAATTTAAGTAAATTACATAAATATTAATAATTAGTTGTAAATATATAAAACTTTTAATACTGAAATAATTGCTAGTAAATAAATAAATTCAGTAAATCAAAACTGAAGAATTAAAAGTATTATGGAATATTTCTCGTAAATCTATTTGTATTGATTGACTATTTATAGTTTCATTGATTCTGTTTGAAATATGTTATAAGCAGATTCTTGTAAAATATGTATGAATTTGTGGATTTTCGTTCGATGAGTTTTACAACTACGCAAAGCCTTGTGGGGTTTGCTCGGAGGAGATTCCTCGTTAGAACCATTGACCAAGAACACAAAAAATAAAAGGATATCACCGGAGATAAAATAGAATTTCTGACTACGTGAGTCAATAGGATTTCTATTTTTAGGGGTTGTGATAAAATATGTGATTGAGAGAAAGAGAAGGATGGTTATGGGAGGATTGTAAATAATGCAGGAAAAGTCTGCAGCACCTGTTAGTGGGTGTGGAATCACCACGGAGGAAGATGCGCACGTGTATGACCTCTTCGGTCGAGGTTTTTGGGGGGATGTTTCGTGTGCCGTGACCCTCATCTCAGCTGAGGCGGAGATATGCCGAAATTTGACCCAGATAAAAGCGGGACCGGGATCCGCAGGATGGGGAAGCAGGAAGTGGTTCTGGCAATGACCTTGACGATGGGGCGGGCGTAGCGCTGCATGCGCAGAGGAAATATCGACCAGGAGGACGACGTCTGGGAGCAGCGCCGAAACGCCGCACTAGGTCAGTGCTCGCCAGATTTCGCAGCATCCCCCGCACAAGACGCACACACAACGCTATTACCTTTACTACCTATAATACACCACACTACTGTCCGTACACAATTAGACTCACTCTATCTCGCGTTTCCTCTCAAGACACCCATCCTCATCAACTCATCCCTTTTCAAACTAATTACTACTACTACTACCACCAGTTACTACCAAAACACCGATTCATGAAATCTTGTGATCGTGCGTAAAACAAGTAATAAAGTGTCCTCAGAGGTGGACGAGTGCGGTGCGCGTCCCCTCCTCGTCGGTGGTGCATAACGACAAAAGCAAGGATACAAATTCATGTATTCCTCTTTACGTGCGTCCGTCGCGCTTTCTTCATAATTCATCTCGTTTTCCCGCGAGTGCTGATTTCGTAACACCCGTGAAGCTGCCTCGCACGTCTCCCCCAAATTTCGACTGCAGAGAGCACAGAATCTCCTCCGATCCAAGATGAAGCGCAAAAAAGTTAACTGACATCAAAGCGCGCGGAAAACCTCGCCCCGCCGAAAAAAGAGAAAAAGACGAAGAATATTTCTCGAAGCAAAAAGCAACCCCGTAGAAGAAACCTTAATTAACGAAGAGAGAGAAAAAAATAAATACAAAATACATACGTATTGGGTGCGTTTGAAAGTCGCGGAGCGACTCTAAAATCATCATCATCCAGAATTGAAATCATGTGAAAAGCATACGTGCGAAATCGAACGTTTGTACCTGCTCATGTCTACCTGAAATAGATGTTATTTTTCTAAAAAAAAAACAAACAGATTAAAAAAAATATAATAGCAAGAGGTTGAATATTTTTAATAAAGCTCGCACCTATTTGCGTTCATACACACACAAAAAAATACAGAATTATCAATGTTGCAGAAATACAGATATATTTATATTGTAAATACGTGAGCAGTGGAATAGAGTAAGGAAGGATTAAAGGATTCCCTTATTTTATTATTATTCCTTCTTAATATCTCTCTCTTCGGCTTCACACAAATGTCGTTGGTTATGCCCACCGAGAAAAAGTCGTCGCTCGTCCACAGGTCCTTTCTGCACAAAGCTCGAGGACGACTGTTGAAATGGATGCATTACATGAAGGTTTGATCAACTTACTCTTCACATTTTATCATCTTTATTTTTTCATTCAAATAAATTATTTTTTTATTTATAAAAATCCATAAAAAGTACATAGTTTTCGAGCTATGATAAAAAATACTGTATTTTGCTTAATTACAAACAAAATGCAAAACCAATTTATTGACTACTACTACGTCATCGTTTCAAAAACAAAACTTTTTAAATTAGCTTTGTCTGAGCAGTTGCATTTGGAAATTGTATTGTTTTCCAAGTTCTCTTTTCTTTCTATTTTTGTGACTGAATGATGAGGCAATTTGAATAATTGAAAATGTCGTTGACCGGTTTTTCCCTCTCGATGCGCGTCTGCAACTATCCGTTTTCCACTACAATGCACAAGAAAGAACGAAAGGAATAAATGGAAACGAAACGATGGGAGAACTACGAATGTGATGCGGCGGCGGGTGGCGAAATTTAAAAGATGTGTGCAAAAGACGGACGGAGAAAACGGAGTGGAAAGAAAAGAATGGAGGAAACCAGAATGCAATTTATTCATGTATGCAGAGTGATGTGCTCGGATATGTTGTTCTTCCATTAAATCACTCAAATCAAAGCGCCTTGAGAATGCAAATCGAGTTATTAAATTGGCCTCGCAAAAAGGACGATGCAATAACAAATTTCAAATTCCATTTGAAATCCTTAAAAACTTATTCAAAGAAAATCTATTTATATAATATTATATTTACTATATCTATCTACCATAAGATATTTTAAAAAGTGAACTTTTAGCTTTAATTTGATTGCTCAACAATGAATTTATCGCAAATAATTTTCGAGATATACACTAAAAAAGTTTAATAGTGAATTACGTCTGAATGATAAACGACACAACTGTAACAGTACACACGTTTTAAAGATTGAACATTTTACTATAATTTGGTTGCTCAATCATGAATTTGTCTCATAAACTTTTCGAGAAATAAACAAAAATGTAAAGTAATTCCATTTTCATCTTTAAAATGTATTTCTATATTGATTAGATCAAATTAACTGTTTTATATTATAAAAAAGACTTCCAATTTAGTTAAGGATTTTATCTGCAACTCTCTTATTTAAAATAACTGTTCACTTGAAAGTGGATTCACAGTTATAATTGGTGTATGCGAATTATTTGGAAGCGTTTCGGTTTTAGATTGTGGAATTTCCCATTAAAAAAAACTTTACGCAAACAGAACAAGGCAAGGCATTTCAGTAATTTAATTACCATTTGCCGACATTTCCACGATGATATTTTCAACGAGACTCCGAGATAATATGCATTGTGTGGTAGTCGTTCATTCTATATTCATAGAGTTTCATACATGTGGTCGTTATTACAGCAGTCAGACCTAATTATATTCCCCAATGCACGTCCAAGTTTTAAATGAAAATTCTGCTCGAAACAAATAATTAATTAACTTTCATCAATTAAAGTAAACATCGATTTCCTTTTTCCATGTAATACGACGTAAACAGAATCTCGTTAGGTTTCGCTCATTCTGTTTTCCAAATATCTACAAGAAAACAACGTTTTAGGATCAAACGCTGAGTATTCTCGGTAAAAAAACACATAAATTACATATTCTGTTTACCACTTTCCTCTTACATTGTATTGAAAATTTCGTTTATGAATATTTAGATTTTGTCTCTTTTTAAATATTCCTTAAAATAAATCTACTTATTTTTCACCGCAGAATGCAACTTTGAGTAGCAGTAAAAACAGCTTGCAATAACTTCTTTTAAGACACACTTCTGGTCTGTTTAATGCGCGTTAAAAGCAGATATATACGTACCGTAAAGTGCTGCTTTTACATTGCGTTTTCGCATCTCGGAAACTCAATTATTTAAATTGTAATCGATTTGTAAAGTAAACGTTTTCCACTGTTATTTGGTTACACGTTAACAATATTGATTTATAATTTGCCTACCGAACGGGATAAACGAATACAAATCATTCGCGTCGCAAAAATCTAAAACGATTTCTTTTCGTTTTTTCTCTCAGATTCACTTGTCATTAAAGTGTAATAATATTCAGCAGAAATATATTTAAATATTGTTATTCAATTATATTTTTTTGATAAAAAAATTTAATTGAAACATTTTTTGAATATTTTTACAAGAAACTAAAATAATTTTGTAATTCAAAATATTGCAGGACAAATATATAACAATAATTCACTTAGCAACGACAACGACGTGTCAAAATGTAAGGGACATGTAAACTAAGGGATGTTATCTTCGATTTAAAATACAACCAAACCCAATGTTGAAATACTTAAGGCACTAAAGTTATTATGAAAATACATACTTTTGAAAATACAACCAAACTAATTTTGATTTTCTGACATTCGAACGTCATATTTTGACGTGCCAGTTCAGATGTTGCTGTTGCTAAGAGAACGTGCTATTTTGACGTACAAATTCAGATAATTTCGTTGCTAAGAAAAATAAATATTATGTCGACTAATATTTTTTTGGTTGTTAATTTGACAAAAACTACTACGAAACTAATATAAGATTAAAGCTTAATTTTAGATATATGTAGACTAATATAGTAACAGACAATTCTAAAATTAGATGATGAATAAGGAAAAACCCGCGTACTCGAATTTCGTATTGATGATGAGTGAACCGTCTCGTGTATAGAATACGATAACAATCTGATGGTATCAATCGCAATGGATTATAATTTTATTACTCATAAATAAACTTCAAATTATCCGGCAGTTACGTAACCTGCGATTATCCAGCCTCCTCAAGCAAAAGGGAAAACTTTTCGACCTCGCTGATAGCAACAACATAATTTACGCTTGCTTTAATCAATCTAAAACGATGATCATCTTGACGATTTTGCAACAGAGAATTAGCGAAACGGTCACAGTTAATTTGCTTTTTCCAAATGGAACTTTTGCGTACACATTCGCATTCGTTTACAAATTTCCATCGAGCGTAATGTTGTTTGTATAAATAATTTGCGGTTGATAATTGCATTCATTCAATTTGTTTACGCTAATTTTCAATCAAAACTCGGCTTATCGTAATTTTTTAATTGAATTTATGATTTGCGGAATTCATAAATACAATTTTATTGACAGAATCGCAATATATTTTTGTGGACGGATATTTTTATTCGATGATCGCACTTAAAAGTAAAATCAATATTTTCGGTGTATTTTCGCTTTCGCACGTAGTTTAAAGTTGACTTTATTTTATTCGTGCGACATCGTCGCAGTCTATATTTGTCGATCGAAAATAAACTCTCAGTTAATCGTGAAAATTGCGGAGAAAGTAACGGGATGCGAATCCGAGAAAAGCTCTCCGTTTTCATTATTGATTGCATGAAATTTGGGAGTTATAAGAAAAAAGAACACAAGGGTCACATTCATTTTATTCATAAGGGTGCACCCTTATCCAAACAACTTTATGGGTTGGTCGTAAATTATGATTTCCTTGTAATATGTTTGGTTTTTATAGGTGATTCAAATCTGATATTATCTGTCCCTTTGTAAAAAAAAACACCAGTAGAAAATTAACAAGAATTATATAATTTTGTAGGTGATTCAAATGCATCTATTTATAGAAAATATAATTGACATTCCTTGATGGAGAACTTTAGACGAAGTAAACCGCGAAAGATATGCCATTAATTTCTTCGACAATTCCGAAATGCCCAATTATTCCCACGGTAATTTAGCTGTAAACTTCAAACAAAGCCGCCCACAGTTCGCATTTCCATTTCGGGGAGAGAAAAAAGTAATAATAACGTCACGTTCACGTGTTTCCACGTTTACGTAACCGGGACGACCACGTGCAGCGCAACGCTAAAGCTGATTACACTCCATCCGGCAAATGGGATTGAAAAGTTCTCCAAAACTGAAACAGTATTTACTTTCGATATTTCCATCATCTATACGCACGCAATTGCTCGTAATCCTAAAGCGTCGCACGTAATCCGCGGTAATCATTAATACATGAGATGTCTCAGGGAAAAATAATTATTATGATAGAGTTTAGATAAGTAATTACAACATTTGATTCTAAACCACTCGAAGGTATTTCCATGAAGTGCCATTTATCATATCTCGAGTGGTTTCACAATGGAAGAATTAGATGACACTTGTTGGAAAATATATCTATTTTGTATCGATTGTTTACTGATTGTAATCTAAAGATGACTGAAATATGATTTTTTTTAGATTTTAATTAATTTTCATTTCTTTTTGTTAATTTGCAGAACGATGGAAACAGCGGGTCGAACAGCACGGACGTCTATTTGGACGAGGAATGTGCCAAAGTCTTCGCCATGGATACGGAACATCGCGATAAATTCGACCTGAACAAATTGCACGAGTCTAACGTTTCCAACGAACCGAGAAACTATGGGGAGAACGAATACTCGTGTAAGTTGTCAATTCCAATTACTTGCCGCATCTCGCGTCCAACCAACTGCTATTTGAAATCTGCACACGAGTTTCGAACTCCGAACCGAAAGTGGAATTCACACTTGAAATAATAACATCGAATTACTCCCAAATCCCAACTGTACAAATATATTTATTTATTGGCCCAAAATTGTCAGCAACTATCGTTAATTCAAGTTTAATTAATTTCACATTCACACTAATCGACACTTTGTTGAAATCAATACGCATAACAGTTGAATAAATACTATTAATAATTAACTAATTGTTCCTTTGATGTGCAATTAACTATTGTTGATTAAACTTTGAGGTTTGTGCAATCAATTCCCTCCATTAACACTGAACAGTACATTTTAAATATTAATTAACTCGTTTTATAATTGCTTTGCATATTTCTAAATATCTATATGAGCTTTTCTCAACCTATGGATCGCAAAATGACAAATGTCATCTTGTGTCAAAACGAACTAGTAAAAAACTCTTACAAATACAAAAGTAATTTAATTAAATACAAACTTAATTAAAGATTTATTATGAATTTAGTGTCGATTTAATAAATATCTTATTTTTATTTGCGAAATTACATATTTACACGCTCATAGCATATGATTTATGCGCATTGCATCATTACATAAATTCAATGAGAATAATTTAACAGACAATGCATGTTCGTGCATCAATAAGATCTTAATAACCTATCGTAAAGCTATAATTGCGTGCATCTTAAATCTTCTATTTGTATGCGCATGCACACGCTAATGATCCACGACGACCATCTCAATAGCAAATTCAAATTCTACGTTTCAAAAAACTCAATTATTCAATTTTGTAATGATTTTCTTATTTATTTTTTTAATGTTGTATACTTTTATAAATTTTATGGAGTTATTTTTTAATTAAAATGATATTATATAAAAATGCGTTTTTATATAATCTGCGTTTTTTGTTTTGATGAGAAAGTTGCATAATGATGTAATTTTATCAATTGTTTGCTATCGGTGATCACCAGAGGACTCCACTAAAACGAAGCGTCCATTAAAACAAAAGTTTTCTTTTAAAAGTCATTACGACAGAGCTTCTTCTTTGAGTGAAATTGTTGGTTGAAATATATTAGAGATATGGAGCTGGATGTAGTTGGTTGCGAGTCGATGCTTGACGTGAGTTAAATTTTTCGTTTCGATAAATTAAATTTTCGTTTTCATCTGTGATGACCTCAAATCGTAATAACTTAATTTACCCTTGTTTTCTTTGTTTATTTTGATTTAGTGCATCGCAAGAAGAGCTACCCTCACATGCACGCCCCGCTGAAGGTGTCGAAATCGTCGAAACGTCGTTCGTCCTCTACGCACACGACGGCCTCGGGGACGCCGGCCGAGACGCCGTTGCCAGGGACGCCATCATCGACCACAGGACCTCCATCGTCCTTCGCCACAGCCACCGCGACACCGAGTAGCTACCCATCACCGATTCTCCAGGTCACCGATTCGGATACTGGAGTCGTCAGCTCCTTAACTCTTGTAGATGACGAGAGCGGCACCGAATCCGAGGGTATCCTATCAGATCCATCGGGGTACAGGACCCACGAGTACTCTCCCGAAAAGAAGGTCCAGTTCATCGCTGGACGTATTCCGGAGGACGGCAGCGTCAGCAACACCGATGACAAGAAACAGAAGAAAAGGTATAACAATAACATACTGATTACACTTTATGAAAATAAGATTTATGATAATTCCTCGTTAATACGCACAATGTATAACTAATTTCTAAAAGACAGAGAAAAGGGTCCAACGTAATATAAAACAATAGGTATCGATTAATGTGAGATGACACACATTCATTTCAGAAGACTGCAGTAAACTGACGCTCATTGTGTTCGAACAGAAAAGTGCAATTTAAAATAATCTGCGTTGGCATATGTCTGCTCGCCGATGTGCCAAAACAAATGCTCATATTGTTTCATAAACGACTTGATGATGAATGCTTTCTCGAGCGTTTCTTTCCATTTATAGAGCACCGAAAACTTTTTGCGATAATTTTGATGGTGGAAAGTTCTGAAACTTTGTTTTGTTCATTTTCTTATTCCATTATCGCACTTGAATCTGCGAAATCCGTGTGGATGCGTAGTAGATAAGAAAACGGGATGTGTAGAGAGGATGCATTGAAATACGGGCAAGTTCACGACTGGATGTAGGATCGGTGCGTTATTTTTTAAATTTTAAGTTTTCAAATGGGTTAATTGATAAAATGACCGTGCTCGAAGAACTGTAAGTATGCAATGCGGTTTTGTATTCTTTGCGAATTCGGATCTTCGTTTGGCGGGATGGATGTGTGTAACAGGTCTCCGTTGCATAATTTCGTGACACGGTGCCATTGTTTCATTAGCTCTCCTTTATTTTTAATTATTGGCCACGCGAGTTTTGAATCGCGGCCAGGAAATTCGGCTGGCAGACGTCACCTCTCCATCTCTTCTTTTCCGTCGTCTCCGCATGACCATTGTCAACTGCAGTGCCACGCGCCCCGCGGCTCCTGCTTAGTGCATTCTCTCCCAAAGAAAAATACGAGAGGGAAGCAACCAATAAAACGGTACACCTATATTATGACATTTTGGATATGCCCGTTACTTATGAGATCGATGCCGACGAAAGACGGTATGAATCACATGACCAAATTACATGTTTAATTGAAGAGCAATCATCAAGTTGACCAGATGATGTTCGTTTTTATGTATTTTATTTAAATAAAAAAAAAACTTGTAACTTAATTATATAACTAATGTACAAAATGCTTTTTTAGCTTATTCTAATAATTGCTAAGGTTCATAGAAGTTTTATCAATAGTTTTTATTATCTTTTGGTTTATAAATTAAATTATTTCTGTTGTCAAATTACTATATAAACATAATCGGTTTACGGGCATCTTTTTTAATAGAAATATTTTACATAATAAGGAATGAAATTAGTGCTAAATCGAAATACATTAAGTAAATTGATCAACAAAATGTGTTTGATGTATTCAAGCGAATTATTGGAATATTGTAGATGTAAATAGCATTTATACATATTTTATAAAGTGTATTATATTAGAATGGAAAATCGATGGGAGTAATCGCTTTTCAACTGGGTATAAATAAAATTGTCTTTTGTTGTCGCTGTCGTTTTATAATTAAACTGTCGTCTGGCGAATGCCCTTGTTGTTATAATTATATTGTTATACTCCATGGACTCATTTATGCATGTATGCATTTCAGCCGTCACCATTATCCTCACTACTCGAAGTTCCGCAAATACTCGCTGCCCGATGACCCGAGCCAGAGGAAAAGGCATCACCACCACCATCACCATCATCACAATGTGCTGGCCGAAGGTTTCAATAAGGGTCGCAGGATCTCCACGCAGCCCGAAGACCTGCCGCTTGGAGATCAGGACCGCGATCACCTGGACAGCCACAGGTCGGATGACCCGAGAGCCCTTCGCCGTCACCGCACCTCGCGACCATCCAATGCATCCCTCGTCCACATCGGTAGAGGTGAACAGCTTGCCGCCGGCTTCTTCAAGAAGATGTATGACCACAGCCCTCACGCCGTAAGTTTCCCACCCCTGACATACGCGAAATTGGATTAGCCATTAATCTCGTTTGTTAGATTTTCGTGGAATTGGACGAGATATTCGAGGAGCAAGACGAACGTGAGTGGAAGGAAACGGCACGTTGGATCAAGTACGAGGAAGACGTGGAGGAAGGCGTTGACAGGTGGGGTAAACCCCACGTGGCCTCGCTGAGCTTTCACTCGCTGCTGAACCTGAGGAAGTGCCTCGAGGATGGCCTCGTCTGTCTCGACATGGAAGAACGAGATCTGCCTGCAATTGCTTACAGAATCTCCGAGGAACTCTACAAGGAAGATCTGATTAGGGAAGAGGACAAGGCGAAGATCATGCGAATCCTCCTGCTCAGACACAGGCACGTCAACGAGCACCACGACCATAAGTTCAAGTTCTACAAGAAGCACAGCTACTCGTCCTTGCAGGTAAACAATAAAAATAGTCCAATCATCTAATATCATCGTTTAAAGTTGCGTGCTCCAAAGATATCAATTTCATTTCAAGAATTAAATTATTAGAGACATTATTTTCTCCGTGATGGAATAAGGTTCCACCCGGCGCATCCACCCAATCCGCTTATGCCGTATGTGCGTTTAAGCTACATCGATGTTAATGGGTTTCGTATTGTTGTAGTTTAGTTTACCGTGGATTTACGACTTGTTTGGTCAATTTCAGACCTCTCCACTCTTTATTGATTTCTCGTACTCTACCAATTACACCAATTGCAAAACCCATTCGTTTTCCATTTCTTCTAATTACAACGCAATTGCTTCCTATTATGCAAAAACGGTTTTGAATTAAATTAGAAAATATGATTTCATAACACCATTTTTTTTAATACTAATGCAAATATTTCCGAAATTAAATCTCCGTCTGTAATTATTAACTATTCATCATATTTAATAAAATATTTTAATTATTATAATTAGATTGTTTACAGATAATTCGTTTTTACGGAGTGAATGTAATTACTTAATAGGTTGCTAATTGGGTATAATGGAAATCATATTGTAAAATATGCGGCAATTGTTGAATAATAATAATAAACCGCGGGAAGTCATTAACCATAAGTAGGCACTAGCTTGTTTACTAATCCGCGCCATTATCTATAATTGGTGTGTAATTGGAAATAATCAGATTGCGGACAGGAAAATCGGGGTCGAAACGATTCAAATTTCACATCCAATTAAACTGGATTTATACAATTAACACATGTCTACATCATAAAATTGAAGCATCTGATATCAAAATTTGCTAAATTTCCATAAATTTAGCAAATTTTAATATTTGAATATTTTAATGCTACTTCTTGTACATTTGTCATCACCTTCATCACTATTTTGAACTGTTCTCTTTGAACAGTGTTCACCATGACTTCTTGTAAATATAAACAACACATCTTGGTGGTGGTTTGCAGTCTTTGTGGTTTGAGGATGCTGCTGGATACGACGCTATGATGATGGCACGTTGCTCGGTGTGCTCAGCACAGGGTTCCTTGTGTCCACCGCACATGTTACCACGCGGCTCTATCATCTCTTTTCACGTAATATCAAAGATAGAACACAAGAAAAAAAAAGCAGAATAGAAACACATCCTATTTGCACGTGATTCTATTAGTTTTTTGGTTTATTCGCCTTGATTTTAATTTAGAGTAAAGTTTTGCGTGTGTACTTTTTAAATCTTTTATATGATTTGTCCCTAGAGTGAAGTTTTTATTTTTTATTTAGTAGAGTTTGGTTTTCCTTTAATTCGTTTGTAGAGTGTTTTTACTTGATATCTTTTTATCTATATTTCGTTATAATCTGTACATACTAATTTAGTTTGTTTTCTATTTAGAATTTGCATGAAAGCGAGAAAAGGAAATCTACTGATTTAGGAAACGGTTTGAAGAACGGCGGTCACTCCATCGATGCCGACGGTAAACTGTTGCCTGGAGATACTCATGCCATTGATATTAAGGAGGAACTGTATACGGCCAGCACCGAGGATCTGAAAAAGTTTCAAAACGATACTATTCTTAAGAGAATTCCAGTGGGGGCTCAAGGTTCCAGCGTTCTCGTCGGTTCGGTTGACTTCTTGGAGCAACCCGCTATTGCTTTCATCCGTTTGGCCGAGGGTGTAGTCATTCCGTCTTTGATTGAGGTGAACCTTCCTGTTAGGTTCATCTTTTTGTTGCTCGGCCCCAGAGAGGCAAAACTGGATTATCACGAGGTGGGAAGATCCATTTCAACTTTAATGGCAAATCAGCAGTTCCACAATATAGCCTACAGCGCCGATAATAGGAAAGCCTTGTTGTCGGCTATAAACGACTTCCTTGACGATAGTATTGTCCTTCCGCCTGGTGATTGGGAGAGACAGGCACTTCTACCTATCGAAGAGATCAAAGCCAAGAGTCAGGCGATTCGTAAACGTAAAGAGAATGCTTTGAAGAAGGTGCATGGGGCGGAGAGCAAACCTTTGCTTTCAGCTGGAGGAGATGGAGATGGTAAAAAACCGCCATTCCCTAATCCATTGGAGCGCACTAAAAAACCATTTGGAGGACTAATCAATGATTTGCGCCGCAGATTCCCATTGTACAAAAGCGATGTTTTGGATGGTCTGAATGCTCAATGTTCGGCTGCGGCTATTTTCATGTACTTCGCTGCATTATCTGGTGCTATTACATTCGGTGGTCTGATGAGCGACAAAACGGACAATTACATAGGAATATCTGAGACTCTGGTTGCGACGTCTGTTGCTGGCGTAATATTCGCTTTGTTCTCGGGACAACCATTGGTTATTGTCGGCAGTACAGGTCCATTGTTACTCTTCGATGAAAGTTTGTATCAGTTTTGCAAAGCGAATGGAATCGAATATCTGACAACGCGCGTCTACATTGGTATATGGCTTGGAATCATAGCGCTCTTCGTGGCCTCTTTAGAAGGAAGCGTCTTCGTTAAACTATTCACCCGCTTCACCGAGGAAATTTTCTCAGCTCTCATCTCATTGCTCTACATAGTGGAAAGTGTGATGAAGCTAGTGTTCGTCTACGGAAAACATCCGTTGATGCATGAATACTGCGATTCCGACCTAATGACCGGCCTAACTGACAACTCTTTGCTCAATGGTAATTACACCGAAGATTCATCGGAGAACTATACAGAGATTGCGACCACCCAATCACCGATGACGATGGCCCACTTCAAACCCACCAACCAACCAAACACCGCTCTCTTCTGCACCATTTTGGCCTTGGGCACTTTCGCCATCGCCTACTACCTACGTCTGTTCAGAAACAGCCAGTTTTTGGGAAGGAATGTGAGTACCGCGTGTATTTCTAGTTTCACTGAGGTCAAGTCTACCAAGTTTGGCATCATCATTCCATCCTTAAATCGGTGCCAATATTTTTTTTAATTTCTCGCGGCACCAGACAGCGGTGAAAGTCAAGTTCGTAACTTATTCTATGCCCTTTATTTATAGGCTCGGAGAGCGTTGGGCGATTTCGGCGTGCCAATTGCTATTGTAATAATGGTCGTCCTTGATTACATGGTTCCCGAAACCTACACCGAAAAGTTGAGCGTTCCTGAAGGACTATCACCATCCAACCCCGATGTGCGAGGATGGCTCATTGATCCGAGCGGTAGCAACGAACCGTTCCCGCTTTGGGTTGTGGCTGCTGCATGCATTCCTGCAATGCTCGTTTACATCCTACTCTTCATGGAAACCCATATTTGCGAGTGAGTGTGCAGTTGGTTGTCTACCGACAAATACCAAGCGCTCATAAAATATCCCATAAAATTCAAAATTTTTGCTTATTTATAACCGATATTAATTAACTCTTATCTATCGTATTATATATTAGAGTACATTAGTATATCATAGTTTGGTGGACAAGCACAAGTTACTTTGAAAGAATCAAGTTTTCAAAAAGTACATCTGCTTCTTCAACAATTCAGAACGCGCTGAATAAAAATCAATTTGTTATTATTATACAAGGCTAAATCTGTTTTTTTTTATTTATCCAGATTGATTATGGATAAGAAGGAGAGGAAACTGAAGAAAGGAAGCGGATTCCATCTGGACATCGTCCTCGTGTGTTTGATCAACGTAGGTTGCGGTTTCCTCGGTACCCCTTGGATATGCGCTGCCACCGTCCGTTCTGTGGCCCACATTTCCGCCGTGACGGTGATGTCCAGGACACATGCACCTGGTGAAAAGCCACACATCATCGAAGTCAAAGAACAACGCGTTTCCGCTCTGACCGTATCTATCCTGGTCGGATTATCCGTGCTGATGGCACCGCTCCTCAGACTCGTACCCATGTCCGTCCTTTTCGGGGTATTCCTCTATATGGGCGTCTCCTCCACGGACGGTATCCAGTTCTTCGACCGCATGAAGCTCTTCTTCATGCCCGTCAAACATCATCCGCAAGCATCGTACGTCAGAAGGGTAAGTCATTTTTCCTTCCACTTATTACGTTTCTTCGTACAACCTTAAATAAACAACACGTTCGATTTAATAATGGTATTTGAAAGAACCGCACCGCAGTTTCCTGCCTGTATATTTACACAAGCAATTCGCAGATTTCAAATTGTAAACACAAGATACCAAGAACATTGCTTAAACTTACATTACATAAATTTGGCAATTTTTTTCTTTGACTTTTCGAAATTCGTAAATACACTTCTCGGTAATAAGGAAATAATTAGAAGCTTAATGATTAAATAAATAGAAAATTATTAATTCGAATTGAAAGTATAAATACTTAGCAGACTCTCAGATACTTACATACAGATATTGCTGACTGAAACTAAAACAGATATGAATTTGTTATCTTCTTAACTAAATATTTAAATTCCACGTATCCGTCCGTCATTGATCATGCTTATATAAAAATATATATATATTCTTTATTGATCAAATGAAATCATTCGACATTGAAATAATTTTCTCAAATATTCGCACATTTAAATTAGATTTCCTGCATGGATGTAGAAATACATAAAAGATCACAAAGGAAATCCTGGTGCAATCATGTAGTTAATGATATGAATAAAAAGTAAGATGAATTAATCGTAACATAATATAAACACCCAGCAGGAAACGAAGATTAAATTGAATTACGCCAATATCCCGACACCTTGTCAGTTGATTTATTTCAATATTGACTTTAACATTCATGTATTCAAATCCATGCAAATCGCGCACTCTTAATGAAATACTGATAATAAATAATTACGTGTCGACCGTAAACTTCGAAATGCAAATACATATTTTCAGCATTGCCGACTTCAGATGCAATTTAAGATTCAATTTCGCGCTCGTTCTGCGAATATTAATAGTGTTAAGCGAGCATAATTGCATTCTTAACTAGTTTGGAGCCGGCCATGAATTTTAGTTTATAATACGCTCAAAATTAAATGAACAGTTGATAAATATGCTTGGTAAAATTGCACTTTTATAGATTAAATGTTGCCATTATTTCTTGTTAAGTGTTGGCTTGACTAACATAATGTACATAATGCTTCACGATTAGCAGAAACGTGACTAAAACACGTATCTGAAAATGTCACTGAAACCAAACATTTGTTCGCTTTTCCATTACTTTTTGATTGATTGCAGCGAAATATCGATTGTTATGTGTTTAAAGTAATTATCGGAACCCGATTTCTCTCCGTCGTAAATTTTCCAAAAGAGTCTCTTGTAATGTAATAATGTAACAGCAGCTTTCTCTCGTGGAAGAGAAGACAAAATCAGATAGTTATTACATAAAAAAAAGAGTGTATACGAGACCATTGTACCATTCAACGTGTTTTAATTCACATCGTTGTGCTTATTATTATTATTTTCGAAACAAGAGCATGTTCCGTCCAACTTTCATTTAAACCCGAACCTCGCTGCACTTTCATCGCAATGATGCGAAAATATCATTTATTTTTGTGGATAAATATAGAAAAGATTCTTCATTGCATGGAGATGCCATGCGTGTAATGACACTGTTTTGGAAACAATTGAAGGATTTTTTCTGCAATTACACGCCAACTGTTGCATAAATGTGTGCCAGTAACCTGTCCGGAGGTCGTCGGTGTTGATGATGATAATGATGGAAAATAGGAACGAAACAAAACAAGCAACGAAACGTCGAATGAATTATCGCTTTTAATTAATTATTCAATTTTCGTTGCGTCGTATTAAAAGAACGCGAGATACAATGGTTTTACATAATTGGAACTTATTAAAGCAGACACGAGATCATCGAGGTCTTCCATTAATTATTCAAATTCACGGAAAAGAAATACAAAGCGAAGAAACAAAGAAATTTCAATTTGATAAGTATTTTCAATTGTAATTATGCAGTTATCAAAGCAAAATGTTGAGTAATCATTCAGATAATGAACCGGTTTTCATAATTTAATAATTTGCAAAGAAAACGAAAAACAAGGTAATTCCATAATATTATCCTAATTGCAAGTTATTGATTGGATAGTAATATTTGTTATTAAAACGCAATGTGTGTTATTCAAGTGCGTGTTTTTCGAATGTAATTATAAATGTGTTTGGAAATAATGCGTTGTTATTAATTGCGTTGTCTCTTTCGGTGTTTCTTCTAATTATTAAAGTTGTTTTTTTGCTGAAATTGAGTCATTTACAGTTAGGAAAAACAATCTGGTTGAATATCGATCCACTGAACTGCAATTATAATTCATTGCAAAATCGAATCGACCCGTTTGTTTGAGAACTTGTCACCCCGTTTATCCCGATGCAAATGGCGAAGTGTTAATTTAAATTTTGATGAGAAAATTTTGCTGATGATGGCCTTTTTATTGATGCCTCACGTTTCATGAAATTATTATAATGGGCAATTCGCTGCAAGAGAAACGCAAATGTGTCAGTGGGTCGCAACGAAATGGATTAAAATCTACTTTGGGAAAATGCAATTCCCTCTGAGTTTTAGTATAATAACATTAGACTAAAAGGCTACTCGTTCTAATGTTTTGGGAAGGTTTTCGATAAAAGCATTCAGCTTTGGAAAGTTTTATAATTGATCGCTCACTCTAATTATCTTTATGGAGTTTGATAGAATTCTTGGTGTTTTTTTTTATTGGTCAGCACGTCTTGATATATTCGAGACAACTTTATTTATATAACTCAACAACTGTTGTTCTTTTTTTTTCTTTAAATTTTTGTCTATTCTTTACTTCTTCATGTTATAGATTATATCCGGTTGTAAACTCGTGCTGTAATGATATTATGTAATGATTTATGTTAAATTAATTATGAACAATTGGATGAACAATGTACATAATGAAACGTAAGAAGCAATTTGCTTAATTTGTATGTGTGCAGTAATGTCGGTGCTTGTTTCGCTAATTTGATTACTCCAATTATTTAACGCAACGGTTCCGCGCGGACTCTCTTCCTGAGAGCATAAATCAGACTTTCGCCAAGAAGAAAGAAGAGATTTGCTGAAGAGCAATGAATGCTGGTAATTGTAAAATTGTGGTTTGCTACAATTCCTGAACGCAATCATCGGAACGCCGAGTGCACTTTGCGAATGCTGCGCGGATAACTGCATCGTGTCAGGCAGGGCGTGCACTACAAGTCGATTTATCAGAAACAATACACACTTAATGCATCCATTATTCCTAAGTGGTTCCATTGCGTAAGTGGTTGTGGGTGTCTTCGTCTTCCTAAGAGGGGGCCAAGATTACGGCATTTCCGAGACCTAAATTTGTAACATTCATGACACACATCGAAACACTCTGTGACTTGATTTCCAAGAGGATTTCAGTTTGCTTAGACTGATTGTTTCATATCTCTCCGGGCGTTTCATTAACTGCAGATTTCAGCAGGATCAAACACAAATTGCGGTAGACTTTGAAATCCGGCTTCGAGTTCAAGAAGTTCTCATACTTTGACTGTATTCAACAAATACTCATCTCGAAAGTTCCGAGTATCCACAATATTTAATTGCAGTACGATTGTCTCTAATTATCCTCGCAATGAACGACATTCATCCGTCTCGACAATCGAGCGCTATTTTATTGGCAGTTCTAAAAATAACGAACAATCAATTCTTTGATGAGATAAGAATTATCCCGCTCCATGTGCGTATGGAGCACATCTACAAATATTTCACAGCGCTAGAACGGAGTTTCAATTGATTTATCGTGCAATAATTTGCACTACTTGTAGTTGCACTTCATATATCAACCCATTCCCAATTTAGAAAACATCAAATGCGAAGCAATCATAAATGAAATTATATTATTCTAGAAATTCTCGTTGTAGCAGATAACCATGAACATTTCGTTCTATTCTTGATCGGTTAATGGTCCATGAAGAAACCCGATGGTTCTAGAAAAAAAACTTATCTAAAATCGTTTCTCGGTACAAGTTGTGTAAGAAATCGAGCGTTTTTTTTCGGACATTACATTTTTATGTTTCCCGTTTTAAGTGTACCGGAAATCCGCTGCAAGAGGTGTAGTCCTGAATTTTATCATTTTTAAAATGTGGCTTGCGGGAAACGTGAGAGGGATTATTAAATTAACGATACGTTAGTTAGTTTTTTCATTTTTTTTTTGTAGATGAAATAAAAAATTTATTTGCACAAATTATTAGACAATACAATATATATAAAATATAAAATAAATGGTAGAATAAAAAAGGAGAATGGCACTTCTTTTCTCGCTTAAATCGTCAAATTATATAGTCTCAACTAAAATAATCAACTTTAATTTTTTCTTTTCCTCAATATTTATTTATTTTCTTCTCTCATAAATAATTTTCATATACATTTATACTCTCTTTCTTACAATCTCTCTAGTTTTCAACTGCTCTCTCACTCTAATTAATAATTGAATATAAATTTAAAAATAATAATTATTTTATATAGGAATATTCAAGGAATCTCTTCTCTTATTTTTTTGTGGTTATTATTTACTTGTTTTTTTTTTTTGAGAGGGAATAGGAGTGGATTGTAGTGTGGGTATTAGTAGTAGGCAGGATTGAATATAATATTTATATATTTAGGTATAATTATTAAAAGGATATAAGTAAATAGCAAAATGCATCATAATCCATTCGTATAACTATGGTGTGTGGGTGGTGGTGGGTCTTGTGAATGTAACGTGTGTTCATCATCTCTTCTATAGTTCATTTTTTTTTATACATGCTGGCAGTTGTTTTATATTTCTTTTCGTTCTGGCGCTATTTATTTTACGTAATTACATATAATTAATATGCTTTCGGATTATTTTCTCAAAAAAAAAGTAAAAGAAAACATGGATTTCACTATATATATTTAGTGTCTCACTAATATGAAACTTATTTTAAAAAAGGCTAGATCTTAAAAAAATTGAATCTCTCGAAATAAATTAATATATATATATGGTTTATATATAAAACGAAAATCATATCTGCAATAAGCTGATTTTTCACTTGGAAAAGGGGGAAAACGGGCTCAAATATAAAAAGCGCAATTTTTTTAAGTGTAGCCTTAATAATCATCTCGCTTAAAATAAGACAACATTCTAGAAAAGCCCTTTCTTCTTTTTCTCTTTTTTACCGTCGACGGCCTCTCTGCTGCCCTCCAGAGACCTCCGGCGCAACTCCTCCATGGTCACCTGGTTCTCCTTCTCCCACTGTTCCTTCTCCATCTCGAACGCCTTGCGTTTGTCCTCCAGCTCCTTGGCCTGCTGCTCGAGCTGTTTCTTCGTAGATTCGTGTCTCCTGGTCAGCTCCGCCTCGCTGTCCTTAAGCTTCTGTTTCTTCTCGCGCACCTTCATCTCGAACACTTGTTCCATCTCGGCCTCCATCTTCTTCATTTTCTGGTCGTGCTCGCGTTTCTCTTCGTCCATTTGCGCCAGAGGATTTTTGTTCGATATCCTTGTCGGCTTTCCGTCCACTCCGAGTCCGGCGAGCTTGCGGCATCGGTAGTTCTCGTAATGCACGTTGTTGGTCACGTCCTTCAGGTCCTGCAGATGGGTGCGGATCACCATATTTCTCAGCGCTATGAAATCACAGTGCTCTAGGTTCTCGACCTCGGCGATTCCCCACGGATATTTTCTTCCTCTCACCTTTTTCCCATCCACTTCTATAACAACGTTGGAGCCGACCACGGCAAACGGCACGCGGTCACTGAGCGATTTATTGAGCTTATGGTCATCATCTTCTTCGGGCGGATCCGGGAATTCGTAAATCTTAATCTTGTGCTGAGCAATCTCGTTCAATATCTGCTTCTTGAAGAGCGCGCACTCGTCCGACGTGAGCGTGTCGGCCTTAGCGATTATCGGAATTATATTAACTTTATCACAAAGGCGTTTCATAAACTCTATATCCAAAGATTTCAGGCCATGTCCTGATGGCTGAATGAAGTACAAACAGCAGTGAACTCTCTGGTCAGGGGTTTGCTTCCTTGTTACTCTTGCCTCGGAATTCAAGAAGTCCTCATATTTGCTCTCAATATATTCAATAATTGGAACCCAGCAATTGCTGTTGTCCACTGCATCTCCAAATCCTGGAGTGTCCACCATAGTTAACTGCAGGTTTACACCATTTTCATTCAATAATATACTTGTCGTTTCTACAGCTACAGTTTTTTTGAGCCTCTGGGTGGGTCCAGGGTAATCATTGGAATTGTAAATGTCAGTTAAAAACATTGAGTTAATTAGTGTAGATTTTCCCAGTCCAGATTCTCCAACCACCATCAAAGTAAATTCAAAGCCTTTCTTGACAGCTTTACGATACACTTGGTTGGGGAGGTTAGCAAAACCCACATAACCATCAAGTTCTCTAGTCTTGGGTCTTTCTTTAGTGGCTGGTGTTTCTGGAGCAGCAGCAGCAGTTGTCTCTTTACCTTCATCTTTGGTAGTTTCTGGTGGGCTAGCCTTTGGAGGCTCTGCCGGTTTCTCTGTTGGAGCTGGCTTGAATCTATTCGAGTCCTGTTTGGGTGCGGTGTCAGTTGAATTAAAAAACATCTCCCTCTTGCTTTGCACTGAAGAAGTAGTTGTATCTGGGGTGGAACTACCATTGGTTTGGGTTACGATGGGCTGGGTTCCATTTGTGTTCGATGAATTTTGGTCCATGAGTTTCTGTCTAAGAGCTAGCCTATCCAGACTGGAAAGACGATAGGAGCCCCCGATGCTCTCCTTGTCCCTGTCACGGTTCAAGCCACTGCCTGCATTGAAGCTTGATGTGTACTTGGGCAATGTGGGAGGTGGGGCCGGCTTGTTTTCAGAGTTCCTGTTCAACAGGCCACTACTCGATGTGTACATGTAACTACTGGGCATGATATTCGGCCTAGACTTGATCGTCGCCGTCGTCTGCGTGGTTGGCACGGTAACGTTAATGTTGGTGCCACTCATTGTTGAGCAAAAGCTGTTTGTATCCTCGCTGGTCAAATTAGGAGTATCGCCTGGACATCTAACACACGCGGATTGAGCGAGCGAAAAAATGGTTGCGCCGTTATGATGCACGTTGTTTCTGCAGTTTAAAAATTCGAGCGAAGAAAGGGAGAATCAAGTTAACTGGCTGGGGTCCGGTGACAGATGGCCAGAGGTCTGATGCATTGCATTTGTTTACTGTAAACAACACCCGTCTTCTTTTCTCTATCGTTATTGTTGTCGTCGCTGCTGGTGCTGCTCTTTTCACAATTATTATTGCAACTTCTTTCGACGTTGATTATGGTGGTGAGTAATGTTCAACTGGTCAGCCACGCCCGTGGCGTCCCTGCACAAAATTCGCCGATCCTCTGTGGTGCTTCGGCCGGGTTGAAGCCACCTACCTCACGCGCACAACCACTCACTCTCGATACCGATCTTTACGTTGTACCCGTTTGTACCTGACTCAAATTTAGTACTGTGCGTCTCTGACGGCAATTATGAGCAAACTGATGGACGGACGCCGGTTTTGCTGCTGCTTCTACTGTTCAAATTGCAACGGTCTCGTTTCGTTTACGTTTACGACGCGACGCTCTCAACAACTTCCATGTTCACTTTGAGGTTCATCCCAGATGGCGATGGCTTTCCCCCACACACGGCACACACCACCACTCGTTTTCTATCGCTAGAAGCGCTTCTGGAGGGCGGCGGGTAGCGCACGGCGAAAAGGGGAACTAAACTCACCAGTGGTGGAGGCAACGCACAATCGACCAACAACTACATTTACTCTTCACTTTATTTCTTTTCCTCTAATCCAAACTTAATAATACCTTTTGCACCGTAAACAAAAGAATTACACTACATTTTAAAACATACAATCAGTATTATGCAAACATTTATAAATAATATAAAGACAAATGAGTAATAAACTATGCATACATACGCTTTGATTATTGTAATACACTGATTGCAATTACCAATTTGTATCATGAATACAGGTGATCAACTATTTAATACTATAAAATTTAAATTAACAAATAATAATTCTTAATCATGTAGATGTTTTAGTTATTTATTAACATTTAATATAAGTTTAATCTGAATTATTTGACTATTTTATATTATTTCAATTAGTTTGTATAATGGAATATTTAAGTAATTATAATTATACGAAATAAGTATACAAATTTCAGTATTGTTGTTTACGGCAAACTATTAATATTATTATTCAAAAAATCAGACTTTGCACTGAAAACTTGCATATTACTCATTTTCTCACAATCAATTATAATTATGCAAACATTCATAAACGAGTGACTAATCCAATATACATTTCGTTTAGTTTAAAATAATATTAAAAAAAAATAGTTTCTTCGATTTTAATTGGCATTCATTTATTATTCTTTGTACAGCGATGCTATTGCTAAAACAAATTTCAATATAGTTCGAAACAAAAGTTTTTAAACGAAATAGTTTCTCAAGTTTTTCTTTATATTTATTCACAGTATTAATTATGCAAAGTATTCCAACAAGTAATCAATTATGCATATAATTATTTGTATTATTACAACATATTGATAGTAATTATAAATAACAGAAACAATTAATCTATGAATTTCCGCGTTTATAAATTAAACTTAAATAGTTGAATATTCAAATTATTTTGAAATACTTAAAACTTAAATAGATTTAATTATCAATCATTGATACTATAATCAATCCGAATACTTTTGAAACTGCTTCAAATTAGATTGAAAACGATCATCCATTTAAATTGTTTATGCTATATAGTTTCTGCAACAGATTCCTAAGCATCACGCGTTGGCAACACTGAGGGTCTGGGTCGCGAATCGGGTCTCCTGGAGCCCCTGGGTCGCGTCCGGAATCAATAATGAAATCACGCACTTTTTCCTTTCTCAGTTCTTGCTCTTACTTGCTCGGCACATTTCGTTCCAAGAAATCGCATTTCATGCAAATGCAAATGGTTGGATGGTTCCTCGTCCTTTACATTCGTTCTTCCTTTCTTGTTATTATTGTTTTTGTTTATTTCTTCCTTAACATTAGAGAATTTTCAAACAGCGATAATGCGGTATTATTTACGTAACCTTGTTTGGGCCTATCGTTAAATGCCTGGTCGTCTGTTGTTATCGTAGCCTGATAACAAACCTCGCACGATAAGGCTCTTTCCCGCCTGCGCTACAACCGCTGCAAGCAAGCATTACGACGTTCTCGTAAACATTTTTGCATTTGCAATTCTTTATACTTCGCTGCTTTCACATTTGGAATTCCCTTTTTTACAGCTTGAGATGGAAACATTGAAATCCATACTCTGGTAGCAACTCCTGAAACTTGAGCCAAAAATCAATATTTGCTTGTGTTTCACTATAATTCTCGTACAACGGATACAAACTAGAACATTATTTTCCTAAACCGATGATTACATAATCGTGTTTATTTAATTACATTTGTAGATAGTAAAAATTCAATGCATTCAATACGAAAGGCTAATAACCGAAGGCGTACGTATCATTGTTTAGCAAAGGTTGTAAGCAAACCGCGTAACTTTAGACCCGAGTATAATATTGCATTACATATGCAATTAAGACTCGCTGTTTAAAAGGTGTTCCCATCGATATCCAGCGATTTGCTTACTATTATTGTTATCGTTGCTGCTCGGAAGGTCGTTGGAACAATGGGAATTCGTCACGAAATTAATATCAGTTTGATGAGAGAGAGAAGTAAACCTAAGAGACAGCGGATTGAAATATTATCATCAGCAGACACAAAGGCATGCAGCCAATGTGGAGACGATGATGACGGGACGGTCGAAGAGAAGGTGCTAGCTGGTGGAAGACGCAGAAGAAGAGAGCGAGATAAAAAGTTGATGGAGAGAAGGAAGGACGACGATTATGCAAAAACCGGTGATTCATATGCATGCGAGATTTCAAAAGTAATTTAAATAAAATGAGATTTAACAACAACAAAGCGTCGGGTCATTGTGTGTGACGCTAAACCTGTATTATTATATGTGCATATGTATATAGATGAGAAAAGATGAAAGGATGGAAACGGTGGATGAAGAGGTGGGGGGAGGAGGAGGCCATCAGCATCCACCGCAGATTCATGCCACTCTATTTTTAGACATAGATGCATTCTGGAACCCTACTTTCCATAAATGCAGACAAAACAAAAGTTGCGCCTGCAACGGTCCCACATTTCGTGGAAATTTGCCTTCCAACCATTTTGTTTGTCGAAAATATATTTTCGGATTAAAGATAACAAACAATCTAACTTAAATTGGAAACTAATATGTTTAAAAGACAAATACGTTTATTATTATTTACAAAAGTATATATCAAAAACTATTGATTAAATAAAATTTAGTGAAACAACAATAATAAACTTTAATTATTTTTCGGTATTTTCAAATGGTAACATTTTATGTTATTACAAATGTTACCATTTGAAAATACCGAAAAATTCAATTAATGTAGTACTTTCTTACTATTAATAAATTTTTTTGCAGTCGTGAGAATATTTGCAGTATTACATGATAAATTTAATAACTGTATAAAATAATAATCGTTGACTAAATATTGAATTATGTGGCCCAAAACAAGCCACAAGGAAACTAGGCAAACGGTTGGCGAAAAAGCATCTACGTGACTCATGGCAAGTACGGTTGTGTAACCGGACCGAAAAAGAAAAAAAATGTGGAAGCCAGAAAGTTGTGATGGGACGTTGACCACCGATTTTATCGCTGTTATCGTGATTCGTCTTCTACAGTTCAATTCATTATCCGAAATATTCGGACAGTCTCATCCGTTCCGAATATTTATCATGGCGCCGTGCATTTATCGCACAGTTTCCTTTCTCATTTCCACCCTTGATTACGAAAACCGGGCTCAAGCTCTCTTCCCCTATGGAAATGGCCTCGTTTTTCCCCATTGACTCTACGCGAAGAGCGTATACATATACACCCTATCCGTCGTCATGGGGGAGGAAAAGGGCGACAATTAAGACCCTTCCAAAAATTGAACATGTATGGATTTTATTTAAGAACTCCTACGCTCGGTCCTATATCATTTTTATTTTTGGGAGCAACATTATTTCGCTATTATTGATTTCTAAATTTCGGTATGTTTGAAAATGATAAATGTATTTGTTTTTGGATGGATACAAATGTATCCATTAGTTGTGTCAATGCTATTATCTTATTTTTATTGTTACTACATAATTACAAAAAAAAATATTTCAAAGGATAACTAAATAATTAATAGTTAATTTATAGCCAATTACATGAATACGTTTAATACGTTTGAATAGTAAAAAATTAAATTGTAGCACAGATTATTCTGTGTCTGTTTAACAGCAAACAGAATTTTAGGCGTACGGTGAGATAAGTAAATTCGTCGTCTCTTAAATTTTTATCAGAGAGGCCAGAATAAACATGTGGTTGGGGTAGGTAACTAAATGAAAAATGTGCGTTCGGCCTTTGAGCCCGCATCTGCTTTTACCATGAGCTGCGAACCGTTCGACTGATGATGTGCGACTCCACAAAAAAAATAAATTAAAATAACTGCTTCTGTTTAAGACTCTGTTAATTATGTCGTTTCTTTCGTTTTAGGTGAAGACTGCCAAGATGCATCTGTTCACGTTCATCCAGTTGATGTGTCTGGTGGTGCTGTGGGTCGTGAAATCCACGAAGGCCTCTCTAGCTTTCCCGTTTTTCCTCTTACTCATGGTTCCATTCAGGGCGCAACTCAAATATTTGTTCTCGCCGATAGAACTCAGAGCTGTAAGTATGAAAAAGAAGACCACCCCTAATATCTCACTTTCTCTCCTTCCCCCTCATCACCCGCATTCAGAAGGAAAAAGAAATAATATTTGTGTCTTGCTGACGCACGACGCTTTTTTTCTTCATTTTGAAATTTTCGTCCGTTATCGGTAGAAAATGATTCAATACTTTTGAGTCGTTCGACGGAAACCACGAATATCGTTTTACTGCGGTTTGATTTCATTTTGCGTTTTATACAATTATGTATAATTGAATTACGATTTGATATTTTTAAATTAAATTCACGGGAAATATAAATAAAAAATTCAAATGTTACATTTATGACCGATAATTTTTTTAAATTTTGCGAATAATTTCACAATTATATTTCAGTTTAATTTTATGCCATTTAAGTTTATTGGCAATTAACTTGCAAGGCTTCACTATTTCACTCAAATGTGATTAAAACTATGATTAAGTCTGTGTCAGTGGGGTAGGGCTTTCTGGTTTAATTTGAAGCAATCCAGCAGCTATAATTCTTGGGAAGTGTGCTGTAGTTTCTCTAGCATGTGATGTAAGTGTAGAGCTGAGCTTAAATTAAGGGGAATTACGTGAGTGTATTGAATAATAAACGGATTTCCTCGATGCTATTGTGGGGAAGGGGGCTGCATCGAAGTGAATGAATGAACGAGCGAAAGAAGTAGACCAACTATTTCAGTAAATCAATGACCTGCCTCGATCCCGCCTATGGAGGGTTGTTGTAGGTAAAAAGAACGGTTCTCTCGCAATTGTAGGAAAACAGTCGAACGACCATCGAGGGTCATGCATTACGGTGTTTGGATGTAAATATGCGACACGTACTTCCTAGACATCCGATACATTGGCCACCATATCGGGTGTCTTTTCCTTATTTACCTTTGCACGTGCATTGAAACGAAAACACACATGCACATACTTACATACGTACTACCTCCAATACGAACATGGTGAGAGCACGACTCCGTTTTGCGGTTCATTGGACATATACGAGATGCCCGTTCCAGATTCAGTTTCCATTACAGTTCAAGACAAGAAGAACTGCATTGTGAATGTTATTGTTTAGCCCATTGTCATCGTCCGAGCTACATCCAACGAGGAATTTGTCGAATCGGCTCCTGGACTTTGGCACGTTGCGCACGTTTCCGACTTTTAATAGGCGACGCATTATTATTATTATTTCTTTATTAACCGTTTGCAATCGGACGTTTTCGATTTCCCCTTTTTAAATTTCCAATTGAAGTTTTAAATTGAGTCATGCATGGTCTGCTCGAATATTTGATCCCATCATTAATCTGAATCTCGCCAGCTTTATTGCCGCTCGTTAAACCGATGTTATTATGAATACTTCATCCTCCTCTATGAACTTACTACCAAATGGCTTCCCAATGGTGCGGTTTTTCGTAATTAGGCTACGAATTGCGTAATGCTGTTATTGTTATTACATTCGCATGTAAATATTTGCAATCTCGGATGAAGAATTTCCCTGTGAATGGAAGTTTAAGTGCTTACAAAGTGGAAGCAAGTGCTTGGAACCGAACTAATTGGGATCGAGTTCGGTTTCTCCTTGCTTACACTTTGTATGGGCTCTCTCGGGATGTAATTTAACACGTGGAGGCTTCTCCAACCAGTTACACATTTCGAAAACCCCTTTTTTTAATGCATTCATAAAACCATCAAGGGTTTTGCTGCTTTTATTTCACTCTCAGTGTCAACTGCTCGGCTTCATTTGATCATGAGATTGAAAATATAACGATTAGATCATAAATTATCCTCAGCGTCAACCAATCAATTTATTTCATAAAATCGAAAATAAACGATTAACACTAAAATTTAAATTACTTCTTAAAAATAATCATCTTCAATAAATTTAATCGAAATGTAGTTTAAAATGAAATTGTAATATGTTGACTATACTTCTGCAACGCTGGGAATAATTACGTATTGATGCTGCATCGAGCAGAAGTCGTTTTAATTTCCAATTTGGTAGCTGGCGGAAAAAAAGAGTGTTCTTGTTTGGGCTCATGTTTGTTTTTGTGTGATCGATGAATGGAAGTCATTGACCAAGGAATATCCGAGTTCTGAACAGGCCTTGTGTAATCTCTGAAAACGTAAACTAAATTTAAAGCAAAGCGCTGCTCTCCGAGTCCTGAAATAAATTGGAAAAACTTGTTGTACGCAGTGCATACACACACGTATATGCATGAGGCAAGAGCCAAGTAGTGTTGTAGTAGTTGGATGTAGTTCCATGACCTCTCACCACCTCATCCTCTCCGGTATCAATCTGCACGTTCCACATACAAACACAAACACACCCCAGAAAGGAGGACTCGTGAAGACAAGACCGATCCCATCTTATTTTCTCTCTCTCTCATTACCATCATCTCACTTGCGAGCATGTATGAGAATTGATAAGTTACGTAACGAAAACAAATTAAAATCGTTCTGTTTATCGTTTGTTTTAGCTTGACGGAGACCAACCGGATGTAGACGACGACGAACCTGACTTTTACGCGGAGGCTCCGCTTCCTGGATAATAATCATCGGTTCTTCGAAATAAAATCAATTGCTGAAGGCAAAAGAACCCAGAAGCAGGAGAATAGAATCGGAGAAAAAAATCATTTTAATTTTAATTGATCACTATTTTAATTTTTATTTTCGCCTGTTTTTTTTTTATTAATTCACTTGGTAATAATAGGAGGATAATTTTAAGCGTTAAACAAAAACAAATTTAATAACCCTACTAACTTGATGATAGTAGTTAGCGGATCAGGAAACTAATAATAATATCTAAACAAAAAAAAATTGGAAACCTTTATCTTAAAAATTATGAGAAATTGTTACTAAATCTATAGTTGATCAAGTAGATGAGAAGAGTCGCGTAGTAGATTCGTTTGGAAACAGATTTTTTAATTGAATTGAATATCAAAAGTGAACCAGTATTACGAAAACAAAAAATACAAATACGAGACCAGTTTAATATTTATGTATATTGTATCGTAGTTTATTTTATTTTTATAGATCTGAGAGATGATTGATGGATTGATTCGAGTTTTGATTTTCTATACAGGGTATAAATATACATGGAATTAAATTGATTGAATTATTCTGTTTGTTTTTACTTCACTCACGTTTTATTCTTTACTGGACCAGTTCTCTAATTGTAGCTTGTTCGAATATTATTCTACTACTTATATACGTATACTTATATGATTATATTTTTAATCCTAGGTAATTTTAGAAGACTGTGATTATATTGGCTCACTATTACTTTTACTATACAGTAAGCTAATGATAAACTTAGTTGCCTTCTACATATTAGTGTGTAATAATAACTCTAGCAATCATCGAAATATTTGTACACTTTAATTTCTTGTTCACTTTTACTTTTAGAATATTAACGGTTCAGTGGTATTAATCTCACTCGTTCTTTTTTTTTTTCTTAATTAATCTTTTTAAGTTTAAGTTGCAAGCGGTTTACGTGTTGGAGCGCGCATATGCAAAATAATGATATTACATTTTATATAGATATATTATATATAGAATTTTATTTATATATAAACAAACAAAAAAAAATGATATTACTTGAATAGATATTTGAGAAATTTATTAATGAATAATCATTATTGAATTATAAAGTGAGAACTTATGTAGGTACTAATCATTTTAAATCGAGAAATATTATATTATATATATGAAGATAAATTTATATAAAAAAAAACATTGTTCGTTGTAATTGTAAATCAAACATTTAAATATTCATAAAAAAAAACAAAGATATTTCAACTGTGATTTATGGAATATCTGTTCTATTTCTATAAACTAATAAATAAAGTAGAGTTTACCGACTATTTTTATTTTCTCCCTACAATTATAAATACCTACTTATTTTATTATTCTATCTCTTCAAAAATTATGATAATTTGATGCAAAAGCTTATTGAAAGAAATTCGATTTTAGGTTTGTGTTCATGGTCATATTTATTTTAAAATAATTTTAGAAAGGAGCTTGAAGTAAACGGTTGAGTTTTTACCTGAAAATATAAGAAATTGCAATATGTTTATGACTAACTGTAAAATTATGGGGATAGCTTTCAAATTGAATACTGAGAAAGTTTGTTGAGTAAAACATGAAGCGAAGGTAAAAAATAGCTTGAAGGTATATATAGCATTTCGTATATTTTGATGAATCTGCAGTATAACAGTTTATATTAATATAATTATAGTGTTAATGTTTAAAGCGGTTATAAATATTAATGTTAATTGAAGACTTCAACGTTTAGTTAATAGTATAATAATTGAAGAAATGTTCCGCCGGAATACAAGCATTTCTATAATTAAAATAAATACTTTTAGATAATTTTAATTACTAATAACTATTGGTTATTTATTTTTACACTTATTATTATTGATAATAAATGAAAAAAAAATGGAAAATGCTAATACTCAATATATAATTAATGTTTTTGTACTGAGTTTAAATGAGTTTTAAACATTAATTGTTTCTTTGGTTTTGTGGATGCTACGAAGCAACTTAATGTTGCATATGCTGTTGTATAAGTAGCAATAATTGTTGTTGCCATGACAATCATTTGAATATTTGAACTTGGGGATTTTGCAGTTTCTTTGTTGCCTGCAAATGATTATTGGATTTTTTTTGGCGCCGGTGGAATTAAGTCCATGACCGTTGGCAACAGTGTCCATCTCCAGTGATTTACATTTTGACAGATATGTTGTATTTGTTATCAGTTGTAAATATTTATGTAAGTCTATTTATTGACATCTTGTTTTGGGAATTGTCGATTTCGTGACATGCCGCGACCCCCGCAGGTCTCGTTCGTCGTATCCGATGGAAACGGCGCCCAAGACCGTGGCGAATCCCCTATGCACACAAGCGTTCACATCCCACCTCATTCAGAAACTCTTTTGTTGTTGGAAACTTTCATATTGCTCTCAGCAACATCAAAATAAGAACGAGTCGAAACGCGAACATGGCATTCCACTAGATCCGATACGAACAATTCGGGCACCCCTTTGTTCATCCCGATCGGATTTTCGCTGCCCGCAACATATTGTTTGTTTTTTTTTTAATTATTATATTTATTTGATGCTTGCATTTCGTTTTGTCATTGCGTGCAGACTTTATTATTTGTGGTCTCATAGTTTTAGGATATAATGGATGAAATCAAAGATGATGATGCCAATTCGGATCATCAGGAAGTTACTGTTGAGGTGATCCCAGACACTGTTGGGGATATCATATATTTACAAGACTCTATAAAGTGCGAGCCTATGCTGCCATCAGATGATGAGGATAATGAGAATGAGGAGCAGACTGAGTATGAGATTGGATCTGTGGACGCCTCGAAGCTGCGGAGCAGGGACCTGGTGCTTGATCAATCGGAGACATTTGTTTTACTCTCAGGCAGCAATGGGCTGTTACACAATGTAAGCATTAATACTAGTTGTTTTATTTAAATTAATTAATTGTTTGGTGGTTGGTTTTTTTAGGACACAGTAAAATTGGAGGGTGTGAAGGAGGAGCCAGGATTGTTTCAATACGAGTGCGGGATGTGCCATATGAAGACAGACACACTGGCTTCACTGCAGCAACACAACTCAATACACGATTCAGAGATCTGCTTAAAGTGCAACAAGGAATACCCCAAGGAGGAGATCTACAAGCACTACAAGAGGGAGCACCTGGAGATCACGTGCGAGACCTGCAATTGGATCATCATCGGTCAGAGGAATTACGCTTCGCACGTGAGACAGCACGACTACAGGAAGTACGTATGCAGCACATGCTCGGCGATCTTCACCAACGGGAAGAAGCTCATGAAACACATGGAAACGCACGGGACAGTTCTGCTGTACGCCTGCAATAAATGCGGGGAGCCCTTCTCGAGCACACAAGAAGTTACTAGTCATTTAAGGCAAGTTCACGGTGGTAGGAGATGCTAATTCAATATTATATACTCTTATACGAAACGTTTTATTTTTAAAGTACAAATCCTGTAAATAAATTCAATTAGACTTATTGAGGACATTACGGCGCCGATCCAGTCAACAGTAACTTAAAATCCATTCAAAAATTAAAAACGAAAGCAAAACATAAAATGCATCGCAGCTGCTACTCCGGCATTTCCCCACCAGGAACGAGCTATAACATAAGAAAATTTTATTGTTAATATTAATTCCAAGGATAAGAGTTAAAGTAAGACTATCGTTTAAGTTGTGCAAGACGATTGGTTCGTCGTTGGACGACGTGAGCATTTACTATTATAATTTTAAAATATATATATATATATATAGATATGTAGGATTTAAAAAACAACAACAACAAAAAAGAAAAGGAAGAAAGATTGTGTGTTTTCATAAGTGCAAATCGCCGGTACGTCAATAATTCTAATTTTATATATAAATATATACTTATGGTGTAGATTTAAAGATTGAATGAAGAAAGACAAGTAATAGCTTAAGTCATTTGAAAACGCAAAAATTCCAAAATGTTCGTTTCTCTCTACAACTCCTACAAACCTGACACTTGAATCGAAAACTGATGAAAAATCTTATTTATTTTTGTTATTATTTATATCGCCACACGTTTTCGGTGATGGTCCTTTTTATTTTAAACTAGAAACGATTATATATATTTATTATTATTTTATAACTATTTTTGTTTTTTGCAATAACGATTTTTCTTTTGGAAAAGTGCGAATATTATGTTATTACTATTTTTTTTTTTTGCAATTAATTGGATGTAAGTTCGAATGATGGAGCGATGTTGTTAGTGTGATTAGGGCGTGTGTTATTATTACCATTGTAATATTGTTTCCGTTCAGCAAGATCTGGTCCAGCTTGGTGACTCTCCGTCCTTCGGGCGTCGTTTCGTATTCGGTGACGTCCTCGAGAAGCATGTTAACGAAGTCGTCGAATCCCAGGAGAGTCCCAACGATCTCTTTGTCGTTTTTCATGATTATATGTATCCTAGATCCTATGCATTTGTCCACCAGCTCTGCGGAAGGACAATGAGGGCATAAGACACAAGCAGCAGTTTCGATTGTAATTATTAATCTTATTTTATAAATAATATATAAATATATATATATTACGCATACGATTATTATGTTAACGTGAGAATAGTATTGTTTTCCTCTCGATTGCCTTTTTCATTTTATTCAATTCCGATCATAGATGAAAATAATTTAAGGACATTCTCTTTTTTAAATAATAATTTTAAAGAAAACAGAAATATTTTGTGTGTTTTATTTATGTATGCCACAACAAAAATTTTTGATAGAAGATCGATACTTAAGTGATCTATTAGATTGACTCTTTAATTATCTATAGATTACTTCGATTATGAATATCCAAACAATATCTGAGATACAATGCTTAACTTGAGTAAACTGTCATATAATAAGGTTTTAGATACTTAATTTTTTTTTAAATATATCTAAAACAAATTAAAACTGAGTTCAGTTCATATATATTAAAATTAAACATTTGTGTTTACTAAACAAATTATAAATGACAGAAAATTAAACTAATTGATTACTTGAAACTAAATAATTTTTAGTAAATATGTATTCTATTAGCATTAGAAACATTGAATCAAATGATGCAAAGCTAATTTCTGATTATAATTGTTTGATGTCCAGTAACATTACTGATGATTTAAAATGAAGAACAAGGAAAAGAACTTTTTAAATTTCGAATGTATATTAAGAAAAAAAATATAACCTATAAATTTTAACCTGAAAATGTTAATATAACTTGCATTTAAGTTGACTTACCCAAAGGGAGGAGGGTGGAAGAATTCACTGGCATCGTACTCATCGTGTTATGTTGTTCTTAAAATACTGTTGTATGAGAATTAAGTAAATGTTACTTATAATATAGTCGGCAACAATATTATTGAACTAGGTAATTAAATTCGGTCATGTTGGTAGCTCCTGCTCAAGTTCAATGAGCGGTGGTGGGAGTGAGACGGAGGACATTCAAATTGCGAAAGTTTTGTGCGAGTTTTTCGTTGGTTCTGCTGATAGTATCGGATTCTGGTAAATTAAACTTGAATTGAATATCGGCGGAAAGTTAAATTCTGATGGATTTTTGCAGATTGGCTCGTTTAAATTGGGAAATTCCTGATGGCGTCCTTTGGATTGTAAAGTTGGTATGGCATGCGACGACGGCGCATCAGACGTCGTCGAGACACAAGGGGGAATCCCTTGGATGGTGGAGAGAGAAGGATCGTTGGACGTACGTCTCAGCGCTTTGGAATGCGCAATAAAGCGTTGCATTGTGTTCAGTCAGTTTCGTACACGGCAAGATGGAAGTTGTATGTGTTTTAGCTAATAAGTTTGTGTTTTTATAGCATTGATGACCGTGGGTTCCCCGTTTCGCGTTTCGTTTTCCCCCAGTCGTGTAGGACCGGTAGTGACTCTTTGATGCTCCCCATTGTGACAATAATCTAAATCGACACGCAGCAGCTGCGTTTCATGGATTTCATCCCCCCGATTCGCCGACACCAGACACACACCGAACATTTTTTGGTAAGTCTGCGTGTTGTTTTTTTTTCTCATTCCTCTTCTTTTAAAAATCTTACATATTTTTTTCCATTTACGTTCTCATTCCAAGGTTATCTGCCGTATTTTTACCCAATTTCTGTTCTCTCTGCTTCACCATTTTTCTGTTTTGTTTTTGAAGAGCGTATTTCTGTAGTGCCCGGTGATCGTGGGGGGCGTTGCATGTGCGCCTAGGCCCCCTTCGGGGGAGACTATTTCCCTACAAGTAACAACCAAGAATCAGCTTATTCACCAAAAGGGTCACCCATCCTAGTATCACCCGATGCACATGTTGCTTAACTTTTAATAAGTTGTCAAACATGAATCACGCCTACAGGAATTCCTTTTTGTGTTAATTGATCACGTAAACTAATTAACAATATTAGCCAAGGGGTTGAGACTCTTCGACTCTGACACCGCAAGAGGAAGAGAGAAGAAGCAACAACAATATTTAAATAATTACGTAACGTACCGCTATGCCGACTGCTACAGTTATAACAAGGCATTTAAACTTTTAATTAATTCATGTGTGTGTGCGCTTCTCGATTAATCGTCTTTTCCCATTCTTCTGTTTACATATACTGAAGACGAATCGTGCGGCTCGCTTTGTCCGAACTTCTTTCACTCATTTTTATTTCTTTTGTAACTTATCCAGGATCTGTATTTTAATTGGATCTGGATATAATTGGAATTTTGCCCTTTTAAAGGCTTTTTCTCATCTTAATCCAATTAGTATGTTTTAATGTGAAATTATTGTTCTAAAAATATTTCTTAAATTGTTCCTATAATTCCAAATTTCTGTTGTTTTTAAATTTGTGTATTTTGATGTGAAATTATTGTAATTAATACAAAATTGTTACCGTTTCACCTGGAAACTTACTGTATAATTTCTGTAAAATAATACAAATAATCAATGATTATCATATCTCAAATAATTCAATCACTCAATTTATTTTTATGCAAATGTTAAATTAATTGCCATAAAGTTTACATAAATATGATTAGTAATTTCGTTCATAGATTTACATTTAAGAATTTACGATCGGAAATTACTTGTGTATTAATCTGGTATTTGTACTTAATTTCAATTATATTTTAGTACTAGAAGGCAAACTCTTAATGACTTTATGCATCAGCCTTGGTCAACTTTATTGTATGCGAAATGCAAACAAACATACTGACTGCATTTATATTCGTTCTAGAATGAATATCTCGATAATTTGATTCAGTGTACTCGATAATTTGCAAAACAAATATTCCTATTTACATCACTTTTATTTATGGCTAAATAAGAAAAGTTTCATTAATTAATTTAATTATTAACAAACTTTCCTGAAAACATTAATAATTGTAATTATTTTACTAAAATACGTATTTTTTGGGATTTAAGTATTGTTATTCTATTCAGTTAAAAGTTTAGTTTACTGATTGAAAATCTAAGCAAATAAAGATTGGCAGGTGCGAAGTATCTTTAAGTATCTCCACTCGATGTATATAATAGATCCTCAACTTAATACTCTTAAAAATAGATCTAAAGTATTTTCGCTTTTCTTTTATATATACCGTTACATTTATTCCGCCATTTCCCCAAATTGCGTATTCTCAAATCCGGTGGGTGTATTTACCAGGAGATCAAATGATATCGCGTTAAATATTTATCTTCGCGGCGCCAAATTTAAATCGAATCCCGGTGCGTATTGTCGGCCACCCAAAAATAGAATCATGCTCTGCAAGTTCGTAAGTTTCCAAAGTAAAAAACAAAGTGAAATAAAACTGAAATAATTGTGTGTGATCGCATGCGGCACGTAAAGGACGTTAAAGAGTTATATTGTAATTACTAAGTATAACAATATTACGCGACGGGAATGGGAGGTGAACGTTCACCTCGTGGTTATGAATAATCGCGAAGCTGAAACAAATAATAGGAAAGAAGAAAGAAAAAAATAGTCACGTAATCGGACGAAATTCACACCGGCTGAAGACAATGATTACGAGAAAGTTAGGAACAATGCAATTTTTACCTATTGGATAATCTGTTTTTTCTTATTATTTTCTAATGGTAAATTATGGTTTGTGTTATTTCGAATTTGCTGTTTTCTAAACTTGAACAATGTAAATTGAATGAATAAAGTGTATTAATTTGCAGCAGTTTCAATGAATCAATATTAACGTTTCGTTACTGAATATATTTGCGGTTTTTGGACTACTTGGGACAGATGGACATATCCTGTGTGAAAGGATTAGGTCGATAACCTAATGTTTACCGATAAAGTTATACTTTACACTAATGATTGGAACTAATCAATCTTCAATAGATAAAGAGAGAGAATACGTGACTAAAAGAAGAAAGAGTGTGAGAGATGAAGGTGTAGCGGACGTTGCCTTTTGATTCATTGAAATTAGCACCTCTCGCTTTGATCGCAACTAATTTTCGTACGAGAATGGTTTGTGGAATGCGCGAAGAAAGACAATCGGAGAAGAATAGCGTGTAAAAAAAATTGGAATATAACTCATCGCAAAACTATTTTTGTTCCTCATTCCTCAAACAAAAGCTGTATTCGAAAACACATCAAACAATTGAAATAGATGTTTCTATAAACTATTGAGCTTAGTTGTATCAACTGTAGTAATGTTTTCCAATAATAAATAATCTATCATAATTCAATGCATTATTTCATTACTAAATCTAATATTAATTAACTAATTAACAATAATTTTCATACCGATGAAAATCGATCTAGATTAATAAATTAGCAATTGCTATTGAAACACAAAGTGGAGCTATGCTCTTTATTGAGTTCCGAGTAGCTTTATCTGTAAACGAAATGAATTATAAAGAGCTGAGAAGATTGCGATGGAGAAAAAAATAATAAATAAAAAGTTTTTATCTGTTCCGCATTAATTGGTCCGATAATTTCTGTTGTTCGAGGGAAACGATCCCATTTCCAATTAATCGCAAGGAATGCTAACTGCCTGACACGTTCCACTTAAACCCCAATTAAACTATAATTAAAATGTATGTAAGCAGCGTTAAACTGATGCAAATAAAACACGGATAAGTTTTATTATTAAAAATGTTCATTCAATGTTTAATTGTTGCAAATTTAAACTATAAGAACACAAGATTTCAGCAATTTCTTAAACTGCTTGTAAATTAATCAATTTGTTGCAAAAAGTTATTTAACAAATAACGTTTCACAATATTTTTTCCAATGAATAATCTTGCGATGTGCACACATCTTTAGAGGCGATTGATACAGATGAGTGAGTGCAAATAAAAAAATGTAATTGGTTATCGACCGAAAGGTTGCTTCTTCTACTCTTATTTTTTTTTTGCTTCCTCTCCACCCATTCAAATACATTGTATCGATTTCCTCAATCTATCGACATTTACAAATATAAATTCGGAAATGTTCAATAAATTTGGTATTATAATTTCGGTTTGCGAAGTGAGTAAGGGGCTGCTCTCATCGACGTCGAAACTTATTTCCAATTTCAATTAGGATCGTGGCATGCGTGGAATGTTAATTAAACGACATGTGCGATGCGCAATCAATTAACAATAATTAAATGATTATCCTCGGCTCACTCACATCCGATGATATACATTCCTGAAATATAGAAAGCCACCGCTTCCTTCCACCATAATAAATGCATTGACAATAACTTCTCTGTACCGCATTTCATTAAATTTCTAAGAATCTCATTTATCCTCGATGTGTTCACATATGTTTTTAACGCAATTCCATGTACTTTTCTGCAATTATAATTGTGCTATTATTTATCTGTTGTTTATATCCTTCATCATTATAAGAGTAATTATGAAAATTCGAATATAAAATAATAACTACGTGAAAATCTAATCGGAAATACCGAATTGAATTATTTTCTATAGAAATCCTTGCGATTTTCAGAATTGAAACATTCGTCATGATTAAAATGTGCTGCGGAAATTTAACAATTTTTGTTTTATATAACTTTCATATGTTTCCTGACTGATATTCTAAAGACAATTAGACTTTACTTTTTTATTCTTCATTTTTGAATTATTAGTCTATTGTTTATTATTATTGTATTTATCTATAATTATTTTAGATTGGATATTATTTAACGTATCAAGTGTATCTACAAAAATTGAATTTAAATTTGGAAGAAATTTTGTTAATTTTTTATAATGAAAAATATGTTGTGTTGCGTAATGCATGCGGCACGGTCCCTAATGCGAAAAGCCTCTCCTATCCATCGGGAAATTTTCCATGTATTTCATATATAAATATTCTTGTTTTTTTTTTGTTAATTACATTTAATGGAGCGCTCATTCCGTATGGAAATGTGTGTTTCAAATAAATTTCGTTCTCGAATAATAATAAAAAAAGGAACAGAAACAGAAGTGATAATAACGCTGAAAGGTAAGAGAATAAAAGAGCTGCGTTGCACGTGCGTAATGTACGTGTGTAATTACACAACTGCGTTACATATTAAGTGTTTCCTATAGAAAGATAGACGACGTTTGTCCCATGTGCACTCACGTACTTTCTCCGAGCCGTATGCAAAGGACTGGACTGGATGCATGTATTTGAGTTATGGTATAGGAATGATTTACCATGAGCTGGTGTATCTCTGCGATTAGAATCCAGTCGGTTTCAAAAGATTCGTTCGACCATTAGACATTACCATATTTGTGGGAGAAGGTGTATCGCGTGGGTTCCTCCTCCGTCGCCTTTCTAGCATTCTCCACTATACCATTCATTCATCCGCTCATTGAAACCGTTTTCCAATGCAAGAACAACAACTGCAGCAACAGCCTGGAATATTATCCAACTGCGATTCTGCATTCATTAGTGGCGATTTAGAAATTGGCACTCGGTCCATTTTCCTTTTTGCATAGAAAACCGCATCTTTTCATCATGACTATTATTCCAATTTGGAGAGCAGTTATTGTGGAAATTCTTTCGAGTAACACTTTGAAAGTTTATAAAACATAATTATGACTTTCTTTTTAATTTATTGTTATCATTATTATAATTAATTTTATTCAAATTTAATGACGAATTTCAAATTGTAGAATTCAATAGTCGATATTTTCTCAACGAAATTGTGTTAATTATGCATCTTATTATATAAATTTGCTTCAATTTGTAATTCGATGTAATTGCAAGATTCATTAAAAGCAATTTAGAAATTAGGCTTAATCCATATTATTTTCTAATTCTCATTTAATTAAACTTATTTACTTCTTTAATTATTGATTAAAATGTAATTACATTAGATTTCAAGTTTATTTTTTTGTTCACTTTTGTGCGTGTGAATTAAATTAATACCAAATTTTATAATATAATTGTGTCACGCACGTCTATTCGGATCGATACGCTGACATTAGTGATTCAGTCGATATACAATTATTGACTTTGCGTTTGTGTCCTATTAACTTATTCAATATATTAAAAATAGGTTTTGGGATGGAAAAGAGAAAGGTGTTTTTCGACTTTTAATTAAGATTTCGGGCGTAGATTCGTTGGGGTTCTGGGTGTACAACAGCTGATGGGTTTTTCATCCTTCCTTCCTTCCTCTCGACTCGATTTCGCTACCAATATTAATATAAAACCCCTCCACCCGACGTCGAAATTAATGCATCCCTTTAATCGCTTCCCGCTAAAGTCGTTTTCATCTTTAATCGACCTTCGCTTCCAATTGGAAAACGGCTTACATAAACATTGATTCAATTATAATTTTGAGTTTACTCATTAATTTCTTCGTGCACTTAAATTGGTTTTCATAATACAGAAGTCCATAATAATTATATAATTGATTTTTATTTCAGAGAAATAAAAAATATTAAGAAATGCAGAATAAAATGTCATAATACCTGTATTCCTGATGTTATAAAGTTGCATTTGCATAATAATATTATGATTTTCAGATCAAAAAATTGGTGTTGTTAAAATTATTTAAGCCATTAATACAACAGAAATGTATGTACAATCAAATTGTAATGAATGAATAGGGTTGAACTGCGGTTATATCTGAATTATGGAAACGAATTTAGCTCAAATATTAATGCGAACGCGGTTTCGCATTGGAAACATTTTCATTTTACGGCGAACATTGTGAGAACGGAACAAAAATTGCAGTTTATAAATTAATTGCCGGGCGGGCGGCGGCGGCGGCGAATGTTGATTGACTGAATAATTAATTGAGACAACCTACAATGTGCGTCTGGTATGCAGCGCGTATTGTTGCAGGACTCGCATATGTAATTGCATCCCCATTCGCAGATAAATGATGGAAATACACCCAAAAATTGAACCATCCATTTGTTGATCGCATTGCGATCGGTGGCGCACGCTCTGCTGTGATGCAGGTATGTGTTCCGAATAGTCGGAAGCCACATACCGTGGTAATTCCTCGGTCCACGAGAAGACGTCGTGGAATCCGGGGTGAGGAGGAAGAAGAGGTTGGGAGATGGTTGCTGCGAAGAGAGGTCCCAGCCGCTACCTGAAAGGTACGCGAATTAATTTGCCATCGCACAAAAATAACTATAGTATACATAACGTGGTCCGTTTCTCCTCTCTTCTTCACTTCACGTTCTCAACACGTTTATGAGAACTGAAGAAACGTCTCACAGCGCGGACACGAAAAGACGATGCATATAAAAAAAAAAGAGAAGAAGTCATTGTCCTTCGTCGATCGGCATTGCTGGAAGTTATACATTCCTAGACTGCATGCTTCCATGATAGATCTGCAATTGGTCTTCTTCATATTTAATTGCATTGCTCCTTCGTACATCCGCCAATTTCAATTCCTTTCTCATGCATTCATCATGCATTGCTCACAATTTGATCGTTCAGTAACATCATTATTTTATCGATATTTAATATCAATAATTTAAAAAAAAATACAGTTGTAGACTAATTCTCATAAATTTAATTGAAGTAAATTCCAAGAAGGTTTATCACTTAGTCATGACTATTATAAGTTACTATTTTCTTTATTTTTAATTTCATAATGTTACTCTTAATATAAAGACAATGGAGTTGCTGGTGATTTATGTGTTTAGTTGGATTCACATTTGCTATTGATGGTCTGTTTAAAAGATTAACCAAGCACGAAAAAAAAAACAGTACAGGAAAATGGAAATTACGAACGATGTCCGGTGGACGAGGTTAATTGCCCTCGAGCGTTATGCACTTACCATTCGAAATAATGCGCAAAAATAAAAACGATGGTATCGTTTTATTATATTTTTTTTTATTGCAATAACTGCGCCATCAATTTGGGTTTTACTGCATGCGCATTAATCGCGAGCAATTAAAAGGAAGGTGCTCTAATTATTTAACTGCTGTCTCTGTGCGGGAATTATCGAGGAGAAAGAGCGCTCGTTGTGTTTAATAATTACGTACGCGAGAGCGGAATTATGCTTATGCATATCCATATTAATTGCATTAAAATTCTCAGAATCCGATTGATATTTGGGTCGATGTATCGTTGCGAGGAAGAAAGAAAGAAAGAAAAGAAGCGGCAGCGTCGTTTGTGAGGAAGGTCAGTCCCGATCCGAATTCAAGCGCGCTGTGATGTAATTTTGTGTGTGATACAATTTTCGTTACTTCTTCTCGTGTATCCGTTAAGGTCGCGCGCGCGTTGCGTTCAAGCGTAAGTTTCGTTACGTAATTAAACCTGATGGTATTGGTATCGGTTTGCTCGAAGGGAAGTTGGTAGGAAACGGCGGTAACCTTGGCATTGGCTAACTGGAAATGATTAGCCTCCGAGCTCTCAATTATTACCTATTGCTGTCGTGGAGCGACAGAAATAAAAAAATAAGTGTTAAAGCTGTGCACATTCGGTTCGAGCATTGCGCTCCGCAGAAACTGGTTTCGTAAAAATTTTAAACGTAACGTAATCAGTTTTATATTTTTTTTTTGCTTAAACCCAAACACGATGATGCAATCAGTTATTTATGTAGATACCCGTTTTGCGAAGTACATATATATACATTTTCGTTCCATATGCGAGACGCAAACTGTAACTTTCCCGAATCGCTCTGCTCTTACCATTAAACTAATCGTTTAAACTGTATTGTTGTTAGTCACTTGATTCTTTGTTTTCATTTTTAGTAAATTGATGATGTAGTGAGTGTCCCATATTTCGGTTCAACGAATACCCGGATTACGTAACTTATTCTGAAAATTACTTATTAATATTCCAAATTCGTAGACGCATCGTTTTTTTTTTCGGAAAATAAGTCACAATTTTGGACGCTCTCCAGAATAGTAATGGCGCTTAGTATTCTATGTGTTGATGCACTATTTATTACACTATTAAATGTTTCCAGCTTTGAATTTACAATTTATAAATAAAAGTATTTTCTTTAAATTTATTAGTCTTTAAATATTTAGAATATTGCAAGTATTTATTGGAAATTAACAAATTTATTGCTTTTTCTGACTCAATATTTGTGAGTTTGTGGAACTCCAAATAAGTATTAGTTATATTTTTATATTATAGTAATGCGATGTTGTAGGAAGAGTACTAAATAAATCACGTACGCCCGATATTTATTTAGTTTTGTTGAAGCTCCGAAATCATTTTCGTCATTTTCGGATGCTTCGGGTAATTCCTTGGACTGTTTTTGTTTATTAAGGGCTCCATCCCTCCAGTTTTTTCTATACCTTTTCCTCCCTTTATACGTGTCATTTTTTCCTTCTTTTTCTCTCTGCATCTTCGTTCCTTCTCTCGTTTCCATCAGCACGTCCGTGACTAAACCCCAGATACGTGTCTGGTGTACAAAAATGTATATTCAATCCCCTCTTGCGTTCTTCTCCAACTTATTCTCCCGTTTCTTCTATTTTTATTATTATTATTTCTTTTCTTGTTACACTCCTCTTATCGAGGAAGCTTTTGTGGAAATTTTTCAATAACCCCGGATTGTACGAATGAGCATATCGGGATCGCAATTATTTTTATATTTGGTGAATTGTGCTTTTTAATTTATTAAAAAAGTTTGTGAGTAGGATCGGATTCGCACAGATGAAAGCTCCATTATTTACGAAACGCGAGAGATTGATTTATGTTCAAGTGAATTACTCGCTAATGGATTGAATTCCATTGTTCAAATAGTGCGAGGAAAATATGTGCATCGGATGGATTTGTAATAATTCACTATTTACGTTTAGTTAAATTATGTTGGATGGAAATAATGGCCGAAGGACTGTACTGGACTTTCCATTCGAATTGATGGTTCTTCTACTCATATTTTTGTTGCATTCTTGTTTCCCAACGAACCTTTTGCAAATTGACATTTGTTCGGGGTTTTCCCCCAAAGGATTCGCAATGTTGGTCGTAAATTTCAATTAAAAATTAAATATGGTTTTAATTCGTTGATTTGTAGGAATGTTTTGAAGTGTAATTTGCAATTTCGTCCCTTGTACCAAGTATATTATAAATAGAGTTTAGATGTAATAAACTTATTTGTAATTATTGTATAAATTTAGTTTCAAATTTTGTATTACTGTTTTCTGGAGTTTCAATCTATTCATTGTTGTTGATTATATGTTTTAGATGTGATGTTTTGAATATTTTCAATCGAAAAATTCTAGATTATTTAGTTGAGACTTAATTGCAGAAACTTGTTATCCGTCGCATCTGAAAATGACGTCGCATTGAAACCGTGGTTAGAAAAAAGGGTGGAAACGAGTGTGCAACAATGAATGTATTCCTATACATGTTGTCGCTAATGGCTGAAATCTCCCTGGGGGCTTCGGCTGCTTTTATTGTTGAAAAACTTGGACGGAGTATTGTAGTGGCGTTCTCTCGTTTGACGAATTTTACCAGCGACGAGGAAGATTTTAAGAGAGCGAGAGAACTCAGATTGAAATGGTCGGAGGAAGCTTTTAGTCCAAAAAAAAAGAAGAAAAATTAAGGAACATTGCGTTGTAAATAACGCCTCTCCAATTTTGCAATCGCTCTGCGCATGGATGATCAATTAGCGGAGGGTCTTATTAAGTAAGATTTGTGGTAGCTGCAGGACGAATCGATCCGCTCAATGTTTGCGTGCGTTTCCTTCTTTTATTCATCCTCGTAATTATCTCAACGTCTTTATCTTCCCAGCGCGACAGTTTAATTTTCCTCTCCCATAAGGTTTTTAAGTAAATTGTAAAATGCGTTTCGGTGTTGTTGCATTCTGGATTTATACAGTATGGCGTTGCGAGCGTTTTATGCGGATTCGGCAAAGTAAATCCAACCGAATTGCATAATGCTGTGCGCGCAAATATCACGTTTTCATGTTTGCAGTAATCATTAGATCCTGGATAAAGGATATTAAATGCATCAACCCGAGCTCGTATATGCAGATGGGATCCAAGCAATTGATTACTATGACAATTAACAAATATTGTTGTTGCTTTTTTGTTGTTGTGTATCCTCTCTTCGGTCATCATGTTTACAATTACTCTTGATCGAATTTGGAACAGCAATCCAACTATTCGAGAAGGTTTTTGCGGTGTGCGCGAATTGTGCACTTGACACTGGAATTACAAATTATCTGCACAATTTCATTCGGGTGCGGGGAAATTGGTCTGAATGGACGAATCGGACGCCAACCAGAGCGTAATAATGATTACACACAATTTCTTCACCGAAACTTCTTTCATCTTCAGCTTCTTTCATTCTTCACCATCAAGCTACGGTGTGAAACGTGCGGGAATTTTACGCCGTTCTCTATTTGCCGACAAAGTGAGAAAGGAATAGAGAAGTGAGCTCCGCACGTCTTGACAAATGTCGTGTATTGGGATGTAATAATAGAATTCAATTTGAAACTCGATAGCTTCAATTGGAAGTAAACACCAACAGCGAACTAAAAAAAAAACTACAAATTTTAGCTGTCCGATTTATTTCGCTTTTGACTTCAATATTATTTTACTTAGAAACTCAATACGCAAATCACAGACTCGACAAACAGATTCACACATATTCTTGACAATCACATCTGCTAACATCTCAGTTTCAACTATAATTCCTATTTTTTGTTAACTATGCATAGATTCAGTTTTGAAATCTGATTATGCGTTTATGAAATATTTGACCGATTTTCGACAATGCCAAGCAGCAAAGTGGAAAGCCAGTTGTTTGTTTATGCCATTGTTCCATCTTGACAATAACTACGCTCGCTCTCTCCACTTCTGGCCCAGTACACTTGCCTCAGATTCACGTTTGTTGTTGCTGCTGCTGTTATACAAATTATGAAAATACACACGAATATCAAAACACGTAAGGACACAAATGTAGAAAGTGTTTTCCGAACGAAAGGATTCACGCTCAATAGGATTTTGTATTGTGTTTCGCTTGATTTTGATCTCTCGATCTGCTCGTTTGCTGTACGTTGTTCAGTTTTTGTTTGTTATTGTTGTTGTTCTTTCTTCATACCCTATCTCCTCTGCTTAATGCACCGTAAATATTGTCGTTTGGGGAATATATCCGTTTTAATTGCAAATCCGGTATGCAAATCTCAACGAATTAAAAAAATAAATAAAGAAAGCATTCAATTACCGGCCGTTATTACCACACTTCTTTTCTTTCTTAGTCTTAATGACTTTGCAATTTATAATAGGAAGATACATTTTATTATTTAGAATAATACTAATTTTAAATAAATAAAAAAACATTCATAAATATTTTTGTAAAAAAATGTTACATATAAATTATACTTGCGTGGTAGCACTTAAGTTTAAATTTAAAAATGTAAATATTTCAAAGTTTGTAATTATGATTGTGATGTGAATAAACAATGAGGCAGATTTATGAACACACTCTTAATTTACAGCGTAATTTACTTTCGGGATTAATTCATTAATTAGTCATTAATCTCTCGGCGAATTCAGCTGGAGAAGGATGTTCTGAAATAAAGTGCGAAGGTGTTTATCATTGTGCTGTGTACAAGCCCGCATCGTTCTTGTATTCGTTCGCCGCTCCATCAGGAGCATCCTTTTAGTTAATTAAATCCTTAGAGCTGGGATTTATAGCGCGAATATATTTATAAATGTGTCTGTTATGACTGAGCGTGTGTAGTCGCACGGTGCGTTGAACTAATCGTTTGCTGTATGTATGTATATCAATTACTCTGCTCCTCTGGTGTACGTAGCAGCGTTACTCAAAACATACGCACTTGCAAACAAACAAACAAGCAAGTTTGAAAAAAAAAAATGTAGATGAAAGGACATCACAGGTATACACGATATGCGTAAATAAACGCACGATTTTTGCGAAATGGGTGCATGACCTTGGTGTAAGGTTTCCGTACGACTCGGCCACAAAGACACAAAACACAGTTAACGTAAATCGTATTTCTTATTCTAGTTTAACACTGAATTATTCTAAAACCAGAAATGTCACATATATATTTCGAGATATAAGCAAAAATGTAAAGACACTGCTTTTTCCGAAGTTTAAAAAACATTTCTTCAAGTTTAACAGTGAATTTCGTCTGAATGACAACCGACACAACAATTCTAGTATACACATTTCAAAGAGTGAACATTTGTCTTTAATTTGGTCGCTCAACAATGAATTTGTGCAATATATATTTCGAGATATACGCAAAAATGTAAAGACATTGCTTTTTCCGAAGCTAATTTTCAAGTTTAACAGTGAATTTCGTCTGAATGACAACCGACACAACAATTCTAGTATACACATTTCAAAGAATGAAAATTTGTCTTTAATAATTTGGTCGCTCAACAATGAATTTGTCACATATATATTTCGAGATATAAACAAAAATGTAGAGACACTGCTTTTTCCGAAATTTAAAAAACATTTCTTCAAGTTTAACAGTGAATTACGTCTGAATGATAACCAACACAATAATTCTAGTATACACATTTCAAAGAGTGAAAATTTGTCTTTAATTTGGTCGCTCAACAATGCATTTATCGAGATATACGAAAAAATTTAAATACACCGTTTCTTCAAGTTTCATAGTGAATTATATATAAAACGACACAACTATAGCTTTAGATATATTATTTTATTTGTCGAGATTTAAGCAAATCTAAGGACACTCCTTAAGAAAGTGAATATACTAATAATACTTCTGTTTAATATATTTATAAAAATTTAAAGTTGTTTGTATTATCATTTTTTAGTTTCCATGACAACTTCTTGTATTTGTACAAGTTAATTGACAAGTATTGAGTGGCAGGATTTAACATAAATTCATCTGAATGCAACGATTATTAAATCACATGTTTGCACCGTTTACACCGTATCCAAGGCAATGTATAACATATATCCATATCAACATATACAATGTCATCGTAAATATCGCTGTCAACTTTGAATTTCAAGTTGTAATTGAACAGCGACACTACTTGCGTATCCATATTACTAAGAAGTTGAAATTGTACAATAACCACCTGTAGTATTTAATATCTGGAAATTACATAATGAGATATAAATGGTCAGGGCGTATTAAGTAAGCGCAGATCGAAATGCAATTAAAAGTGATTCAGTATTTAATTTACTCGGGATGGATTTATGGGCGGATAAGTAATAGTGTTTAAAATTGAATCGAAATTACCTTTAATTAAATTGCGGGCAAAAACGTATTTAATTACGCATGATTTATTTTTTTGTAATTATAATTGTGGTATTATTATTATTAAGATGAGTCTTTTTTTCTTTTCGTATCCAATTTTGCGGAGCCGCAAATGCAACAAAAGCAGTTTATAAAGACATCAAGAGATAATCTCTTGGTGTTGGGTGTTCGCACATAAACATCTTGATGTTGTTCTTGAGGCTCATACCTCTTTTCTTCTACTCGTGTTTTGTTCTTAACCTCTTGTTTGCTGTGCGAATATTCCTGAAGATTACTTTCGGTTCGCCGCGCGTTTAATTCCAACCAAAGTTGAAGCTTAATTTTTTAGTTTATATTTTTTTTTTTGTTTCATGATAACTGTACCTACTTACACGCGTGTTACAGCTATTGTTTGTTTTTTGTCTATGTGTGGGAAAGATTCGGACTAACAATAAACAAAGTTCGTTAGATTTATATGTGCTTACATACGTGGCTTCGGCCGTAATCTAATTTATGCAGTTAAATTTTCCTTCCGAAACGACGAGGGAAATTTTCCCCGGGAAAACTTTACGCTCTTCCACGACGCGAGATTATCGCATATGTAAACTTTGCACTTAAGGAGACAGGCATTTAGCGATGCACATGCGAAACGGGCGAAAACGGCTTAAATTAAGCAGTCTGCAGTTGCAGAATTATGGGATTTCTTTTCTTTTATGCAGTCGTTGTTTTATTATAATTTTTTTTAACGTTGTCGTTGTTTCGTTTTGTTGGAGAGGAAGAAAAAGAGATCCGCGATTTATTTTAATGTCGTACGTGCTTAATTGCATTCTCTCTTTGTTCTCGGAAAAGAGATTTAAACTGCAGTTCCTCGTTTATTTGTTTATGGTTATTTGGCTGTCGTCGAGAGTAACCTTTCTAGGAACTTCTCTCCATTTCGATTCAATCAATCAATTTATCAGTTTATAGAATCCAGTTCATCCACCTTCATAATTATTACTCATAATATTTACCTTATTTATAATATTGTTACATAAATAAAACAGTTGACGTTAACGTTTCTCAAATTTGTATTAAACTGTAACCATAAGTCTCACGTCCATAAATACACATATTTTGTTCTCTATAATTTCAACATCAATTTATACATTAAACCTTCAATTCAAGTTAATATAACTACAATTTATTGCATAAATGAAAACACATACATTATTATTGTTATTCACAATTTCAACTCGCAAATTATTGAAGTAAATGACTTGAGAGATTTACAATGAATCTTTTTTTGCGCAATGTATAATTTCGTGAACAAAAGTCCGCGCACTTTCTCCCCATTAAACATCTCCTATATTTTTTTTGTTTCATTCTTGTGGTTTTGTTGTTGTTGTTGAATATCATCAGCGTTACTCGTAACTTATCAGAACTCGAATCGCGCCTCAGGTAACGATATTTTGCATGCATTAGAACACATCGTTACGTGTGTGTTCGCATCCTACGTGGAAACATACTTTGACTGCGATTACATCTACAATAATATTATTCCTTCTATTATTATTGTATTTCCATGTTATTTGCCGTTTTCTTTTTTGATTTATCGTCAAATTATATAAATGGCAAATGCTTACCTTTACCTAAATTTCAAATAAACAAAATAACATATTATAAAGAAAAATAATTATTGATTAAAATTATGATGTAACTAATACAAATTTTATTTTTTGCAGATGTACATAAAGTAATATTTAAGGTGAGTGTTTTTTTTTCTTATAATCTACACTAATTGTAATTGTCTTAAATGTTTTGAAACATCTGCTTTCGTTATTCGAAAATCAGTGATTTATTTATTTTTGTTTGTTACCATCACGATATTTGTTTTGTAATGAAAACGTATTTAGAATTGGAAATTTTCTATTTACATAGTGCTCTTCACCGCTTCTAGGATGCATAGAAGATAACTAAGTGCTCCAAAAGAACAGATCCACATTTATTTTCGTCCATCTAATTTTAGCTTTTTATTAAATTATTGAGATGAAATGATTTTTCTTCTCTCTAAATATTTGCGCAGCGAAATGATTACTTCTTTCTTTATTTTTACGATTGCTAACTTATTATTTCGTACACTCAAAGAGATCAAGGAGCTCCAATTATAAAGTTCAAATGCTAATTAGCGTTTTTTTCATTTTGATATCCAACCATCATTTAGTAATAATTCCCATAATTACTGCGATTTAGATGATTTTAAATATATATTTGTGATTAATGAGTAATGTATTAATTTGTGCTGCAATTGGGGTAGGATGCAAACAAAGGACGAAATAATTTAAAAAAAACTATTGGAAAGCAGTGTGTGCTTTTTTATGTAAAAAAAGTATGAGGGTGGAAGAAACCAATACAACAGCATAAAGTTTTAATTACTTTGGGGGTTAATTAAATCCGTGAATTTTGATCGAGAGTTTGCGAACTCTCTCGGAGGCGGTAAATGCTTCCAATTAAATGCGTTCATAATTAAATCCTTAATACAAGCATATCTCTTTTGCTCTCGCTTGTGCTATCTCCATATATCTCCGAAGACATCCTTTATTCATGGATTAATTAAAACGCACACGTACTTTCGGATTGTCGTGATGGTATTTTGCTGCGAAGATTATAATTGCGTGTGGTTGGGGAGGATTTGCAGGTACGTAACATCTGGAGTGTCGGAAGAAGTAGAAGTCTGGTCGGAAATAGCTTTGATCAAATACGCACGTTGAGTAGAGAGACTGCGTGGTGGTGTGAGGATTTGTGCTATGTATTTATAGTCGCAACACGCTAATATACCGTGCGATTGTGGACGTGCAATTCGCTGCATTCTGTATGCAGATAATCAAGATTTACTAGAGTTAATTAACTAACAACGGACCGGGGGTTGACAAGAGATTAGTTTCACTAATTCATGCCGCTCCTCCTGCTGAAGCCCTCCGAACTAACGATTTTATTCGAAGCTCAAAGGCGGTCAGGTTCGACTGCAAATTGATTCGCTTCGTCCCTTTTAGAATCTTGGATAGATGAAACACAAATTCGATTTAACGTCAATCTCGTATTCAATTTATTTAATTTAGGATAGTTTCAAGTTCAGTCTGGTACAGTAAATAATCATGATTTGTTAAAATTACGATTAATTTGCTAAAAGTATTAAAAAATTACGAAAACCAATATTAATATGGAAGTGGACTTAATGGAACTTAAGTATTTGGAAAATAAATATACTTAATGGATTACTTAGTTAAGAAGTGCATCTGTTTTTCGTTTTAATGACAAGAGCAAAATTTTGCTCTAGATTCGCAACGTATTTGTTTTAATTACTGCTGTTATAACACGTTTTCTTGCTTTTTTTTATATGAAAATTAAGCCATTGTTGACTTATCTTTTATATGTAGAATCGAGTAAACTAATGGCATTGCTTTTCCGCTCGTTCTGTTTGTTTTTTTTTCACAATTGTTGGTTCCGTTCGTAACGTAATAATGCTTTTTTTTTTTCGTTTTCCACTGAGTTCTTTATATTTATACTAAGCAATTACGCGATGAAACGAATCAACGACGACATCGGAGGAAATAATAAACGGAGGAAAAGATAGATTAGACAGGGTAATTGTCCTTGGAAACATCTGCTTGATAAACTTGCAGCGCTGAACTTATCGTTCTAAACAAGTTTGCGTTTTAAAAATTAATTCTATAATAAACTTTGCCTTCCTTTTTAATGTTCAGGAAACATTTCTTCCTCTCTCCACTCAGTAACAAATTGTAATTGCAATTATTTTTAAATACAGCGTTTCTTTCCTGCTGGAAAAAGTAATCTAATTGCAAGTTATAAATATATTGGATTTCTAATTAATGTTCAAATGGCATATGGATTCTTCGGTATTTTAGCAATGTTCTAATTAATAGTAGTTTTGAAAGCAGTACCAGAATCATCAAATATTAAAACTAAGAATTTCATGATTTATTTATTTTTGTTGCAGCAGATTTTCTATTTAATTTGAAATTAATTGTAAATAGAGTTGAGATGTTGACTTCCTCTTTGAGGTATATTTTACTGATTGTTTATATCATCATCTTCCGGGTTAAAGGTTCCAGTGATTAAGATAATGAAAATATTTATATCGTAAGGAATCTGTAAACATAGTAAAATCGTGATAAACGTCAGAGGCGAAAGTGTGGACAAAATGGAAGAAAGCAGAAAACGATTAGTGTAAATTGTGTAGAGTTTCAAAGAAGGAAGGAATTTCAATTGTTCGCAATAGTGATGAAATTTAGAAAAAATAATATGTGAAGATAGTAACGAAATTATATTTTCTTGACAAGTTTGTGTGTGGAATTGTGAAATTTTAGAATTTGTCTAAATTTTTCTTAAATTGAATGATTTCCTGAAATTCACATTTAATTGTAATTGATGAAAAAGTAAAAACGATTAGTGTGGAATTGATTTGTATAGGAGTGCAGGAATTTCAATTGAACTGGTATTAAGTTGTAATAGATACTTGAAGGCGGCGAGTGTTGCATTGAGATGGTGGAATTAGCGCGTCTCTTTAACGTTTAATTGAAGCTTTAGAATTTGAAGGGTTGCATTGATTGCAAAATATGCGCTGGTAATAGAAACTAGTATTTGGTTGGTTTGTGAGCTATTTTGAAATTTAAATTTGTTTGTTGGAACGTAACGGTGTGGCCATGACCATCGACAATGCTATTTCTGCATTACGTATTTAGTGGGGTTTTCGGGATCGATGGCCTAAATAGTTTAGCAATAAACAGGAGAGGAGAACGTTTAATTGTGTGAAACGCGAATGCGTGCAAATAATGGATGACGTAAGGACTCTTGTGTGTGTGTGTGAGTGTATGTATTACATAAGGGCGAGTGTTTGAGGTTTTAGAAAGAGAGGGTTGAATGTTTGTATATAGTTTATGTACGTGTATATGAGTAAAAACATAGCTAGGAATATGCGCGACTGCGCCAGTCGGACGCCGATAACGGGCGTCTCGGCGCACCAGTCTCTTCTGCTTCCTTTTTGACATACCGACGGAAGTTCCTTTGTACCGTATGTTCATGCGGACCCGAAAGACGCCTTTCGCGAATCAGTTACGAAGTTTGGTTACACACGCACGCATTTATCTACTTCATACTAAACCCCAAACGCATTTACTAAACGCACATATATACACTCGCAGAGTGAGGGAGAGAAGTAATCAGATCATCCGTTACGTAATCCAGGACCCAGTTTCAGTGGTGGCGATGGTCTGGTTCGTAGAGCACGTGCTGTTGTCGGTGGTGGCTGCTGCGGCTACGTCATCCAAATTAACATCATCATCATCATGCTGCATGCACTTTTTTCGTAAACGATGATTTATACGCTGTAAATCACGGCGAATCCTTTCAATTTTTTGTATTTGCTTTCGGAACAAGTAAACGCGTCTCCACATAACCGCATTTATACATTAAGTTGCATTCCGAGTACTGCAGTGTGTAAGCCTGTTTTATCCTGCTTCTTTCTACCTTCCCATTTCAGTTTCACCGAACGTAATGTGTACGTAATAATACTTGCATGCATGCAAATTAATACGATCTTATAAATCTTACTTGTCCACTTTTTAATTTCATTAGTCTCATTAATTTAGTCCTAACATCTATTAATTTAATATTTAATTTGCTAATATAATAATTCTATTCAATTATTTTATTTATAAATGTCAATGAAGTAAATACCACACACTATACTACAACATAATTTTTTGACAGCTGTCATTTGTCTAAACATCAAATAAAAAAGTTCATATTTTTAAATATTAATTTAATAATTTTTAACTTAACGTAAATAATTTGTTTTGAAATGTTAAGTACTTTTTCTATTGTTTCGAATTTTATTTTTCATTTCGAATAACGCAATAACTGTGCTCGTATGTAAATGATACTCACCCAACGAATTTGAATGAAATGCCTACGCTTTTCTCCGTCTCCTTTTCTCGCTATCCATTATCCATTCGGTAAATTGCTTTGCGCTTAGTTTTGTTTCCACCTTTATTCTTTTTCGTTTGAGAAAGGCTTAATGAGATCACGCTTATTTTAATTAGCGGAAGCTCGCTTTTATTTTCTATAAATTCTTTCTTCTCTTTCATTTAAAATCTACCAGTTTATATATATATATTTATCCATTATTCGCCATTCATCCCCATTCGTATAGTTGAAGAGCTTTCTTTTCAGACGAATTGCATGGATACGCATTAAGACGTGCATGCATTATAAATCGGAGACAGCTTTAGCTTCCATCCTCTCTCTACCTGTCTTATAATTTTTAAATAGAGCGAGAATGTAAGTGCATGCAAAAACGCAACTTCAATAGAAAATCACTGCATAAATAGTTATTTTTCGAATTAATTCGTTCTCTAATTTCTAATGCAACATTGGATGATAACACAGCGTTGAGCGTTAAGTCCGTGGAGATTTATAATTATTTAGTAGATTAAAGCTGTAAATTCAAGCTCGACGAGAAGCGACGTTCCGAAATAATTATTTTAATCATTTAATCAAAACGAATTAGTGAGATCGATCGACCATAATATTATCCGAACGTAATATCAGAAAGGAAATTACGTTCACTTCCAGATTATTCATTAAAAATAGAAATAGTACGTAAAGCAAGGTTAATATTTAATTAAGTTTGGAGGCGTACCGTGATGACCATTAACGTTTATTTATATAACACTTTGTATACTAAATAGACGTATATTTTAATTATTAATAACAAGGTTTTTGTGTCAGTGATTTTTTTTTGTTGTTGCAAATGTTCAGACCTAGTTTCAGTGAATTTCTTCGAATTTGCATAATAGCCGAAACCAAGCTCGAAGTCAAAGTGTTTTCACGAACTAATTTGCATACGGACTTAGTTAAAACTTACAGCTTACGTATTCCAATTATTTACCAACTCCAAAAAAACTTTAAATATTGCATTTTTTTAAATAATATTAAGAATAAATATTCTAAACAATTTTAAAACATTAACATTTCTGTTCGTGTATTTTTTTGGCGAAACGGCATTAATATTTTATTGCGAGTCGCGAATCCGCGCTAAGCAATTTGCATAAAAAAAAGTACAGTTTTATGTATGTGTGTAGTGTTTATGATCTCGACATGTGCGGCAAAAATAAAAGCAAAACAAACAAGAAAACAGCAACAACTCTTGCGTTGACCCCGTTCATTGTATCGACATAAATTTTTTCGGCTCACAAAACATGTGATATCTCACTGTTTATTTATAAACTTTTTTGTCTTGTGACAAGTATGACCATTTACATGCACGTTTCTGGTGGCAATTAGCAAAAGACCATTCGGAATAATCTCATAACCGATTTACCGAGTGGTCTCAGAAATGAATAGATATAAGCAATAAATATTATCGCTTTATAAACAAATACTCAACAAATTGGTTTCCATGTAACAAGTGTTTACTTATGTATTTCAATTGATAAAAGTGAATAATGAGTACTTTAAAATCTTGTTTACATAATTTCGTAGTCGATTTTTAATACTATAGAAAATTTAAATTTTTATACAGTTTACGTAACAAATTTTTAAAAGAAAATTTGTAATAAATAAATGTATAAACTTCTATTAATTGAATTCTCTTAATTATTGGAAATTTATATAAAATTCAATTATTTATGATTACATAATAAATTTATTTGGTTTCCTGAAAATCACTATATTAAAATACGTGCATTAAATTAAACTAAATTATATACATTAATTATATGGTAATTGCGTTATGCATTTTGATTAATACATGCGAGATTGGTTATCTCCTAATTTATGCTCGTTCTGCAGCGGTATCAGCATTGTAAGTTATTGCACAATTTAAACCGTTTTTGTAAACTGCAATTTTCAAGTTTGTTCGGTTTCGTTTTTTGCGATAAATTTCCGAATTTAATATTTACGTTACAACTAATGTCTGAAATATGAAAGATAGTCTCGAAAATCCCGGCGCGGTATTTCACTGTTTATAGCTTTATTAAAAGGCGGAGATGGTAAAAAAGTAAATAAATAAATAAATAAACGTAGTGTATTTCATATATGAACTAAACGTGTATAAAGAACACGGGAGCTTAGCAGATTTTTACGTTGCATATTGAAAATGTTTATTAATTCATAAAACGGAGTGCTAAATGCACAGGAAAATAAGTTTGTATATAAAAAAAAACGGAAGAAATTATTTTTTTACGACCGACGGACATTTAAATTTTATTTCGTAATTCTGCTGAAGCGAGCGAATAAATAATAATGTTGGAGTTACTATCGCGTTTCACGTTCGCGATGCAATATTGGGTTTGGCTTGGATCTGTTGTAATGGCTTTGATATGCGAAGCCCGGCGCATCCACCCTATCGATGCGAGGAGAGCTTTGTATCATTAATGAACAATTTTTTTTTATATACACGGAAATTTTGCTTTGAAACTATTTATTTTTGATGATTATGTAATATAAATTTAATATATTTACTTATGATCATATGGCATATTTCCAAAGGGTTGAATTTAAGAATATTGAATGACATTCGGTCGTGTCAGCTGAAGTTTCTTTTTCCTATCTATAAAACTGTTGTTGTCCGCAGTTGTACTGCGATAGCGGAGGGTTTTGGCGTTATCGGGTTGTATCTTCATTATCTGGTCGAAGCAGACCCGACAACAATTCCTGACCTATTCCTGCGGAAGCCGTGTTTTAATTACTGCAGTTAATAAAGCCCCGCGCCCACTAACCGAATAACCAACCAACCAATCTTGTTCCCCGTCCCGACTGCCTATATACCTGTTAACCAGACCATCCCCAGATCTCATCTTCCTCATTACATCCAATCTCCTTACTCAACCGCACCATATCACTAGTCTGCCAATAGCAGCGAATGCAAAAAAAATGCTGCATTTTTTTCCATTGTTGTTGAATTCTCCGTGTAAATTTCCTATTTTTTTTCTCCCTTCCGTATATTGCCTATTCCGAACTATAAAACCGTTGCCTTGGCTCCATTGCAGAGGGCAATTCCATCCTCCGAAGGATGCTTTCTATATTGCGATTGTTGCCCGATATTATTCCACCGTTTTACGAGACCCGCGCTTATTTTCCGGATTCGGGTTTCAATTGAGATACTTTTATGTCTCGGATAAAACTAATTATTGATTTGCTTAGAAATGTTTTTGTGTAATCGATTGCAACGATAGATGCGTCGTGAATAATGGATGATCTTAATTGTGGGCAAACGCATCGTATATTGTTTATTTGTGGTGCAACTCGAAGATAAGTCGCTCGGACTGAGTTAACGTTCCATAAATGTCCGTCGCGAATATGATTTAGGTATATCTGCGCGTGTCGTCCTGTAAATGCCCAAGTTACAGGACACCATAAATATCTCGTCGCCAATTGCTTCGGAGCTCGTTGTAGCAGAGAATCGTATGGGAAAGGAAAAGAAACACAACAGTTTCTCATCGACTCCGACATCAACATTGTCGTCGTCAACGGTTTTTTACTTTATGGCACGAACATAGAACGCATATGGGATTTTCTCTTCCGCGTCCCCTGAATATTAACTTATCGTATTTTACGTACACACTATATGATTTATAACCCCTTTGCAAATACACCAATACGAAGCAACAAAAAAAGAAAACAAGAAAACCAAAGCTTACGCTTCACAAAGTCCCGGATATCTTAAACTCTTATTTACGATATACTTTGAAGTACTGCACGTAATCTTTTTACACAATTTCCACCCTGGACATTAAAACAAAGCCAGAGGATTTTGCGCCACACTGATCAGCCCGAAAAACTTTTCCGATCGCCGGAAAATCCGAGGAAATGGAAATAATATAATATATATTAGGTAACTCCGTTTCCTAAGCCATAAATTCCGAAATGCGATTACCTCTATCGCAAAGTTTTAATTATTACTCCAACTAAAAGCAAAAAAAAGACGTACATCATTACTTATTGAAGAATTGGAATTGGTGATCATTAGGGTTTTAAATAATATTGGATGAAGAGAATATTGTCTTTTTTTCTGTGGACAATTCTTAGTGACCCGAGCTTAATTTCCCCAGGTCGGTATAATATAAATTCCGGAGAGTTTTAGTACTTTTATAATATAAGGGAGGGCATTTCGACGGAAAGCTCGTTTCACCTGGCTCCAAATCACACCCCCGTCAGCGTTTCGCCGTCTCCCGTTCACCCTCAAAGACGCGATTAAAATAACATCACGTCGAGCGAACTCGGGGTGCTTTTTACTACGCGGCAGTTAGCAAGAAGAGAAGGAGAATCCAAGCAAATAAAGCACGCACAGAATGCTTCGAGCATAATTACACGTTCTGAATTATTGTTATTTTATTTCGGACGTTTTGCATAAACGCTTTTCACCTAACAACTTTTACCTAAGATTTTCAACATTTATTATTTATAAATGAATCTCATCAATCTTCAAATAGTTTAATTGCATTTAAGTTTTAGATGTTTGTAAAAAATACATTTATTTTCTTTTTCTGTAATAACGTTCACAAATTGATGTTATTCTATGTTTTCTGTGAATAATTTCCACTTTTGCAACAAAAAAATAATATATATATATATGAATCCTTTTAGTCTGAATTTAGACTAATGATTACATTTTTGCATCCGTTGAAACGCATTAATCTTGCTCCCCGCGACCGCCAAACAAAGACGTTCAGATAAGGACCGTGAAGGGCGTGGTGGTGGATTTAGGGTTTTTATGTCTTTGTTCGAAACGCGGTTTTTTAAGGGTGTGTAGAAGGAATAGGAAGTTGCGAAACTTCGCATCCATTAATATCGTTTTGACATTCATCAAAGAAGGAGAAGGGTTTCCGTACTTTGTACAGTGCAAAAACTTTATTTCTCAAGAATTGCGACGTAATTGAATGAGTTGCGTAATTAGAGCAGTTTAAATTAAATGAAAAACTAACAACCATAAAATTATGTAATTCAGAAAAAGTTCGAAAAATATCAAAATATCAATAAATATAATAATGTATTTTTAAAGATTTCTCTCGCTATTATGTAATTACTTCTATTTAATTTGGTTTTCTGAGGAGCTTGAATCAACACGATAAGGGAATAGTTTTCTGTAATTAATATTTGATTATGGCAAATAATTTGGGCCTAATGAAAAGGGCGTTCTTGCTAGGTCAATATTTGAAATTGAAGCCTTTTGGGTTTTGGTACGTGCGTGAAGTGGGGGAGATTTCCTAGGAAAGTTGATGGTTTATTGTCACGAGGCGTTCATTGTGTGCACTACGCTGCATGGGCAGATGCTTTCAGGTTGTTTATTATTGCGTGTGGGTAGTATATATGTAGTATGTATATGGTGTAGAGTTCGAGTGGTCCCGTTGATGCTATTTACTATTTACATATATACATACACGCAGCTGTCGAGTAAACCTATGAATATGTTTGATCATCCCGGGTATTATCGTGATTAAATTATATGTGCCATCAGCATCAATTTAAAACGATGCCGCGTTTGTTCTAAATCACTTCAAAACTTTATTATTAATAATCAGCCTTAAACTGATTAGTCGACACACAGAGTCGCGTGCGCCGGTAAACGAATCAATTTTATACGAGATTCAACCATGTCCTCCGACTCTCTTCCTCGCATCATACATAATTCATTGCATAATCCCGAACGTTGTTTCTTCACTTTCACAAAAGATGACTAATTTATAAGGCGTTTAAGATTGTAACTAAATTCCACACTTTATTGAAAAACTACCAATTATTAAATCTAAACGATTTGTAAATTTTTAATATTTGTAACTTAAGATTTACTAAAATATTATATAAATACAAATCATTATAAATAAAACTAGTAATATCTGGTTTTTGGATTTTTATTATTACAGAAAATACAAAATATTTGAAAACACTAAGGAATAAATAAAATGTAATTTTATTTTAAAGTTTTGTGTTGATTTGTGAATAGAACATATTGAATTATCAAGTAAGTCCAAGTAGATCACTAGAATAAATTATGCGATTGTTACGCAACGAAAAGGAAATCTGGGTTGGAAATGGTCGATGAAAAGAAAAAAAATTATTGGAATGAGTGCATCTATTATAGATAATTTTGTGGTCGGTTATCTGCAATACGACTTTCGAAATAGTCACATTCCAATTTCAAATATAAGCATTATGCAAATGAATTCAAATTTAATAATAATATATTTTTTTTAATAATTGTTTGTTAATTGATCCCTACGAAATACAAAATTATTACAAATAATACATGCATTAGATATAATTATCCTTTATCAGCGATGTTTCTGCAATGCGACAATCTTATCATTTGCATTCCTTTCTTCTTTATCAGTGCATAAACATGCAACAATTCATTTCTTCTCTCTTTGCATTGCATTAAGCTTAAGACGACTATAAAACATGTACGCCATTTGCTTATCTGCTGAGAGTTATTTAACAATTATGTATTAATAACCTGGAGGTAAGCTACTTTATTATTTCCTTATGGTTCTTCTTTGAATTTCCTCAAGCAAAAATGTAATTACCAATGAATTGGATCGACAAAAGAAATAACAATTTTTCGAAGTTGTTTACGCGAAACTTTTAGGTGAATTATCGATATATTTTTTTTTTTGTAAAAGTTATATTTGAAGTTTATCTGCAAAACAAGTTGTCTCCTTTTTCTGTTTCTATACGTACGTGTGGGTATATATACATATATTTATGGTAGTAGAAACGGCACTTATCGAACTGCTGTTGTTCCACGGAATTGCCAATTGTTCACTTGATGTGTACAGGTTCTCCGTTATTAAACTCATTTTTGTTTAGTGAAATGTTTTTCTTTTCCTGTTTGACATTGCGTGTGGAAATAATATAAAATTGCACGGTTTCATTTCTTAGGCATTATTGATTCAGTTGATAGGAAAAAAATAATAATTAATAATTTTATAAATCTGTTTTAGCTTAAGTATATGTAATTAAATTGGATTTAAAATGTTGATTGAAAATATAAAAGAAACACATGAATATTACTTAAACCATGTAACTAAATAAATAACTAAAGCTTACGAATTATAAGCAACATTTGTTACCATGGGAACATCGACTTAAGTTTAGTTAGTTTTAAACATGTTTTTCGCTAGATAAATAAATAGAGCATGTGAAATTTAAAGAAGCAACATTTCTTACTATGTCAAAAAATAGTTAATTTAAATACTAGTAACGACTACGTAGAGTTGTTATATTTGTAATCAAATGTTGGAGTTGTTGAAGCGAGAGTGCTCTAATACCCATTGGAGAGGTGAAAAAAGTGTTGATTTACGATGCGGCTTTGGTTTAATTTTTCGAAAAGTGAACCGGCGTGAATAATTGTCGCGGTTTGCGTGTATTTCGTACACTCACTGTTTTTGGGTTGGGAGGACAAAGTAAGCTCGCCTGGGACATGAACCACCCTCCGCGGCAGTAATGGACTAAAGCCACTAACGTGATTCAATGTTCCTCCACACCGAGAATGCTGCAGCAGCAGCAGCTATAGCTTTGCAAGCAAATACGGCCCATTTATGTTTATGTTCATGGCGTTAAATACATACCCAAAGCCCACGGGCCGAATGAAGCATTCACCTCAAGTCTACCACTACCACCTGGATGATTTAGGAGCAATAACTTTGTGCGGATGCGACACTAAACTTGCAATGAAGAAATGCTCTATAGCCTTCATTAAACTAAATAGATTGCTACAAATCATCCTCCAACGTCGTTCAGAAAATCTACATTTCCGTGGATATCATTCTTTTACTCCCATAAAATTCTATAATATCCTTTTACGAAAAAAAAAAGGGACAACTTTCAGTGACATAACGAAAATAATATCTATACATTAAAAACATATAATAAAAAGGGACGAAAAGCTCCTTTTAGAAATTTAAACACATTGTTTATGGCGCCCTTTCATAAATGTATCATACATAAATTACATAATATGTCTTCCAAAAAATGAAATATAACATTTTTTATTATTATAAAAAGCTATCATTTTTATCTATATAATACTTTTTTTAAGAGAATTGATGATGTAAGGGTTGTAATAAAAACAGAAATAAATACTAATAACTAGGAATTAATTGAGAAAACTGATATTTTTTTTTAAAGAATTATTTATTTGAATTATAGTTTTGTGGGATATGAAGAGCATAACTAATTTAATTCCGTTAATAAAATTTAATATTCGTTCCCCGTTTTTGACGGCCCTAACGCATTTATCGTGCGAATTTATCAAACGCATTTAATAGCATTGCCGAATACGCGCAGCACGGCTGCTGTACCGGCAATAAAATTACGTAATTTATGTACACGTATTAATTACAATTTAAGTTGACTCATATGCGGCGCCCTGTAAAAAATATTATTATTATTACTAACGTAAATATTCGTAATTTACGAGGCTTACGAGTTTATTACGCTTTTGATGTTTTTGGCTATCGAACAATGTTTTGTAATTTTAATCTAAACTAAGCAATTTTTAAGCCTTTGGATAATTTTTGTTTCAATTATTGTTTTGAAATGCACTGAAATTGAAAATAAATTTATTGTAATATTTGAATTGAAATGAAAGTATTTTAAATTTGTATAAAGTGTATAACTTTATAAAATTTTCTAAAAAAAAGTACTAGAATTGGAAATTTGAATACTCTTGATAAAACTCTATTCTCTTCTATACTTCATATCCCTTCGAAAAAAATGTGATGTTACTAATTGGTCAAAAGCTGGTAAAGCCACGGCGGGATTCCACCATTCAGGGGATTCGGATCAAAAATAACGCGAATGCATTCATTTGCGGATGATCAAAGCCTGCGGGAAATGAAACTCGATGTGCAAATATTTTGCTTTTTCTATCAGTTTTCACAGATAAAAGCGCGTTATCTGTGCGCATTCGAGTCAACATAATACAGTTACGTAAAAAAATAGAGACAATAGTGTTGAAAACTGATATTTTTCGCGGTGAAAATAATGTAAAATCGAAATTTAAATAATTAATTCTCTTGTAATCTTAATTGAAGACTTTGATTGGATCTTTATTCATGGGAGCATTAGGTTGTAGTGTAGCAAATGTTGGTTTGAAGCAGACGTTGGGGCATTCGCTTTGTGCCTTGTATGTGTTTGCACACACGTGAAACAATGGATTGCGGTGGTTCTGAGCTTAAGTAACAAGTAGCGAGACATTGCATAAACCGCATTGCAGAAGGTTGATAAGGGGGATGGTTTGTATTGTGATGCTGCCTGCACACAGTAGAATTTCCCCATCGAAACTAGAGCATTTTCACCTAGGCAAAACGAAGTGTGTTTCATTTGGAAGTTGGCGTGCGCCCTAATCGTAATTTGATTGAGACTTCGCCCTGCGGATCCTGTTGTTCCGGTAATTACGAATTACGTGATTTAAAACTTCCGGCTGGCAGAGAAGAAACAAAATCAATACATATACAAACAAATCAAAATTTCTAATATATAATAGGAAAATGTTTTAAACTTTCTCAATTCGTAAATTGTAAACATAATTTTTTGTAAACAAAATTAGAAATGAAATACATTTTATTATTTTAAATAGGATTCAAGAATACGTATTCTGTTAAATTTTAATTAATGCTGGTGCTTAGTACAATTTTAAATAATTTGATAATTAGTAACAGTATTTGCGGTTTGAATGAAAATAAGTTTCCCTAATTGAAAATAATAATAATAAAGAAGAAAATGTCAATAAAAAGAAATATTGATGTTTTTTTTTTGTACTTTCCACTTTTGAATCGTATGCATTGACTGAGTCCGACCACCCTCCTCGGTCCCATTGGAATACAATATTAATGCATCCCCCCATCCCTTCTCTATATCCTAGCATGTTTCCATCGCCACGGCGACCGGGATAAATCATCCCCCGCGTGTCTCGTGCAAAACTAATACGTTTATGTCTCTTGCGCCAAAACCGTCCGCGCCCCGCTTGCCCTTTTCGCCCTCCCCTCAACGAAATTGTTGGCACGCGTTCGTGTCCTCATGCCGAATCAATATCGCGGCGTTTTCTTCCTATGAAATGACTCCCGAAGAGCAGCAGCAGCAGCAGCACACGCACACACAAAACAAACAAGCTTCAAATCGTTTGATGATTTATTTTTGTTTGAATGAAACCAGCTTTTTTATGCGCTTCGATATCGTGCCATCATCATCATTATCATCATAACCATTTGGTGTTTTAATGATCGAATCCTTTAAAGGTGTTTGAAGTTGTTGGTTGTTGGTGGACTAGAAGAAGAGGAGGTGAAGGAAGAGATGTGATTCGGCGATGGCCGGATGCAGTGGAAGAGCCGAAGGCGGCAAGGATGGTCTGGGATGGGCGAGGCGGCGGCCCCACAGCTGGCACTGCTCCATCGAGGGCGCTTACCATTCTCCTCCACCCCCGATGGACAGACGGTCGCATGGTAATTTGGTTATGACAGGGAAAGCGACGTCGATTAGTCTTGAGTTATACATATATATATATATGTGGGGGATTGCTTGAATGTTGCAATCCATCGGAATTGATTTCCACGCGAAAATCCACCGCCCATCTGGAAATCGTTTAATTACCGAACGGACTAATAAATTTCACGCGTTTACCTATATTCCATCGTTTTTATTTTTGTTGGCCTCGTCATACGCAGGATGACTCATACAGAAATACACGTAGGGGAGTTTGCATATTTCCTTAACACGATTCTAATTGATTTATTATACAACAAAATTGCATTCCATTTATACTATATATAATATAATTATTCTTTCAAAATTAAGGTATTCAAATATTTGAATCATTATTTGCTAATAATTGTACTTTTTACTTAAAGATAAGATTAAAGTAGGTAAAAATCTAAGAATCACATTACAAAACATAGGTATTCAATTAAAAATATATCTCAAGTATCTAAAATATTTCTTTTTCCAATATTTCTTTTAAATAAATTGTTGTTTGCTCTAAATGCATATGTGTGTACTTAGTTTCATAACGTGTTCATGATATTTATGAAAGCAATAAATAAAATGGGATACACCTATTTTAATTGAGGCCATTAATTAAAGATAAGATTGAAATATGCAAAGTTTTTGTTGTTACATGCATATAACACGTCACATATGCAGAAAGCTTTTTCGATAATTATTTTGCTTTATTCAAATGTTATTTATAGATTCCAATTTTGTAATGTAACTATTACTGAAGTAAAAGAAAGTTACATTTCCTTGGGATTAAAAAAAAATGCATTTTTTTTAAATAAATACGTGAGGATTGAAATTGAATTTTGTGGGTGTATAATTTCATATTCTATAATTGAATTTAATTCTTAAAATGGTTTAGTTATTTATGTATACTTTGTTCTCTAAATTTATAACATAACATTCGTATTCTTTCATATAAAATTAAAAATAATTAAACTACCTGAAAATAATAAACAAAATAATAGGATTTGGATGAAATTAGCAACAAAAAAAATTGTATTTGTGGAAACGCAAAAGTATATTTATGTGACTCGTTACCACCCTCAGGCCAAATTCTCTCTTTCTCTCCGACAACAAATCAGAGCGGGAGGCGATCCCACAGTCTGTTTACAAAACAAATTAGTAACGAAATGAAATTAGATTCATTCGAATCCATCGGAGGTTTTATTTGATTCGCGTTTTCGTGTTTTTCGTTTCTCCGTTTGTAACCGACACGAAATTAAATTACGTTTTCGTTCGCACTGCTTTATTTATTTTTTCCTTCGCAATTACAAACAAAATAAATTTATAAAACCGACATGCATAAACAATGATATTTTGTTTGCTTAAGACAGAATTTTGTTTGATTTAACTAACGAGTTTCTGTTGCTCGGATTTTTTCGCATTTCGTGTTAAAAAAAACAGAAAATTATAAATTTAATATTAATTAGTTTTTAATTTATTTCATTTTATTTTCTCCAGTAAATATGATTAGAGTAGATTTAAAAATAATTAAATATTGTCTTAGCTTTTTGTATAATTTTAGTAATTTCCAATACTTTTTTGTTTGTTTTTTTTACTAAAAAATTGATACTAAAACTTAAATATTAGTTTCTTCATAAATATAATCGTACTTGATATACAAATTTATGTAATTTATATCTGTAGCTTTAGTAAAATCAATGGTAATAAGCGATATTCATTTAAATTCAATTCCTTGTTCTTTTCGTTCTTAATGCGAATGGAAGGAATTTAATAAAGTTCCAAATTGATATCCCCGAGGGTTTCGAAATTGAAATGAAAATTCGATTAGAAGAGCGATTTTTTCCCTCTTTCTGCGCAATTGGAAATGAAATATCCCTTCTTTCGCCTCGTCGTCCACCCAATTCCGACTTCCTCCGTATATAAGTCGTCCCTTTATTATTCCTCTTCCATTCGTCCTTTTCAATCTTTCCGTTGTCCTGCGTAGGGAGAAGAGGCGAAAGTTCAAAGAGACGCTGCTGTGCGTCAGACGCTAATAATGATTTGCATTTTAGCGCCGCGGCAATTCCGCATTAAATTCCATGCTTCCACAGACACGTCGATAGGAAGCGCCGCGACGTCGGCGTCGGCACTTCCCCGCAATCTTCTGGTCCAGAGAGAAATGTATATACATACATATATAGAGAGGAAGAGTAAGGGAAAGAAGGAAAATGGGATTCGGTCATCGTTTCCGACTTCTATCTTAACTGCACATCGGATCGCAGAAAACGTTTAAAGAACGGAAACGTTGCTCAAGGATAAGAGTGAATCCACATAAATCCAAACATTAATCAATGCTGATTATGTTCAACTATTTGTTTGCGTTTCGGCTATTTCTGGCGGAAGTTAATTTTAGATTTTTAAATTGAGTTTTCTTTCAATTTTATTTTTATCATTTACTTCGGACTAACGCATAAGGATATGTTTACGTGACTCGGCACAGTTATTGATTTGGTTCGATCGATTTATACCATCGCTTTCTGCGTGTGATCCTCGAAGCTCGCATTTAAAATATTCATTGAGATCAAATGAAAAAAAGAAGATTGAGGTGTATGAGGTATATTTTCTATGAAAATACATACAAGTTTTGTTAAGTTTGAGAATGCATAAAAGATGCGTGTATGCAAAACAATCTTGTGTGTTTCGTGCAATTCAATGCATTTTTTTCCTTCGTCCACTTTTCTTGCACACTGTTTTAATGATTTAATCAATAGACCGCCCTTTCCTAGTCTGGAAAGTGCTTAAATTCAAGAATGCGTTGAGCGAAAAGCGGCTTGAGTATGGTTATGAACTTTTCATTGTTGTTCAATTAATTTTAAAACGTGCACATGTAGCGTAACATGGAACATACACACAAACACCGCGCTCTGCACTCTGAATAATAGATTCAATGGACAGATATAACCTACTGGGCTATATTTAACCAGCCACAATGGCCATTCGTTATGCCCCCGCATCCCTTTTCGTTTTCTATATTTAATGCGACCGGTCTAATTATAGATAGACGTTTTAAAACGTGGTACAAGGATAAATCAACCTGTTGTGAGAGCTGTTTTTTTCCAAATTTCCTTTTGCTGCACCCCCAAAACCTTTTGCTGCACCCCCAAAACCTTTTGCTAATAGTACTTTATTATGTTGTGTTTGCAGGAAGTGGAAGAATGGACGGGCAGCGCGCTTTGGACTTGATGCCTTTGCTTCAGGAGAGGCTTGTTATATTAACGGGTGGCAGGGACAGACGGGGCGGGCCAGTCCTGTCTTTTCCTGCGAGTCCACGGCGAGAAAGGGCCAAACCGGAAGACTACAAACGCCTCCTGCAATACCTCATGGCAATACCAAAGTAAGTTTAAATCCTTCAATTGATTTATAGCATCGATACACCCTTGTCTTTAAAACTTATAACCGCACATAAATTTAGTCAACCTAATTATGATCCATTCTAATATTAGCACCTACACTACAATTGATTAATGGTTAATAATAATTTTCTTAAAAATTTCTATTTCTGTTTGAAAATAAACAAAGGCAATGTACAAAACCGAATGCGAATTATATTGTGCAGTTGAAAGCTTCCGATTTTATTTTTATTGTTGACCCGTTTTTATACATCCGGATACTTTGTAATTTATATATATATATATTGTTGGGGATTTTGTTCGAATCGCGGAAACGAATTTAATGGTGGTTATTTGTGTGCCGAACGTGGCGCATTTTAAATTTTCGTAATTGCATGGAATTGGAAAGTGGAGGACGCAGCTTGCTGCTAAATGCATTCACTTTGCGGTTCTTTCTCCAGCTTTTAACAAGTTTTATTTAGTTGTTAATATTTATTCAATTCATAAATACTAGTCAGTTAATTGGATCTACAAATTTTTATTTTATTTATAAATTATTTTGTGAATTACATATTGTAATATTTAAAAATTTTATTTTTAAGAAATTTAAATTAGTTTAGATTTAAATATTTGATAACATTGAGCTTGGGAATAATTTTCTACCATTGTTGAAGCGATAATTTTTTATATATAATTTTTCGATTTATCCTCGTAATCATGAGACTAATAAAAAAAATTAATGAATGAAGTTTTCTAATAGGAAATATTCCTAAGCTTTCCACGTTTTACGTCCTATTTTATTGCTTCTGGTTGTAGAGCCAAGTTCAATTTTTCTTTTCTTTGATACTGCATAAAACTTTTCTTCTTTATTTTATACATATATTTTTTTTCTTCATTTTATTTTACTTTCTCGGAGTTCTCAAGTTCTGCAAATGAGAAGTTAATCCTGATCCCATTTTATTGCAAATATTTCGAAAGGAGCTTTCCGCGCGGAGTCAATAAAAGGAAGAAGCTGTATTTTTTTTCCATGCTCGTCTTCAACTCTGCGGGAAACTTTCTTGTTTCCTCCGCACGACGCGCCGTAAAGCTTCGGCAGTATCTCTTTTTTCTTCTCTTGTATTTCGACGCTTTAAGAGAGTGAGTGAAGAAGTGCAAACAAACGAAGAAAAAAATAAGTTAGTGGTGGTGGCGGCGGCGCCGGGCGAGCTAGAAAAATCAATTAAAAAAATATATGGGTGGACCGTAAGCGCTTTCTAGACATAAAGAAAGAAAAGTACATGGAGCGCGATGGGAATAAGGAATAATGTCGGGTAATTACGTTAATCTAGAGAAGCGAAGTGGATTTCGTTTGGAAACGACAGGTAATAAAGTTTAATAACGGCGAAGGCATTTTTATTGAAGGCCCTACATTTTCAATCAAATGGATAATGATTATATATTATTCAACATCTAATCACTGTGCGTGACGTGACACGTTAATGACAGTAACAAATGGTTATTGTAGAATCCTGAAAAACTGAAATATTATTGTTACTATTCTTGAAATATTTGTAAATCAATTTACTTTTGCTCGTTTTTCTAATTTATGAATTATTCAATTAGCATGGCTATGCGTAACGTGACAGATCAATGACAGTCAGTCATACCAATTGGTTATTGTTGGTTTGCCTGAAATATTTCTGAGTCATAGGAATAGTGTGGATGCAGCTTAATTCGCTGCACTAAATGTATATATTCCGTGATGGAAGTAAATGGATTTACTTTTGTTCGATTTTTCCCGATTTATGAATTATGCAATCTTTGTTCGTCTGCTGCTTCGTTTTCTATTTTTCTTGGGTGTATTTTTCCATCAACACGGATATCTATCTGCGAATTGAATCATCGGAAACGGCATTCGGTTTTATCCTGCCTGCAGTCGTTGGCGCCGGCTCGGATGAATGGCCATTATTGCGTTCGAAGTATAAACCAAAACATATTCTGAATCATAAGACCGTCGGGTGTCCTCCATCCATACAAGAGAAGAGTGAGGTTTATTTAGAATATTACTCACTGGCTCCAAAAATATTACATACACACAGACACACGCACAAAGACGCGCAAAGGTTGGGGAAAAACGTAAATCCAGAAATATACGTACACACACTCACATACTTGCAAACACTTTGCTTCCTAAAACTCGAGAGTGAAAAATCACATCTGACTGTTTGCATTCGCATTTATTGTATTAAGTGGGCTTAAAGTGGGTTGAAATAAAATATAAAGTAAAAACGCGAGAGACGGTAAAGCGCATTTCTCTTGGATGAAATATGAACGTGTACGGGTCGGTTTTCATGAATTTTTCAGGAGCCACCCTCCTTCTAGGCTCTTGTGAGCCCTTTTTAAATTAAAGCGCAAGCCGGCCGAAAGTAATTTCTCCCCGTGCACAAACACACACGCACATACAAATTTCATTTGTCTAAAAGCCGTAGCGACCGATTCGAGAATCTGCGCACGGTGGTAAATTGACCGGCAACAGCTCTCCTCTCCTCCAAAAGCTTACGATGGATTTCCTGAATGCGCGAACATGTTTATTGAATAATAAGATAGCGAATTGATTCTGCACCCTTCGTCTTAGCATTGCTTTCAGAGTTCAAATTCAACTCGAAAAGAATGCCTTGGAAACAAATCCAATAAAAAAGGCTTTTCAATTTCTGACTTCTCTATTTATAGTAAGTAATATTATCCTTCATGTCATGTTTATGGTACTTTGGGTTAAAACTTATATAATTTACTACAACACTTTCATGTTTTGCTCAAAGTTTAATTACAATCCTCTACCCAGATTGTTTAACTTTCGTTGTAAGGTCCAAACCAAATACAGTTAATTTAAATTAAATAAATTATTTTTCTGTATCCTTTAATTTATAAATTAAAATGTTTCTCAAATACTAACATTTATAAATAGAAATGAAATAGCAGTATTTTCATTATTTAGCTGAATACGATGGTAATTATGTAGTTCTGTGATTGTTATACGAGAGTGAGCGTGATTCATCGGCATCCTTTGTCGTTTTGAAAATGTCATTAAATTGAGACGTCCAGTGCGACACGGAGGGGCCTTATATCATTGTTTGGGTCGAGGGATCAAAGTGGGCTTCGTTGCTAATTCGACGTGGCACCGGGTGAGGGTGTTTCCCCTTCATTTACAAAACCCAAGTTCTAATTTGAGAACCGCAGATATTTATAGACAGACTAAAGATACTGTTTCATTTCTTTTTCACATGATGAATTTCGATTTATAGTCATTAAGCAACCCACCCCTATGTCACTTAAAATCCTCACCAGGATTGACCACACGTCTCTATACTAAAAATAGTGTACATTTAATTGCATGTCAGAGTACTGTTATTATTGAATACCAGAGATATATGTTTTTTTTGAGTAGTTGCATATTTAGAAATATGTACAGTGGTGCCTCACACAACGAACTTAATTCGTTCCAGGAGCAAGTTCGTTATGCGAAAAGTTCGTTATGTGAAACGCGTTTTCCCATAACAATACATGTTAAAAAAAATAATTCGTTCTGTAGCATAAAATATGGTAAGATGACATAAAAAAAAGATAAATTCCAGGGATGTTTTTCTTTAGATCTTCATAAATTATCTTGGCCTTGTGACAGATAATATCTTGGGTTGTTACGTCACCTTTCACCTGCCTGTCCTTAATCCAAATCGCTAATAGCCTCTCCATTTCCTCGTGGATTGAAGATCTATGTTTTTCATTAAATAGTTTTGATACTCCTTTGGCTACTTTGGCTGATTTTATTGCATCCTTGTTTGTCAAAATGGTGAAAATGGTGGTCTTGTTGAGGCCAAACTCTTTGACGAGGTCACACTGTTTTACCCCACATTCACTCCTTCTAATTATTTCCTGTTTCATTTCAAGAGAAATCACCTTCCTGCTTTTTTTAGAACCCATCATATAAAAAAAATGTTGAGTTTATCTTAAAAGGACGACTGCCGTGATACGTGTGCGATTTAATTCGTAATGAAGAACGATTGCTGCGATACGTGCGTAAGTTAAGTTGTGTGAAGCGAAGTTCGTTGTGTGAAGCGAAGTTCGTTGTATGAATCGTGAAATGAACGAAAAGGAAGTTCGTTGTGTGCAGCGTTCGCTGTGCGAGGCGTTCGTTATGCGAGGCACCACTGTATATACATATCTTTATGTGGATAGTGTTAAGACTTGTTATTATAACAAATCAACTAGAATACCGTTTTCCTGTTTCAGTTTGCATTGATCCAAATAGCTTAACACCTGCAATACTCGTGTCAATTCAGGATGCAGTGTCCTGCGGCTACGCCAGAATGCCAGTTTTCCATCCTTCGACCTGTCTCCTCCCTTCGTTTCCTTTTGCAGGAAACGAACGAAACAACGTTTCGCGTCCCCCACGCTCGATTTACTGTTAAATGCGCGCGTTTACCCCGCGGCTCCTGCAGGAATGTTTACTTAAAAATCCATCTGGATTCCATTACTGCCGCGAGTACAAAAGAATGTTTATATTAAAAAAATATTTCCGCCTTTTATCCATCTCTCTACACAATACCCACCCCGGAAGCAATCCCGTTTTTTTACATTCCCCATTTCCAGGTGAATTTTATATTTCTTATTTTCAGCATATACAGTAAAAAAATCAATACAACTTAATTGAAGTATCGACTTGTTGGTGATATTAATTAGATGACAAAAAACGTTTCATTGAGTGCGATTGTTCGTGCAAATATTTCAATTTTACAATTCGATAGTTAGAAAAAACTTGTTATCATCAACAGAATTGATTCCCTCAAGGCTTTACATTAATTTTTTTCTCTACATGGTTTCATTTTTATAAATTATCTGGATTCCCTCGAGGTTCCATTGTTAGTCCGATTCGGATTTTGGAATGTGTTTATTTGGAAGATCAATAAAGAAGTAGGATACAAAAAAAAGATAATAATAATTTGCAGCTTCGTCTCTCGGAACGGTTGATTGGCACTTGGGTGATGGGGAAGCGAACGTTCCATTATCCGTAAGAGGATTTCCCATTCCCGTGGTCCGTTGGAAAAATGGGGAGAATAATCCGGTCCCATTATTCTGGTGTGCGAGTTTTGTTGCCAAAGCGGCTCAGTTTTAATTGAATCCATCGATTTTCGTTTTCTTAATGTCACTGGGTTGTTGCGAAGCGCGACGTGTCCATCCACCCCGTCAACCTCTCCTCTGTATCCAGCAACTACAGTTTCTCCCCTTTTCCGATCATTACTACTACATTATAGTATTATTAACTAGTTCTGCGAAAATTTGCATAAGTTTCAGCAAATACCAATAGGAGGAAAACACAGAACTTCCTATTCCCCCGTCGACCTCCCTTGCATGATTCATCATTTCTGTAGCACACACAAAAAAGTATTAAGTATTCATGATTTACGTTTCACGTACATAAATCATTTTTTTAACAGAATTTCAGAAGAAAAAATATATCTGGAATGAAAATGATGAATTAAACTTCAAACAACCATCAACCAATCATAATAAATCTTTCATAGAAAACTGTATAATTTCAAATCTAATCCAGTACTAAATTTTATAGTTTATAGAAGACAATGAAACAAAATTTAGTTATATGATAAATCGATACACAAATTTCAAATACGAAAATATTGGGAAATTTCAATCGATATATTATGATTATTATTTTTCAGATGCATTATCGTTTCATTGATGTGTCAGACGTGATTGATTCCATTGATGGATTGTTATTTCTGTTATTTTTTTCTGAGAAGAGATTCGGTAGGAATTTTCGTTTCCGACGTCGTTGTCCGACGACGTTCAATGAATCACTCTCAAAGTGTCGTGTCAATATGTCCTTGCGTTTCATTCTTTCATATTTTTTTTGTTGTATGTGTCGATCCATGTCTGTCGCCTTCTCATGTCCAATTTTATTTCCATCAAATATTGAATTTAGTATTTTCAATTATTGTTATTATAAATTATATTTGCAATTACAAAAAATTAAGGTATTAATTTAATTAGTTTGATAGCAAGCAATTTATATGGAATATTGCAAATATGAGTGATTTTTATGTTTTTGGTAATTATTAAGTTTTCAAATAGAAATAGTATTGTAGTTTTCAAATGGAAGACTCTTAAATTTTGTATTTTTGAATATTTTACCTTATGTCTGATTATAGAAAATATATTTTCAAAATTTATGTTTTTTTGCGTCATGTGTAATTTTGTGCAAACTAGAAAAGATCGATAATTCCCACTACACCACAGTTCATTTCCCACGTTGACGATAGAAAAAAGGAGAAGGAAAAAGAAACGTTTGATCCAATTTAAATCAATTCGCTTATTAGAGTTGCACGTCTTAATAGCTTCCTGCATCAGATTTATGGGTATGTTCACATAACTGGAGCTTAATTTACGATTTCGTACACATGCCTCGGTGGCATTTTCACAATCCGACTTCTAAATAATTTACTTTTATGCTGAGTGGAAAGAGGAAATCGAAGCCGAAAGAAGCAAAAAAGCTGAAAGGAGAAATAGGGAAACAAGAAGAAAGAGGTGTTGGTAAAGTTTACAATTTAATTGCGGCCTTTGGAAGTTCCGGAAAGAGAGGAGTAAAGTTCCGAGCAATTTGAAGGCGATTCCCGAAACTTTACAAATACACGATATAATGGGATTAGCACAGTTTAGCGCGATACTTCTGCGACGAGGTTTTAACTAAAAAAAGAGCTTCCCATTTCCACGTTTATATTTAGCGGAACGGAAGTTGCAACAAGAATAAAAAAATACGCCGAGAGTCGTTGAGAAATTAGTGGTAATTTCTGTCGTTTCGTGTATAGGGGTTTGAATTAGTGGTAGCAGCAGAAGGATGAATGCGTGGCGAATGCGAAGAAGAAGTGAAAAAGAGGTGATGAACAACAAGAGCGAAGGCCGTATTTCATTCATTCGAGACTGGAGATAAATCATAATTAAATACCTCGCATTGCCTGCCTCGCCACATTCTATCTTTCTCTGTATGTTTCAGTTGATTCATTCGTTTTGCATGGAACAACTTCCACACGTCTATCTAGATATGTTTAAAATTAAATTTATTATCATTACATCACGGCCCTTTTTCCACTGTAATTTAACACCGACCGACGCGATACAGTTCGTTATCATCTAGATTTGCTAAATTATTACACTTTTTATGTTGTACTATATTATTTTGTGATTAAATTAAGAAACTGTTAATATTGTCAGCGTTATTTTTATAACATTTTTAACTTTAAATATTGCGATGAAAAGAAGAAACTTTTGCGTAATTTAGAGATAGTAACTTGGAAATTGTCCTAAATTGCGATAATAAAATGTCGTCTTCTCTCGTATTACACTTGGAAATTCTGTGAATTAATCTTGGGAGATTATCGTTTGCTCTCAGAAGAAAGAAGAAGGCCAAATTCATTTCTTGGTTGTACAACAAAGTCACCAATAAAAAAGTGGTCCTTTTGTTGTGGTTGTTGTTGTTGCTGTGTGGAAAAGAAACTTGGCGCTGCGAAGAAGATAAAAATGAGGCAGCAGCAGAAGCATTATGTTCAGGATTGCGGTTATCAGTTTCGTCCAGGAACAACTGGCCTCCTGGGAGAATCCATTACACGCTCTTATAAACCGTAGCAAAACTTCCTCGAACGGCAGATTAATACATGGGTATATTTGCGATAAGACTGTACACAGGATTTGTCCGAACGATATCTGCAGACGTTAGTTTAAAGGAATGCCATGAATATTAATGATTCGTAATGCTTTCAGTCCCAATGTTTTCGTGACGCGTTAAAAAAGAATCGAGCAAACATAACGATCGATTTGGGAGAGAGAGAGGAGAGAAGGTTCAACTACCCTATCAGTATCAATCTTAGCTTTTCGTTTTTTTCTTTTTTTGAGGGATACTTCCGCCCTTTGTATGAGTCGGAATGGGTAAAGTTTGTGAGACAATCGAAGATCGTTTTGAATCCGGACGATATTTATGGTCCTCCTCGGAAGCGAAATGAGTTAAAAAAGAGAATTCGAAAATAAACCGCCTTCGGTTTGTGTCACAAACAAACTTCTTTTGATTTTGCAGCGAAATTGGTGGATAATCGAATCTAACAATAACTTAAAAATTAAATAATGATGAATACCGGAAGCGAAATCGATTAGTTTAATGTGAAGCAATAAAATTTACCGTTTCGTTACGCGATTTGTCGAAGCCGCAAAAAGAAACGTTCGCACATAAATTTCTCGCTATGTAAAGCGAGATTTTGCGCTGCACGTGGGACGGATTCGTTTGCAAAGTTCTTCGGTGTAGTGTAATAATGTAAAATTAATGAATGGTGCATTCCTGCGGCGAAACCATTCATTGATCTGCGCCAGTTAATTATTAACACAAAGGCCTTTATTCGTTTTCCATTCCGAAGAACAAAATCGCATGAAAATTCCATAAATTTCAACAATTATCTCTCTATTAATTTAATCATTTAATTTATTTTACAAATCAAATTTAATTTGCAAAAAAAATATCATTTTGCAGTCGAATCACGTTTTTTTTTCTGATGAAATCGTAATTTTGTGCAATAATTGATGGAACGTATTTTCTGTATTTCATTTAATTGCAAACGCGTTTTGCAATCAATTATTTCGCTATCACGGAATTTCCAAATTGAAAATCCGAAATTGCCGGTTAAATTATATAACATTTATTTCACATTATTATGAACGCATATTTTAGTAAATTCAATTTTGTTTTCATATTGTAAACGTTTATCAATGAAAATTATTCTGATAAACTAATCGGAGCTGTTTGATGGATGATTTTACCGAGGGGAAGTATCTTTCAGGGTGGAAATATGTATTGTTGAGAACTGGTTTTTGTGGCTTCGCGTTACGACGCGAGAATGATGAATCATTTTCTGCAGATATGATTTATCAATTGTTAAAATATGTATGTATTCATTTCACATTTGGAAACTCAGTTTATCAATTGTATAATAAAATCTAAAGACTTCAACAGTCAGATAGTAATAATGTAATAGTTTTAATGTAATAATAATTTATAAAACTTTTTAATTAATTTTCTAACATAAACAGATTTTATTAATTTATATTGTAACATTTTCGATTAATTTTTAGTTGTTGTTGAACTTTTGCTGACAATGCAAATTCCGAACGTTAGAAGTAAGCGGTAGTATGCGTTTCGTTTTCGAAATTAATTTCGACCTAATTAAAACAATTAACCCGACGGAGATTAAGTGCAGTTGTCCGAATGAGTTATTTATTATGTTTTTAATTAAATTAAAAAAAAACACTAGAAAGAAAAAAATAAGTTTCTTATTTGCAATGTTACAAGTAATTATTTCACAAACATAGTTTTCTTTAATTGCAAACAATTATTTAAATTTTAATTAATCCGACGGTTTCAATTATGTATTTGTCTTGGAAGCGATTATTTCTTCGGCTTTGCGATTAGGTTTAATGAAGTAATTAAGGAACATGCATACTTGCATATTTCCGACGCGGCTATCTCATTAACTATGAATTTCAATTCTTCTAAATATAGTAATGATACGCTTTGAAAAGTACAACATTAATTTGCTGAGATCAATTATACATAAATAGAAATTATTTGGAATAATCTGAAATTGTTATGTTTTCATCACTTTATTTTCTAATTCAATAATTTGAATTTCTTGTTTTATTCAATGATATTTGTATTAATTTTGTAATTGATAAATTTACACATAAATAGAATTTTAATTTTTAATAATTTTCTTTTGATTTTATTGAAGTGAACACGAAATATTTTATTTAATTTATCTTTGAGACATGTTATTTTATAATTTAATATTTTAAATTGTTTTGTAGTTTTTATATGAGATAGAAACATTGAATAGTGGTAGATTTATAATGAAACTAAATAAACATGCCAATTAATTATACGAAATAGAGCATACTTACTGTATAAATTAAAATGTGCATGGAAATAATACAATTTATCATTAATAAAGCGAATTTATTGGACTGCTTTACGATTTCCAATTTCCATGTAAAAATAGTAATGTTCATTGCTAATAACGCGATGGTGATCTCATTGCATCCAATTAGATAACAAAATTGGATAAAATATAAAGAAAGAAAATAACACCACGTAACGCATAATATACGCGGCTAATGCGGTTTATCCTTTCTACTCGTATAATAATAATTATGACGTTAATTAATGGTATTTTCTGGCGCCGAGTCCGATTTACTATCAATTATGCAACGTTCAATTACGACGTTCCCAAAGTTGCCCATTTCTGATTTTAGTTTTTTTTTAATTCTTTTGTAATTTCAATTTGCAAACTCGTACGTATAAAAATTTAAACAACGTTGCGTTCTTTATTGCATTTATGGCGTGTTATTGTATTAGTTTAAGCCTGAAGTTTCCTAAGCAGATTAAAAATTACAATTTTCGCCCATTAATCTGATGCATCTCTTCCCTTTTACATTTTCACGTCCATCCAACATCATTTTAGTAAACTGTCTTATTTTTGTTATGCAACTTTTTGTTTGTTTATTTTTTTTTTTTTTTAATAAAATTGCATGTTTTTTTTTATGTAATTTAGAGTGCACAATTAAAATGCTTTTTTAAATGATAAATGTATCGACAAAATTGTGCATGTTGTATGTTTCCTGTTTGATTTTAGTGAGAATTTTAAAATGCTTTTATGATGAGTGTTGTGCATTGTATAATAGGTATGTTACGAGTTGTTGAGTGAACTGATTTTCGTATTCAATCCAATCGTTTTAGTATTTAGTGCGAAACATTTCACGGGCAATTTAAGTAATTAACGGAATTTCGCGACTTGTCGAAGTGAATTGATTCAGTTAGCGCTTCGTGTACAAAAAGGAAAATTTTCCTCGCTTGGTTGGGCGTTTTATGCAATTTTTCTCAATTCCACGTTGTTTGGTCCATTCGTTTCTTAAAGAAGAGATCATCCCCTTCGTGTTTTATGCTAACTTCTATGGCTGCATTAATTAGTTTTCGAGCTCATGCGTCAATTCGTGCATCCAGGAATAGAATAACTGGGGAGGAGAACTGTTTCATTTTACGACGCATAAACAAGACGTGTTAATTACAACAACTCAAGGATTCGAACGCAGTCTTAAAATAAGAAAACTACTGTTAAAGTTATTGAAATATGAAGAAGTTATGACATCTTCTACTTGTTATTAGGTCAAGAAATAATCTGAGTTTAAAGTTATTGATATGTATGTTATTGGGTCAAGGAAATAAGCAGATTGCAAATAAGATTAAAAGGGCAGAGTAATTAAGAGGATAAGTGTCCTGCTGTTCTTGAGGACCGCTGATGAAGTGTGCGCCAAGAATAATCATCGCAGTTTGTTTTATATAACAATTGCACTTGCAGATGGCCTAGTTCTTCTCATTTTCTCTGCATCCAGAGGATGAGAGTTAATAGCAGTGAACCGCAGAAACTTCAGAGACGCGCGCTTTGTGAATCCGCAACTACCTTTGAACTGACATTATTTCAGCTCTCGACTCAGAAACGAAACATGGTTTTTAATGAATTGATTAATATGGAAATGCATTCCAAGTGCTTTTCCTTCAACTTTTTCGCATCTAAATTGTTTAAAGTAAAGTGAATTTAATTGTTTATTATTATTATTATTTGTCTGTGATTTAATAAGAGGAAACGTTTCGTTTCGGTCATTTGAAATGTAAGCTGTTTTACAATTATCTTTTCTGGACCGTGAGGATATAAAGAGCGTTCTTAGCGTACAGATGCTCATCTGGTTGGGGTTTCTCCTATTTAGAGCGGACTGTGCAGATGTGCCACGGGCTTGTGTTATTCGTAACAAACGGTTTATTATATCAAATTGCACTTGCGGTGGCTATTAAATGCGACAGACGATTTTTCATGCGCGAAATAGCAACAGTTCACACACGGACTGTGAGTGTGTGTCGGTTTATTTATTATCCGCACTTCATACCTCTGTACTTATATATATATTTGGAGCACCTTGCATACGTCCATTCATAAAGTTTTATTGCACCTATGAGTGTATGCAAGCATACGTCGAGGTGTCTGCATGTGGGATTTTGCCACTCTGATAAACTGCACTCTTGCAGTCCACCGGCTCCAATTCATAAATTATTCACGACGAAGGACGAATTCCGTAGCTCCAATAAACAAATATTTAGCACCTTCGGGATTCTGCTACCACATCTGTAATAGTTATAAACATATGCTTATTCTCCAAGTCATTTGTTATACCTTTCACCTTAAGTGAATTACTGAAATAGTTCTTTTTTAATCAAGATAAATTAATTGTGTTTTTTTGTAATACTTTTGTAGCGATGAATGTCGTTCGTTGGGTTTCACCGTTCTGGTGGACATGCGTGGTTCCACGTGGTCTACCGTGAAGCCCATCCTGAAGGTCCTGCACGAACATTTTCCACCTGGTGCCGTTCACCAAGCGCTGATCGTGAAGCCGGACAATTTCTGGCAGAAGCAGAGGACGTCGCTTGGTTCACATAAGTACAAATTTGAGGTGAGAAAAAGTAATTATTCTTCCTCCTCTTTTGCAGGATCTCATTTTCACTGCTCTTAACAAAAATGCAAAACGATCCCAAAGAAATCCTTCGACTTCTTCCTGAATATTCATTGTTTGTCGATACCTTCGTATTTAAACATGAATGAAAATTACAGGAATGCGAGCAGATGAAAGATAGATATCGTTTATGAATATTCACAAGGCTGAAGAGATGATTTTTTTTTAATATATTTCCATAAACTTTTTGATTTATGCGAGCTTTGTTTGCCTTGTCGGTCATATTAGCATTGGATTAATGCACGTCGCTTCGCATAATCCTAGTTCTTGTTTTCGTTATCTTTCCGGTTTTGTAATGGGGTTTTAAATTTTGCAGACAAATATGATAAGCCTAGAAGCCTTGCCGAAGATAATAGATACCTCACAGTTAACCTCCGATTTAGAGGGGACTTTAAGTTACGACCACAGCAGTTGGCTGGAGACCAGGAAGGCCGTGGAGGAATTCTCGTGGCAAGCGTCCGATCTACTGGATCGTCTGGACGATCTGCAGGAGGATTTAGCCAGGAACGACTTTGCGGAAGACGTGAGCGGCGCCAAGCACAAGATCGACCTGCACAACGAGATGCGAAACAAGATCAAGAAAGTACCTCTCGAAGACGTCGACATGTTAGGTGAGTGTAGTGTTATTGTGTGTGTTACATATCGACGCTGAATACGGATAACGTCGGACGTCTTCAACGGCAATATGCACGTACAGTCATTGTTCCCCAGTTCCACAGAAAAGGTTTTCAGGGAGCGCTGATATTAGGTAACTGGGGCTCAAACGTGACTGAAATTCCTGCACTTCCATATCTCTTCGCCGTGTATTTCCTGCAGCATCCGAATGGGATGCTCATCTCCTAAAAGTCGCTGCGAAGCAAAATTCGCCGGAATTTTAATTTAAATTTTATTATGCCGCTTTTCCGAGTATTGCTCACGGTTTATAATAGAAGGAATGGAAATAAAAGGAAAACGGGGGACGTGATTCTTGGCTCGAAAACATTCCGTGATTAAAAATGCTTTGTTCTAACTTTTTACTAATCAAAAAATATCAATATTTCTATAATTATAATGAATTCGTCAAATAGTCAATTTTTTTTGTTGATAGGCTAGGTTTGGAAATATATTAAACCTGTTGCATTTTATTTGTGGCGCGTTTAAAAGTTTATCGCAATCCATCGGCTATTTGCAAATTTTCGATGATTGTTTATTCGCGAATTAAACGCGGAGATTCCAATAACCTTTCGTCGAGCGTGGATTCGCGCAATTGCAAATTCTGCATATGAACAAGGTTGTCGAATGGTAATTATTAATCCGCACATACTTTCCAACTCGGAATTTTGCAGAAGCGAAAGTATGCGTATAATTGACGCGTTTAATTCGTATTCGATCAAAGGGCACGTCCTCAATTGATTCCTCCCCATTGTCGCAGCTGCAATTAATTATATCAATTAATGAATTAGCACGGACGGACGGAGTTTTGAGAAAATACGTCCAATTGATGTTCTGAGTACTGTAGCTGCTGTTTGCTGGTGCTGCGAGATGATGGACGACATTCACCACATCCACTTAATGCGTGTGCTGTGTCTCGGTTGTTGTTCTGGGAAGGCGATAAATATAAAGTTGCAAGTTCACACTTTCCCTCGGCGTTCTTAAACTGTTTTCGGGAGTGAGGGTTTATTAAATATTCCCTCGGTTCTCCGCCCTTAAACACCGAGGGCACTCGATTATTTACCAACTAGATGGATTTAGACCGCAACACAACGTTTTTTTCTTTCCCATTTCTTCATCATCTATTTACGTACACTCTATTCACAGGCAATCCATTTAAAATTAACATTAAGGAAATTATTTGTTATTTATAAATATATATATATTTTAGAAAATTTATTTACGTTTTAACTTTTAAATGTTTAGTTTAAAAAGTGAGTGCATATTTAGTTGGAATGCGAAATAATTCGATGGATTGCATATTCTTAAATTGGATAATTTCAACATCCGTTCTTTTATGAGGCACGAGCAAACATTTATTTTGTGTTCGCGTCTAGACGTAACGGTTGAAGTTGAATGAGCTGAAGGGTTTTCATCATTCCGGCCACGTTGGGTCGTATTGTCTAATCGATTAATTGTTTTCTACGTTTGCTTTTTTTTATTATTTTCTTTTCTGTTTCATCGAAGGCCGAAGACTCCTGCAGAAAGTTTGCGGAAACGATACGGGCCAGGGCGGAGGCGGCGTCGGAGGCGGTGGTGGCGTAGGAGGAGGAGGTGGCCCCGACATGCCGTGCACCAGCGCCACGGACAGCGATATTAAGACGTTGGTGCTGAATAACCTGGACGCCGTCCACACCTCCAACCAGAACCTACTGCAGCTTTGGCACCATAAAAAGATCAAGCTGGACCAGTGCTTCCAGCTGAGGCTCTTCGAGCAGGATTGCGAAAAGGTTTGCAAATCCGAAATTGTTCAGAAGTTTTCGATTAATGCTTTCATTTTAGATGTTCGAATGGATCTGGCATAATCGCGATGTATTCCTGCTGAATTACGTGGAAATAGGGCACACCTACCAGCTGGCGAAGCAGCTGCAGGAAGAGCACCAGCATTTCACGATGAGCTCTATGAACGTGTACGTGAACATCAATAGGATCCTGTCGGTGGCATCGAGATTGATCGAGGGCGGTCATTACGCCGGTGCTCACATCAGATCCGTTGCTAGTCGTCTGGACAGGACGTGGAAGGATTTCGCCGCAGGACTGGACGAACGCAACGCTGTCCTCTCCTTGAGCGTCATATTCCACCACAAAGCGGAACAGTACGTGGACAACGTGTCCGCGTGGAACGGAGCCTGCGAGAACGGAAACATCCCTACCGAAATCTTGCTTCTAGAAAATTCGATACACCAACACCAGAATCTCTACGAGTCCATGTGTCAGGCTTACACGGAGGTAATTCCAAAACGATCAACGCACGCTCTCCGCAGTTTTACTACATTTCATTTTTTTGTTTTGTTTAAACATTTCCATCTAATGTAGGTTTATAACTCGTATCAGTCACTTTTAAACGGATTAGATGTGATGCTTCAGGTGTGCCATAATTTGCCAGAATCTAAAAACGATGGTTCTGATAGGAGCATTCTCGCCAATGTATGATATACACAGTTTTTCGTCTATCTCATTCTTTTCCAGCTTTTCTCTTTTTCGGGGGGTTCGTTGGATCTTCTACACCGGTGCTTCTTAAACTATGGATCTCAACCTTCTTAACATTGAAACGGTGGAGACCCAGAGGATTTTAAGAACCACCTAACTAAACTAATTCTAACAAATTTCCTCGTTTACTACTTTTTATCATCATAACCAATTATTTATATTTAAAACGAAAATCAAACTCTACTTAATCAGATTCATTACAAATAATCTTCAAGATTAACACATTTTCAAATAATATTTTAAAGAAAAACAACTAAGAGCATATCACAATAAAGGGCTTCTGAAATAAGCTTACTTCATATCATATACCCAAATTCACGTTATGAAATGTTTGAATATTAACAAATCTTCCAGTTTCTTGCGATTCATAACACATAATTAGAATCGATGAAACGAAACAAGTTTGAGATTATGAATTGTGAGCTTCGTATCGCAAGGGTTGAACGGACAGCGTTTATCAGCACGGGCGTCTTGAGGTGTAATCGCGTTCGTTATTACCGTAAGTGCTTTAGTGCTGCTCCGTTGCATTTTAGAAGGATGTTTTATTACTAATGGATTTCTCCGCGCGCAGCGGCGGTTTATGTGTGTATGTGCATCCGCTTTGATTAATTCCCGTCTCCGATTATAATTCGATTTTGGGAGCACGGCTAAAATGTGGTCAAAGAATATGTATGAATATGAATGTGAGCGTGTGTTACGGAGAAACCCGAAAATTAAAAGTGTAGAGGAGCAGCATTTTGCTTTGATGTTCTGGATTTTGCAATAATTAGTAATGCGATGTTCACGATGATGATGTTGGTGATGAATATTGTACGTGATAAATGCGTCTGTAATGATCGTTTCAATCGGCCGGGGCAGTGGAAATTCTCAATTTGCATATTCATTAAATAACGTTACCACGGAAATATATTATTTATTTACGTGTGACACATTTATTATTTATATACATATATATATATTTTACAGAACGAGAGATATGAGCTCGTATGCAATTGCCGCGTGCACGTATTATTTCAACAAAATTGCAGCCGAACGCAATTGAATTGCAAATTCTTGTTTATTACATCGCGCGAAGTTCGAGCCGATATGGGATATTATAATTTGATTTGGTCCGAGGAGCGCTTCCGCTTTTCATTTCATATATACTTGAAGAAGCATTTTGATTCCAAAGTTTCAATTACACTTTGGAAGATTTTTATTTACATTTGATTAAATTATATAAACTTAAAATATAGTTTTTTTAGTAGTAGTTAAGTTATAAATATTGGAAAACTTTTTTCCATAACCATTTAAGTTATAAAATCTTGAAATTATAAACATAAATAATTAAGTTAAAACTTTCTCCATTTCTATAAAGTTTTGTTTGATTCCAATTTAATTCAGTTGGAAAAAATAAAATATTATTCTTGTTGATAATCTTGATTCATAGATGTAGTTTGAATCAATGAATCTGATTTAGTAGAAAATTAAATAATGAGTAGTTATTTTCTAATATTAATGGAGTAGTGGTGATGTTGAAATCAAAAAAATTGGTAAACGAGCATGAGTTGACAAGAGCAGCAAACAAAAATAAATCCTGTCTTGATGGTGCCTGAACACATTTTAACATGTTCTCTTTTAATTGTTTGTATCGAGATATTAATAATTGTTCTACGATCTTATATAATAATTGTCTAATTACGAATTTGGTGTTGGTTTTGTTTTTGGTAACAGGTTCATAGTACAAGCAAGAAGTTACTTTATCAATTAGACCACTTGGTGCAAGTCTGCAATCAGCCAGGAACTGAACGGAAACATGTAATTATTTCCCTCACACACTTATCTCTAACCACATCCAATTAACCAGAGCACTTTCTTTATATTCTATTAATTTATTAATACGTTTTTTTTTTAAATTTATTTGTTTGTTACTAAACGTTTGAGCCAGTTAGACAAATCCATATGACTGAAGTACCCATTATTTATTTATTTTTTTGGATAATCCTTACCCCCAATTGAAATTGTTTATGGACAGAAGCTTAATTGTTTATTTGCTAGGGTGACGGTAGTAATTATGAGAATAGGCCGGGCGGTAATCCGGCGGCGGATTATAGTGAAGGGGCTAGTCACGTTTTGGCTGTGATCCACCAAATACTGAACCATCATCGGGCACTTGAGCAGAAGTGGCACGCGAAGAAGATCAAGCTCCATCAAAGATTAGCTTTAAGATTGTTCCAAGAGGATGTTAAGCAGGTATCTATCTATCTTTCGGCACGCGCCAAAACCTTTTCTCTCTTAGGTATGTGCCGATAACTGCCCCTTTTTATCGCTGCCTTCAGGTACTCGACTGGTTATCCAATCACGGGGAGGTTTTCATTAGAAAGAACACCGGAATCGGGCGCAACCTGCAGAAGGCCCGAGTCTACCAGAAAAGTCACGAGCATTTCGAGAACGTTGCTCAGGTGAGTAATAAAATTCAATTTTTTACACCGCAAAGTGAATGTTTTCATCACAGTTTGAGTCATTTTAAACAATATATAGTTTTAGTCTGGATTTACTACATCTTAATGATTTTCTTATAATATTTAAAAAATAAATGTTATATTGATTTTTAACTAATGCATTTAAATAGTAAACGCGTGCTGATTTGGTTGCCTACCATAAAATATATTCAACTTTATAAATCACTTTATGGATAATTCTATCAATTGTTAAAATTAATTATTAATTCATAACAAGACTATTAATTAGTTTGATAATTTTATTTTTTCTTATATTTTAAATTAAACAAAGTATTGATAAAGTATCTTGTAGTTAAAGTTTAAATGTATATTTGAACAATTAAATATCAATACAGTTAATATTACGTGTTTGCTACTAGGAAGTAATATTAAGTATTACGATGTTATTAAAGAAAAATACGTTTATTTACATTTAAATTACTTGTAATAATTGGTATTGCACTTCGACGCTGCAGGAAACCATTATGGTTACATAATGTGATTTTAAAATGCAAAATCAAGTTTCTTTGTGATTTATCCATTCGCCTTCTAGAATTCGATGAAGATGATGATGATGATGATCATCATCTTCAGCATCCTCGACTTCATCTACTCAGTTTCCGTTTCCTTTCCCATTGAAATCCGCTCCTCAAACCTGGTTCTTATCTCGAACGCATTGGATGGATATGGATGGAGTGCAGTGCGAAAGAAAACACAAAAGCCTCCTTCCATCCCGGATCGCACCGGAAATGCGTTTATTATACGACCAGAACGATTTATGTCGATTCAAATGCAAATTTATTTCGACCACACTTTATTGTTATTATTATAATTGTAACTTGCCCATAAATAACTACCGTTTTGATATTAATCACTTATAACAGTGGATGATATTTGCATTCGTTTCTGAACTGTTTATATTATACAAAATGGAAATTTGTTCAAGAGTGGAGTTAATTTTTAATATGTTATGGTATTTCCTAAAAGGTAATACTGAAAATTTCAAGTTTTTGTTTTACTTGAAGTGTTATTTACATGTCATTTAATATATGGAGTTGTCTGCACATGTACGCATGTTGCTTTAATGAAAAAAGGGTCTTTGATCCTTGTAGAAAAATGCACCCTTTATTCGGGCACTAATAAATGGCCCCACTTTCTTATGGCTGCTGAACGGCCACCCTCGCACTACAGGGAGCAATGCATGTTGGCCATAGAGGAATCCGGGCCGTCTCGCACTCTCTCTGTCTCTCCCCCATTCAATTCCACGCGTATTTGTCAAGGAAATGAGTGGTAAAAAAGGCGTAAACAGCAGCTGTGCTTTGATGCGATGTGCCAGATAACATAGACACAAAGAGGGAGGGCTGTATTCTGCGTAATAGAAAATAACTTCAATCTCTGTTATTTTTTTTTTCTTCATCCAAACTGTATGATGTGAGGGGACGCGCTTTTTACGGCTCCCGTCGCATTCAAAATCCCATCCCTTTTGGAAATCCAACAAGTAACCAGGCCTATTTGAGGCTAATGGTTGGCAATTTATTAGCGTCTGCATAAACATCTATCTGCATAATTTCAAAAAAGGGAAGGATGGAAGAAGGGTGCCACATACAAAAGCGTTTATATTGTAATTAATTGCCGACGCCCTACTCCCCCAACACTGAAATTGTTTTTTTTTAAGTAAACAAGATTTATGCTAAACTATACTTGATTAATTGATTGCGGTGCGATTTAATCATCAATTATCTTAAGCGAAATTTGATACGTTAGCTATGCATTCACACTCGTCAATTTGATTAATTATAGCTTAACGAAAAGTTAAACAACCTGCATCTCGGTTAATATTTGGTTTGGTGATCATAAATAAAAGACTAGTTAATAAAGTTGATTTACTAGATTATCATTTTTATACGATTCAGTTTTATTTCTTTTAACGGATTTTCATCTTCTTTTTATTCCCATTTACACCATCTTATAGTGCAATTGTGGATAAGATTAATCTGATCCGAAAATAGGAGGAAACCCTTACCATTACGTCCTTCCATTAAATAATGCCCTCTCACAATAGCCCGAACCTGAGTGCTTTTTGCAAGCAACCGCCGTGCATTAAATTTAATTGCGCAAATCTTTCTTTTCAATGTGTTTCAATAAACCGAAAAAAGACAATGCGAGCTCTCAGTTTTATCGATCCAACGAAATTGATGTTAATATTTTCTAACACATTTTCCAGCTAAAATTATTTTTAATATCAGATTTAAATTTATATAAAAATAATGTTAGTTAATTATAATTACAGAATTAGTTTTTTTTCTTTTCCATTATTTATATTATGATCGATGGTGTTATTAATGAACGAGTTAAAAAATGAATCGACGATGATTGCAATTAGCGCGATATTCGAAATGCATTTTATCTTTTTTTTTGATTGCATTTAATTGTGATTTCCGAATTGGAAATATGGAATTCCGCCAAAACCGTGGAGAATTCGTTTTGTGGCCCGATATAATATCGTATTTAATATCGCCTGAAAATGGAATGCCGCCAATTCCAATTTTTATTGTTCGTTTAATTTAAATTTTGCGAGGGATTTCGTGTCGCGCTTGTAATTGGGATTAGGGTGTAATCTGCCCGCACACACTAATAGCTGCTAATCCTTTTATCAATTGGCCGCTGCGCGGATTGTGCGTGACTAAACGTTTTCCAAGAAGTGCATCCATTTGATACCAGATTACAACATGTTGCAGGCTTGACTTTTAAATAAATTTCAGAATCGTTCAACTTCAATGAATTTGTAGTTACTATTTAGAAATGAAAAGTTCATGTTTGCGACTGATATAGAAGAAGACTTTGACTCTAAATGAAAGATTTTTCAATAAATTTCAATAGTTTTAAATTGAAAAGAAATATCAATAATATTATTTTGATGATGATGACTGTGAAAGGCCGTGATCCCGTTGAAAGTTCAATATTTGGGGATCCGGCAATTCTATTTGCCTTATGATCCGTATTTTGCGGTCGGCCTAAGAGAGTGAGGGAGAGTGAAGGTTGGAGGCTTTTCCGGAAATCCGCAAGATAAATAACCGGTGCTATTTGCACGCTCGCAACAAAATTTCCCAGTTTTCCCTGTTTGCGTTCGATCTAAATGGAAATAGCGGAACAATCGGAAAAATGAAAAAAAAAGAAGGAGTCTCTGGCCCTATCCTATTTGTACGTAACATATTGATTAGGGCTGCAAAGTGCTGTGCGATATTATTTGGTGGGCAAGATATTGCGGCATGCATGCGTCTGGCATACGATAATGAGCCATGATTAATGTCCGGTTTTGGACTCCGATAATCGTACCATAATAGACTCGCGAAGACAAAAGGCCTCCGCCAAAGCTCATTAACGTTCTCGTGTCCCGATGAAATCATGTATCATATAGGGAAGGAAATTAGGGGAGAGAAGGTGAAGTGTGAGTAAAGGAGACACGCATGCACAGGTAATTAGATATAAATAACTGAAATTCCAATAGCGTCATTGTGTTAACCGCGGCAATAAATTAATGATCTTTTTTTCTTAATTAAATACACATGTAAATGGCGATCGAAAACCGTATATGGAAGAAGCGTCGTCGTCTCGTAATTAAACAATTTCCGAAGCTTTCGCCGCGGATAAAGTCTGAATGGAATCGTGGAGATAAATCGCTGCGCGTTCTAATTTATGCTTCTAGAGGAGAGGCTAGGACTGAAAAGAGAGATGCACATTCGTAGTCTCTGCATGATGGATGCGCAACGCTTAATACAGAAACGTATTTACCCCCCACGATTCGCATCCAGTTGGGAAAGGCTTCTGTTCTTCGCAATTAGTTATCAACATTTTGCACGAGGATTTCTGTTCTTTGAGCGATTGCATTAAGAGAACGCGTTATTAATGCAATTCAATTGGAAATTGACAATATGCACTTATCTTGGCGAAACTTTGCAGACGAGGCTTTGTCTTCGACGCACAATAGATTCTTATAAGTTTACTAAGTGAAAACAAGAAGTTCATCTGTTAATACAATTGTTCAAATTGTCTTATAAATTATGTAATAGAAATATTTGTTGATTGCATTTCAATTGCATTGTCAAGTATTTTTTAACTTGTTCACTTCATGTCTTCAATATATAATTTTTAACTTGAATACAATTTCAATATAAGTATTTATAACAATATTATCACAGCCTTTAAACTGAAGTCTTTGTCATTAGTTTTTTATAGAATCAATTACTAATTAAAAAAGTATATTTAGTTTGTGGATCCTTTAATCCAATGTTTCTAATTCGCTTTCAAGTTTTGCGATGAGGTGGAATTAGTGGTAGATAGGTAGGTGGATTGGAATAGTTTTGCTGCACCTGAGTCGAGTGCAATTATAATTTAATGTCCGTGCAGTTTGTGGAGCCGGAAAATATCTAATGCGCATGGTTTAAATTGGATTTATGTTTATTACGGCGCTTTAATGTTTTTAGAAAATAAACCGTCGGCCCATATAGAAACATATAAATTTCTTCGCTCTTAAAATAAGACGACTTCTGGCTCACATAGGAGATATGCATTTAACCGCCTCCGATCCGCACTAATTTTATGGAGATCGAATTAATCAAAACAAATTAAAATACACAGAAACGACATTTATTAGCATCGATTAATGATAATAAGATTCAGTTTTAATGTGTTTGTGAGATCGCTGGGTGGCATTCATTAGTTGCATTGACAAGTTTGAAGAAAGTTAATTGGATGGAAAATTATTTGTTTAGTTTGAACAAATGGAATGAAAATTTACCAAAAGTTAAGCAATAATAAATCAGTAAAAATATTGATACATTTCTGCATTGGTGCTAAAATAACATGAAGAAAGAAAGAATTGTGAAATGATAATATTCAATTTCAATGGAAGAGTCTGTTCTGATCTCAGGAGCATTGCAGTCTCGACTTGAGTGTGCAAACAAAAACAGAAGAAGAATGCCTTTACCAGAAGAACGACTAATCCTTATAGTGTGGTCATCATTCCTGGAGCTGGTATCCATCCCTGCATTCGCAGGTACTTCACTTCTTTGACCTGTCCTGTAGTCAGTTCAAAATCGTTCGTCTCTTCTAAACCAGTCTTCTGACCATTTAACTCGATAATAATATAGCGTTTATTAGCATTATCCATATAGAAAAAGATGCTATTAAATCTATAATTATCTAATAAAGACTGACTTTAAAATACAAGTTTGTGTAGATCTCATAAGATTGCCTTTAATTTATTATTTGTTGACATATTTCCATTAGAACTGAAAACGACTATATAATTATTGTTTTTTTTCTTAAAAAATCTTTGATATGTAATGATCGATTTTGTGCAGACGTCACGCTGCGTTTCAATCTACGTCTATACTCGACACGACTCGACTCGAGCACGAAAATGGAATATTGCGTTTGAATCTCATCAGAAAAAGTGAATTTCTTCGTACATATTTGTTGCTTCGCATAATCCCCTCATTGAAATGCACATGTCTGCTAAGTACTTAGTGCACTTGGCATGACAATTTCGCCGACGCCACTTAATTAATTACCAATTCTAATTCCATCCATCCCGCACCCCGAACTCTCTCACACATATGGAATTACGCTAGTGCAGCGTAAATACTGTAACTTTGACTAATCACACGGCGACTTTGAACTAATTACAGATATATTTATTTACTTTTTTGTCTTCACCGCAAATCCGGATTAAACGTTGTTCTTGGATTAAATAGGTCTTCATTTTTTGTTGATTTTCTTAGGTCTTTCAATAAACTAGGTTACTGAATCATTGCAAGCGAAATTTTTACTAAACAGTAATTGACAAGTATTGCAATTACTTGCGATTTTTTTAAATATTTATATTACTTAATAGTTGTTTAAAGTTTACATCTCATTTCATTTTAAAATGCAAGTTAAAATAAACCATCTTGAAATTAGACTAAAATCTCTTGAGAAGCGGGTCGATGTTATTATGTTTGTTTTATAGTGTATTTGATTTTCTTCAGTTTGTCTTCTCAGTAAAAATTAAGTGCTTTTTTTTAGTTAAATATAAGATTATGTTTTTATTCGTATTTATACCAATTAATTCGAATTTGCGTAAATTTTATACGTCTCGTTTTTCCACGATATTTTCATCTTAATATCATGGATTTTTTGTAATTGTACTTTGTGCAAATCTTCTATAACTCCTCAGTTTAAGTGAGTTATAGAAGAGATAATCAAATATCGAAATATTCTATCCAATTCTAAATTAAATTAATTTTTGCCTTTTTTTAATTGTTTGCAATGTTTTAGCAAATTTTAAACCGTTTCTCAGTAGAAAATGTTTGTTTATTCATATTTTCATTAGTAAAAATGAAGTGTTAAAATATGCGTTTTGAGTAAAACATTATATTCATCTTTATTTCAATTAATTTAATTTGCTTATCATAGATTAAAATTAAAAGCGTTTTTAGTGTCGAATATTAAAATATTTTGAAAAATCTTTATTCCAATGTAATAGATGTTACGGTGTTGCAGTTTGAGTAAACCTTCTGGGAATGCGATGCAGTTAAAAATGAAGTGTTCTAGGGTAGACATAAATATTGAAGGAATGGATGCGAGAGGGTTGTTTTATTCATATTTACAATAATGTCGAGTGTTTCTGTGTCTTGCTGTTGAAGCAGCGAGAGCGTTGCGCGCGCTCTCTAACCGCTCTTCAGCATGTTGCTGGCCGGCCAGAAACTCGATGCAGCAGTCGCAAGATTGCGTTTCCTGCGAGAACAGCAGGACCAGAAGAGGAATAGTGAGGTCGTCCGCAAAAGAGGCAACCTGTTTGCGTAACGTACCGTACTTTTTTTTTGCTGTAGTTTTGGTGGCGTTAAAGTTGGAAAGCGTGCTGAAAGTTCACGTGTCGAGGACCAATCTTTCATCCCTTTTGGATTTCGTTCGTGCTTAAGTGATTTGTTCGTTCTTTATATATATATTTTTTTTTTGTTGTTGCTGTGCTCGAATCTCGACTTCTGAAGGGTTTCGGAAAGGATTGCGTTCTTCAACGAAATGGGACCTCTTTTGAAGGGAAACTTTGCGTAGGTGAGAGAACGCCCCAAATGTGTTTCTTCCGTGTTTTCGGACCCTCCCTTGGCGATCAAGGAATATGTATTATTGCCATTATTGTAATCAGGCAGATAACTTCGTTAACAAATCGCTGTTGTTTCCAACTCTACTCACGCACTTCTTCTATTTACATCAACATTGAACACAGTATTTTTCAAATCATTTCTTTATTAATATTCTATTAGCAAACTAAAATCGTATTATTTTTAATTAAAAAAATGTTTATGTAAAAACATTTTTGAATATTTGATAACTTGATATATTTAATTTTCTACATAAATTAAAATACAATTTAATTGCAGTTTTGTGTAATGGTATTATCGATAAATAAAACACTCGACTGAAAACTAAAATTACACAATATAGCCGCGCTGTAATTAATTAGCAAGTTTTCATTAAATCTCCGTTCGAACCGGAGTATTGTATAATTGGTGCTGCGATGCAGAATGTTGGGTTTATTCATTTATTAACTAATTAATGGAAGGCAAGCAGTGAAACTATTTAATTAGGACATTCGGAAGATCATCTTACCCCATATTCTAATTTACTTGTACTAAACGTGCAGAGAAGAGAAGAGATGTGATTTAATGTTTCCCGTAGGTGTTGTTATTTCGTGCGGCGAAAATCAAGTTTTGATTAAACTTTTCCTGCTTCAATTTCTAAACCTACGTTGCCTATATTTCAATTTGATAATAGTATGAAAGTTATGTCATTGCTATCATTACACCAAAATACGACGTTTATTAAAGTTATTATCTAATTTATAAAAATAAATTGACACAATTTTTTTTACCAAATTATTTTTTGTACAAAGATTATTTAAAATACGCAATTTTCAATTTAAAAAATAACATAGTAACATATCTATTATAGATTTATTTAAATTACAGTCAAAATTTTTAAATTTTTTAAAATAATTCTATTTAATTGTAATCGACTATTAACTTTTCGTTCATTGTTTCTTATTTTTTTAGCAATAGATTTAATTTATACTTAATTCTAACTTTTAGAGTAATTTTCTTATTTTATTTGTTAGAATAATTGAAAAGTTTATTGGTTACACTCTGTTAACAACTAGAATATTTTTTTATTCTATAGATATGAGAGACAGAAATTATTAAACTTTCGTTAGTTATGAAACGTTTATTATATTTTCACCAAATTTAAAGTTTCTTGAACTTTCTACTAGTATTTTTCTTGCCTTCGTTTTTTTTCTTCTTCAATTAATAGGAATGCATTGCAAAATATGTATGGGGTCGGCGCATCCTCTCCGGATTCGGACATCGGAATTTCGGTTTGGAAATTAGCATTGAATCTCCCTTTCTGTGTTCCTCTTTTGTTGTTGCGGTTTCGCCTTCCATTTGGATGCAAAATCCATTGATTTGTACTTGCTGAAGAATTCCCTTCGCGATACGTAATAGCTATTATGCATTTTATTGTTGCGCTCGCATCGGATTGTCTTCACGGACATTCTTCTATATAAAGAGTGCACCTTTATTATCCGTTATTGGACACCGTTCATTTTATATGCGGTCGCTCTTTTTTCGTCCGGTTTTCTCTTTACATGGCAGCGAGGTACAGTAACTGACAGCTCGAATGGTTAACTGGAGGAATATTTTATGTACACACTCGCATATATAAATTCGTACGCGTTTTATATGCATTTTGATTCTTTCCCTTTTGCGTGGCTTTTGTTGCTGCTGCTGCTGCTGCGGGGGTGGACGTGTCCGACTACGAGATGAGCGTAGGCGAAAACCAAGAACCCGGGTAGTTTCACCACATTCATTTTCATCTGTCCCTTCGCTTTTACATGCACGAACATGTGCGTGTTCTTTATTTCTTTCTTTCTTTCCGGCTCGGTAAATTTTATTCAAACATTTAACTGAAGGATTCGCCGGTGCTCGAGTTTCGCAATTCTTTATAAGAATCCTCGTTTATTTCTATTATTCAACGGGTTTTCGGTGAATGGAGGAAACTCGGACGGGATTGAATCATTCAGACGGTCAATGATTTACGCCGTTTGTCGCCTGCCACCTTTGATATGCTCACGTCCCGTGCAACACATGTGTGCGCTGAGAAGTTTAATTGAATCCTTTAAATATTGCATTGAATCCTCCTTCGGCACAATACGTCGGCTCACGTACAAAAAAGCTTTTAAAATCATTGAAATGTTTCAAAATAAGTCCAAATAGTTACCGCGTCTGCATTAATACCATTTTATAACAATAATAATAATCCAGATGCAAATGGAACCAACATTGACTTACATGGACCTTTTAGGATTAGGAAAGGGTGTGACCTGAAATACATTTCAATAACAATGAATTACCACACACAGATGATAAATTCAACAAAGTGAAATAAATAAACCTAATATTAGTGTAGATAACAATCAGCAAATAAAGTAAGTTAAAATTGTAAAGTTCTGTAAATTAAAGAAATACAATTACTTAATATTAGATGAAAAAAATAATCTTTTATCAGATTATTATAGTAATTATATAATAATATAATAATCTTTTAATTGACACATGGCAGATGGAAACAAAGGAATGGTTATTTAACGATTTTCCTGGAAGCGGTTTTGTTTCACAGTTAAGTTTCTTCATTAATCCTATGATTTACGACTGTAAGTTTTAATATAGTCATAACGTTCGTTACGAGCGCAATAAACGTTTGATACACGTGAAGAGACGCGAACGTTTTACGTCAGATCTTAATTGAATCTATCTAATAGTTCTTCTCGTTTTCCATTTCTTCTTCAAATTACTTTGATTTTTTTTAAAATTTGTATGTTAAATTAATTAACGTTGTTTCTACAATTATGTAGACTTGAATTAATATTTTAAATGTTTCTTAATTTTTTTTTCGTCTGGTAAATGCAAGAAATTGCGTTGTGTGAAAAGTTTAATTGCGTTTAAGTTAAGCTGTTGTAATTCGAATAATTACAGCGTTCTTTAAAAGGCATGCTTTATGTACAAATTGCGGTGAGAATATTCGTTGCAGCTGTACGAACGGAGGAATATTAAGTTATTAAGAGATACTGCATCTACAATAAGACAATGAAAGTGTAGTCTAGACAGTGCGTGCACAGGTCATAAGTCAATACGGGCTGTTAGATTTTTCAGTACTTTTTTTTTATGTATTATCATCATCATTTAAAGTGTTTTTTTTTGTTTCTGTAAAACTGCAAATTTTTTTAATTAAAACTTTCGGTTGTAAACAATGCTCTCGCAGTATATTTTCCTAAATGGAGCGGAAGTTTCCGGTGGAATAGAAAACGAACGTCTGAACACATACACCGTCATTTCGTTGCTGGAAACGACGCAGCAAACCGTAAAACCACTTCTTTTTTTATATCGTTCTCATCTCGTTTACCTATTTTCATCTTCGAAATTTTTGAGCACACATCTATCGCGAAATCCGCAAATAAATACAATCCATCGGCTATAAACCGCCGTTGATCGATCTGCTTCTCGTTTCGTTTATTTTGAAATTATTTAAATGAATTTTAGAAATCTGGGTTTACGACCTAACGGAATCAGGTGTGTGTGTGTGTGTGTCTGTAAGTGTTTTGTTTATATGTGTTGAGAGCTCTTGGATTTACACAACATTTCCATTCATGCTCTTCTCGTCTCCTTCCTCTTTTTTTCTCTGTCTTTCTTCTTCAATTTCTTCGAGAGAAAATAGCTTAGGTTTGGCACCTGACGAGTGTGGTCTTCAGTTGCGATTACATTTTTTTTACAATAAGGTTATTGTTCTCTCTTCGGTCTTTATTTGGAAACCATGAATTATTAATTTCACGTTCATCTCACCGAATCGACGACGGCAGCAGGTTTTCTTCTATTTCGGTCTTCGCATGTCATCATCTCAATTTTTAATTCGTTGTACCAAAAAAAATATAAATAAATTTAGTTATTTTCCAGTAATTAATTAAAAGAAATGAATAAGATTTTATATTTCAAATTTTGTTCTTTCTTAACACCCAAAATTTGAATTTCAACATAATTATTTAGAAAAAATTAATAAAATTTCAAAATTTATTTTTTCTCCATTAAAATAAATTGAAATAAACCAATTTTAATACAGATTTACAAATTTTAGCACTTTCATAAAATTGATTTTAAATCGATTTTTATTATTAAAATTATATGCAAGAAAAATATTAAAAATACAACACAAATGAAATGTGATAATTTATAATAAATTATGGATTTGTGTGTAATTTAAATTATTGTTGATTAATGAAAATAGCATATTTAAACATGCACAAACTGGAAGAAAACTTGTTATAACATTGATAGAAACTTATATTTGTTTGTACTTTTTTTTTAGAAACTTATGGATATTTCTTGTGTAAACTTTAATATAATATAAAAAAAACTTTTAGTTACTTCAATTCCAATCACGTAGCTTGAAAAGTTTCGGAATTTCATGACCTTTAAATCAATAACTTATAAAAAACCAACATTCTTAAATTGCATTTAAATAGTGATACATTAAAAACAATTTAATTATTTCACCAGACAAAGCTAATTAAATATGTACGGGTTCATTAACATTTCCTTCAATTTTTTCTTTCATTCTATTTATTATTTTTTTATGTTATTTTCCCCCCGATTGCAATCAAACAATGCACGGGCTCTGCGTGTAATTGAAAAACGATGTAATTTTGCTAATTGAATCTGACGTTACGACCGACGATTGTGATTAATCAAATTCGTTGCTTGTTTTGGAAGAGGGGAAATGTTCGGTTTCAAATATCAGCAGCGTATTCGATGCTAATTAAATTCTAATTAAACTAACATGATTTTTTTTTACGAATTAATTCATTATTTTTTTTTAGAGCAAAAGTTTATTTTACTCTGCCTTTTATTACACATTTTGTTCTTTAATTTTACTTTACTTCTTCTAAAACTACTAAAATAAATAATAGAATTCATTAAATCTGAATTATAATTTTGTTGTAATTGGTGAATGCGTTTGCAACTAAGTAGTTTATAGATTTTCGTGATTCTCATTATGACTACCAGCATCGGGTTGTGTTGGAAAGATGCGTAATCGGTTTGCGAGTATTGTGAATTGAAGGGAAATAATGAGTAGTAAAGTATAATAAAGTCTCCGCCGATACTGGTGGAGTAAATGTTAAGGCGATCCGCGCTCTTTATTGCCGTGGAATTATCTCCGCACAACTGGAGACGATAAACTCTTCCAATAAAATTGGATGCGTTATCAATATTACCATTACATTCATTAAGCTTTCATTTTACGAGAATATTACTTGCCTTGCTATAAACTAATAATATGCAATTATTTTCGAATCACAAATTTAGTAATATATAAATTATAGGTAAATCGTTTTATAGTTACGAAATTACTTGAAGTAAATTTAGATTTTTTTATAAAAATTTTATTTAAATCTTTGGTAAAACCAGTCTTAAAAGAACAATAGAGAAGCATTCATAATATTTCCATTTGAATCAATCCATCCAATCAAAACATTGTCCAAAATCATACTAATTTTATTTTTTTTTTCTTTCAGGTAAGAAATTCAATCAATACTCCAACCATATTCGAAGAGACAAGTAAGTTAAGTAATCTTTCCTTAAAGTTTGTTCAACTGATGAGCTTCATTGATGTCGTGCCGTAATTAAAAAAAATGTGCGCATCGGAATCTCTTTCTCTTCATCATCAATTATTATTATGCGTTATTATTATTCCCATCAGCGAGTCTTTGATTCCGAGCCGAAACAATAAAGGCCGCGCGCCGGTGAAGAAGTGAAGAGAGAGACTGAAATGAGCGTTTAAATTTAAATTTAATTAGGAAACCGTAAATAGCGTTTCCATTTAATTGCGTTGAAAGTTTGTGCGTTTCATTATTACGTTTTTTTTTTTAAATTTGGGCACGGATGAAAGTAATTACAACAGTTTCACACTCGGGTTGCGTAACGTGCGCTGTTTTGTTTCTTGGAACATTTGAAAGAATTACAAAAATCTGCGATTATTTATTTATAAATTATTATTTTTTTTCATACAGAAATTAATTGAAGAAGTAAAAGTGAAATCCAGAGTTCATTCATAAACTAAGCTAGTTTTTCTGTTAATTTGAAAGCGTTTTTTTTTAATTTGTTATTATGAAATTTTACAATAATGCAATTCTAGAAGTTAAAGTACATTTTAGATTAATTTAAAAACTAAAAAAGTAAAATTTAATGAATTGTATTTATGAGCGATTAAATTTCGATAATTTCTAAAATCGAATTTCGTTTTACGGCAGGAAATGCCGACACAAATTGTGTTTATTGTAGTAGGTCAACGCTTGACCTTATTAAACTTTATAATATTTATTAATCCCGTCATTAAGTGTCCGTTGGTGCTCGACGATAAAATTAAAAACCATCGTTCTTTCCGGCACTTGTTCCGTAGAAAGTTTCAATTTTGGATGCGGCAATTGAAGTAATTAGCCGCTTGGTTTAATTCACGGAGGAGAATATAATTGCGCCCCGGGGGAGAACAACGCTTCTTCTTCAAATTACAATATTGGTTTTTTATTTCTTTTTTTGTTCTGTCGCTTTGGTATTGCCGGCGATGGGGTGAAAACTCTCCCGTAATTATTGGAAACGAGCTGCGGGAGTGTGCGATTTTTATGCAGGTTCCCCAGATGCGTTGAGGCCTTTGAATAAATTAACCGTTGAATTCCGCTTTCCTTTGGGGGATGAATTATATGTAGAGAGAAAGAGAGTTTTCAATGAGGGTGGCCTGTTATTATTGTTATTGGCTGCGCATAATTCTTTCCCGATAATCGTCACTTGATTGCGTAATTCAAGTATTAGATTGGATGGCGATACTTTACGTCTTCGGGGGTTTCTCCCCTAACGGTTGCATGCGAAGGGTGTATAGTTTCGGTTCGCACTATGATTCGATTTAGCGCTACACGTGTACCACTTATGCACTTCTTGGTGAATGCGGTTAGTTGAGTCACGTTTCCTCTTCAATTCTCATTAAGTTTCCAAGTATTTTTATATACCAAATATTACAATCTTTCCGAAATGGAGGTAATTTCCTACCCTACTCGAGTTTTTTTTTGTGAAGGATTTAAAACCAAGTGGGAATGCGAGGAATTCTTACATAGACTGAAATACGTCTAACTTCCTGCTTCTTTAAATATTTCACATTTTTCAAACATATTTATATATTCATTACGATTTCATCAACAATCTTCTTAATATTTTATTGTGGATAAAATATTTTTTAAATGAAATTACTATAATAATTTTATTCGAAAATACTTGATAATAGATATTAGATGAATTTATCAAACAAATAAAAATTTAAGAAATTTATGGAATTATAGCTTTTAGATTTATTTATTTGTTTATTAACAATAAACACAAATAAATAATCAACTTATTGCGTGAGTTTGAAAAGGGAAGAAGCCCCGATTTTATATTTTGTTCGTTTTCATATAAATTCATTAAATTCGAGTTAGGGAGAAAACTCAAAGGAAAATAAGAAGGAGCAGAAGCGGAATGGAAATGAGAGGAAAGTCTCGGCGGCGTTCCGGAGGCCATCCTCCTTATTAATGTCGAGACATAAAAGCGAAATGCTATTTTCCTCTGCCTTAACTTCGTTTCGTGTTGTTGCTTATTATTATTTTTTAATATTATTTCTATGAAAAGAAAGGAATAAGTGAAGAAAAGAAATATGAAGCGAACGTTATTTATTTTTAACGTCGTAATGCATTTAGAGGCGCATGCAAATATTTAGAATGTCTAGGGATGTTGTCGTTTATTATTAATTGCATTTAAATGGTTTTTATATTCAGCGATGTCGCTTCTGCATTTTACGTGCAGCGAATGTTTTGCAACGATAGTTGAATAATTGAATAAACTCAAATTTGATGAAAGATTTAATTACTGTTTTTTTTAAATGATTATATAATTAATATCAAGATTTGATGATGCGTATTTCGCTCTTGAAGATTATTTTATTTTCTAAATCTTGAGTGGATTAGAAACCTCGAATCGATTGAGATTAACTTGTATGTATAAAAAAAAATTGTAAACACGAAGAGCGGTAACCGGTTCAGCGATGTTACAGCAATAAAAAAGTAAAGATCTGCACACGACGATGTATATATCGCGCGGATTAGAAAAGAGTTCCTCGCCTCGATTTCTCGGTCAGCGCTCGTCTCGTGCCTCGTGGTATTAAGTATGAAATCTGCATGTAAAGTGCAGGAATTTTAATATCTCGTCCCCGAAATCCATATTATTATGTACATTTTTTAATAACGGCTTTCGTCGCGTCGTTGGAAGAAGAGATAGTTTCGAAAATGAGGATCTTCCGTGAGGAAGGAGTGTTTCTCTGTATTTTGGGATTTCGAAGGGTCCTAATTCTCTAATCCTCTTACGGACGCAGACATCAAATAAACTCGGAAGGGAGAAACAACAAGGGGAGAAGACAGGGATGGGAATTATCCGGTGACGCGGTAATGGTATTTGCGAAAAACTTGACAAATTTGCAAATATTTCTCTCCCTTTTTCGTTTGTCTCGTTAACGATGAAATTTCAAGGGATGCGAATTTAATGTCAATTACGTTGATTATCGATTCGTTAATTACAAACCTGGCGATAATTTGTGAAAACGGCATTTTTTTTTAATTTATCGAATAAATTTTTTGGGTCAATTTTAACAAAAATTGTTGTCAGAAGAATTGTTTAAAAATTATCGATTTCTTAATTAAAGAAATTTTAGGTTGATGACGATAATTTGCTGAAATGACAGTTTTTAAATTTATCGAATAAACTTTTTGGATCTATTTTACCCCACGCATAAGAAAAATCGACGTTAAATTAAGATAACACTTTTCCTCCGTTTGCTCTTCGTACGCTTTCTTCGGTGGCGTATGAAAAGGAGGCTATTTATGGGCTCAAATCGCTCAGAAATTGTGCAAACTAAGGGATGCCATTCGATCACCGCCCTCGAGCGACATCCCTCCTTTTTTTTCCAAACGATCTATATAAATTCGGTCCATTGTTTCCCATCATACATACATCACCGTAGAACTATGATCCGCGTTGTCGAGAGATCGTTTTGGAAAGGGTGAATTGCGCGCTCCAATCAATTCGTACACCCTTCACGATTTCACACCCCCAAAATGAAAGAAAAAAAAAGCTTAATTCAATTTATCGATAATGTGATTTCGATGAGTTTTCCCCTAGCAGTCAGTAACTTTCTCTCTATTCCTATACACCCGTCTTTATATCTATATGTCTTTCTGTCTCTGTATTATTTTTTTCCCTTATTGAATTTGGGCCAAGTGACAGATGTCGGATGCGTGCGTGCAATATGTTTTAAGTGCTGGAATATTTTTCCTCCTGCTCTTCGGAAAATACAACGGATTGCACTGTTGTTATGTGTGTGCTGTATCGCATTTCCAGCGATGAACCATATTATATATTATATTGCTGAGCTGAAAGCCATCAATATTATACACTTTAAGATGAGGAGGGGAAGTTATTTTCAACAAGTTCGCTGCAGACGTTTCAAGAGCAAATCGATTGCCAACGATGCCAATAAGACATCCAATATTGCCGTTCCGAAGAGTATTTACGACGACAATAATAGTAAATGCAGCCAGTTTTAAACTGATTCTCCTACATTTTTTTTATTGAAATTGCTCCATAATTACCTTGGTTTCAAGTCAAGTGCAATCAAATTTAATATTTTTTAATGCAGTTTTTTTTTTAATTTAAATTTATGCATTTATTATTTTGTTGGTTTGATAGATTGAGTAAATTTATTTAATATTGCATTTTTTAAATATTTTCAACTAACTGTAAAAAAAAATATTAATATAATATTTTAATATTTTCCTCTCGCAAAGTAAAAAGTTGAAGAAAAAATTCTTAATATAAAAGGTCAATTATGTTCTTCATTGCTTAAAATAATTTAATAAAAATTGTAAATCAATTATACAAATGGTATATTTTTATACATCAGAATAATACATGATTTTTGTAATAATAATAATATAAAAAAAATACAATTCATTAAATTTTTGATTATTTGGAAGAAATAATAATAAAAATCATTTAATAAAAAAGTTTATATGAATTATGTATATTTGTTTAAAACACAATTATAATCTTATATAAACATAATATTAAAAAAAAAAATAGAAATTTTGAAAATGAAATCTACATAATAAACATTTATACTTATACCAATAAGCTTACTTATTAATAAAAAATATTATTAATAAAAAGTTTATATAAATTATATAAAACGTTACGATAATATTGATTTGTACAAAATTACATATTAGGTTTTTGACATTTAAAAATACATTACGAAAATTGTTTTTCTGTATGTTCGTTAAAATATAAAATTATTATATCAATTTTGCAAATAAAACTATTGATTTTGAATGGAATTGGTAACATTTTTTGTGTGTAAATTTGATGATGATGATTGTATAGGTTGATTGTAATCGAAAATGGATTTATTGCTTGGTTTGCGTGGAAAATGTGAATCCCCCTGTTTAATCTGTTTTAATAAGATTTGGGGCCTCGCAGACTTTCGCTCCCACGTGAATACATTGTGCGTACGTAATAAAGCCTTTCGCTGTTTTCATTTTCATCCCGTAAATCGAAGAGATCCGCAATAAATAAAGTGATTACGTTTTTCCTCTCTCTCTCTCTCTGCATCATCCTCGAAATAATTTCTTTCTCCTTTTTTGCCGAAGAGTGGGGAGAGTATTTATGTATCGATTTGGGCTCGAACGGCCTGGGAGAGAGACCCTGGGAGAATGGAATGGCTAGGTCCAGGATATTGTGTTAGGTCAATAAGATTTCGTACTGTATTTCCATCTGTATTCCATGAGTATTCTCTGTTGGGAAATTTTAGGCGTTAAATATCGTTCATTCTGCCGAGGTACAGTTACAAATGAGTTAGTAATTCGCGCCGGATAAGTGTAAGAAATGTGAGCCTCCGGTATTCGTGAGTTAATGCCTCTCCGCATTGCATAGTTGAGATGTTAAAGTAATTTGATTATAGCCACCAAAAACTTTTTAATTACCGAAAACTTTCGATTTTCATCTTAAGCCCTAAAACTTTCTAATCTTTAGTGTGGTTTTTGATGGGCAACGCGAATTCTGTGTACGCCCCGAGGAAATCTTGAATAATTAAAAAAAACTATGTATATGTATATATATATATATAAATATGTATATAAACAGGCGCTCGTATATTTATATAGATATAAACACACATTGTCTGGGCTGATTAAAATCCGAACAACGCCGTTCCTCTCGTTACTTCGCGAGGATTTAATGAAGCGTAGCGGTAATTAATTTGTTTCCGCGATGTCTCGATGCTAAAAGTTTCCCTCCGGCAAATAACGGAAATGAGATAGAATAGAGAAAGGGCGACCCTTTCCGCAAGCAAAAACACGCCCTTCTGTAATTAATCTGGAAGTCCGGTTTGCTTGTATTTGTATTTGCATTACACCGGTAATATCTCTTGGGAATCCCGGATTTCGTTCGAGGATTTACAAAAAAAAGCAAACAATAATAAATACACAGTTCGAAACATCCCATTTAACATCATCATCATCAAAGATTCTTCATTTCGTAGCTTCTTTCTAAATCATAATTATAAATCATACATTTTGCTTTAAAAATTCGTTTTTAGTTAATTTCTCTCCAAATCGCATTTCACTTTATAGGCTTCTGCAAGATCCATCGACAAAAACAGCATTTCCTTCCTCACTCTGCGTGCGACCGCCCTCTGCATCGCGTTCAACCTCTCGATCGTACTGCAATTTCCAAACAGCACATCCGGATAATTATCATCCACCTTTGGTTCGATTATGGTGATTCTCGTGTATTTCTCGTATCTCCTTTTCGACCTCCTCTTAAACTTCTTAACTCTTCTCTTAGGCAGATTCTCCTCATCGTAAATACTTAAAATTACTATTTCTATAGCTCGGATGATTGCATTTATCTTAATTTCACTGATAACATCACTGTCTTCATCAACTGCAATGACGTTCTTTTCATCACTAATAGTTTGACCATCATCGCATTCAACTTTCAGTCTATTCTCGTTTAAATCGAATAACGTTTCCGGTGATACATTCTCAATATCAACGATTCGCGTTTGCGGTTTTTTCTCAACAATTCTCTTGTAATCGACATTTTTTATGTTATTATTATTATTGGTAAGAGTTTCTAATACCATTTTATAATAATTTTATTGATTTTATTAATACAATGCATTTATAAAAATTAACGTTTTAATGGCAAACGAACTATTTACGGTTTAAACTTTGAGTGAAAACGTACAATAAATACAGTTTTATCGTTGCGCGTTTTTTTAAATAAATGTTTCTTTTTCAAATTTGAATATAGTATCATCTATTTCTTGCTTTATTTTTTTTTTAATTTATAAGAAAATCTCAAAAATACTATTAATTATAACTAATTAAAGATGTTTAAAATAATTTTTATTTAATTTGTTTATTTAAAAATTGCTGTATTGCTTAATTGTTGGAAAATATTAATTGAAAAGTGAAGGCTTTCACTTTCTAAATGGAATTTAATTTCTGTGTACCCTGCAATTTGTTGAACTTCGCCCACGACTAGAAAACTGATCTTTCTCTCCGTCGCGCCGTGTCTGAGTGGTGTGCGTCTATGTGTTTATTCAACGAAATAATTATCTTGTCTATAAATAAAGCGGAATGAATTCTTCCGACTATTACATATTGGCGCTGCAGTTAATAACACGCGTTGAATAGTAATCCCCTCGATGGATTAGCGGCGATTGTCTTCGAATACTAACGGACTTCGACCGATTATCATTTTCGCTGCATGGTGGTAGCCTGAAGCCGACCTCCTCCTGCATCCTGCCATATAAATTACCGCCCTCTCCAATGTGCGTACGAAGAAGAAATTCATTAACATCGCCTCGCCATCATCAATCTCAAATTGATGAATGCTTTCCCAACAGATCCAATGAAAACGCACAAAATGTAAATCATAATACAGACACGCAAAAAAAAATACAGTGCGGCTCGTAACTCGGGAATGCTGTTTGTGTCATAATATATTACGCTTTACTTTGCCAGATGAGAGAGATAGAGAGAACTTATGCATAAATGATCAATCAGTTTGCAGCAGACAGATTCCCTCTGCGATTTAATTAATGGCTTTAATCAATTCCGCGTTTGCTGCATTACCACCAGTCTCGCCGTGCGAATATTCATTCACATGTTGAGTACTCAAAAAAAATATAGATAAAAATGTTTAAAAACATGATTTTGCGAATTCTATCGGGTATGTGAAATGCGTGTTTTAGAAGTAAACGGATCGTTCTAATAACAGTGCGAAAACTTTGATATAATCGAAATGAGGATTAAGGACTTGACGAATTTGGAAAAATCAGGGAGATCGTCGAAAAGATGCGACGAGAAGCGAATCGATTACAAGAAATGTTTCCAGAGGATGCTGAACACGTGCAGAAGTAGGAAATCGCGCGGCGCTGAAGAGGAGAATCACAAGAGGAAGTTTGAGGATTCCAGCTTGATCCGGCAGAAAGCGAAGCGGCAAAAGATAAATAGATGCATTAACTTCGATGAAGAAACGAAGCGCATGGAAAGGTTGAGCTGCATCGAAGAGAACATCGTGAAGTCGTCGAAAGTTCTGGAAATGATGAGTTTCGTGGAGGAAAATGCTCCGGAAGAGCCGGCAGCCGAGATAGAAGAGAACAAGTCTGAGAGTTTACCCTGTGTTTTGATAGTGATGCCTTTGATGATAGTTAAAGACGAGTGTGCTAACGAAACGCCGAAGAAGCGTTGCGAAGAAGCTATTACGAAGAAGAAAAAGCACAAATTGGAGGATAGAGCTGTCCAGGACCAAATTAGGAATATGATCTCGAACTTCAGCGAATTGGTGCTCAACGATAAAACGCCGAAGAAGCACAAAGATTATGCAAGCTACAAACTGACAGAATTGGACGTTCTGCAATTGATAACCAAGTATGTCAATTTGAAGAACGACACGGATTTGCAGCAAATTCGGTTAGAAATGCAAACTATGCCCTATATAGTTTAATTTTATTTTTGTTTACGTTCGTCTGCATGCTAAACGAAGTTTTTACTGATTACTGTTTTAATTTAAATGCAATTTTAATACAAATATTGAAAACTGTACGTCCTTTTATATTTAAGCTATCGAAGTTTGGATTCGATCTGATTCGCAAAATACAATATACTGATTTTTTTTTTAAACAACATTTTTCTTTTTTCTTCCTCACAAACGTATTCGAATTCCGATTGATTGATAGTAAAGGTAGATTGATTGACGAAAATGGTGCGACAGGTGCATTTCTCTAGTAAAACAACACATGATGAAAAATCGTTAATCAAAGGATTGGACGATATCATCGAAGAGATGGAACTAAAGGTAACAGCGTACTACCAGAAAAATAAACGCAATAGCAATAGAAACAATTTGTCGAGATTGTCGATAGTCCAAGATGTTAACAAGATTTTCGTCGAGGATTTTCCAACTACGCCTCCAAGGAAATCGTCGAGGATTAGCGGAAGGACGCAATCGTTGAACGCAGAATTTAACGGTTTTTTAGCGAACATCGGTTTGCTGAATGTATTGGAATACGTGTACGATATCGAGTTGAAAAAGCAACGAAACAATTTGAAAAAGACTCTGAAAAAAGCGAAAACGTCAAACAGAGAGTAGAGTTCGCCTCGAAGATCGATTCGCTTACTTGTTACTTGCGTGTTGTTTCTTTTTCTTTTTTTATTTAATTTATTTAAGTGTTTGTTGACTATGTGCAGTTACAAAAAACTGAAGAAGATGGAGGAGAAGTTGGATGCTATTTTCGAAGAGATGAAAATGGAAGTGTTCGAATGTCGCAGGAGAGTTGAACGCAACGACGGATCTTCGTTGAAAGTTGAAAAAGTTTTGGAGAACTTTGAGGTTAAGATCGAGGCTGCTGCGATGGGAACGGATGAGATTAAGATCGAGTCTGCTGAGTGTGTTTTGTTCACGCATCGTCCTAACGCGATGGAAAGAGCTGTCGCTCGCAGAATGAGGAGAGATTTTCATGCTACGGCGAAATTCGTCGACTCACTTTTCCCCATCAACTAATGTGTTTATCTATTTGTTTGTCTATTTATTTATTTATTTATAAAAGAAAATATGTAATTAATAAAGTTGCTTTAATATTGATGTGACCTTATTTCATGCTAATTCGAAACCAAGTGAAACTTCGGCAATTAGTATAATAGCACGCGTCATGCTATATCTGAATTATGCATATCAAGATTTTTTGATGTACGACCAAGATAAAACAATAACAAAAAATCTCATTAATGTGATTTATGAAAATGATTATTCTCCTCCCATATGTACTAAGTTTAGTATTGCTATTCGCATCTTGATAATAATAATAATACTATGTCCCAGTGGCATCGACTCGTCTAGTTTTTTAACGACAACTAAAGTTTAGATTAATTTCCGTCGATTAAGTTTCGAGCCGCATAAACATATAAACGATGGTAATTTTATGCAATTGTCTTCTAGTGCGTTTCGTGTGGATTCTTTTATTCGCTGCGCGCACTAATGAGAAGTAACGAGGCTGAGATGATTATCTCTGGATGGTGGATGTAATTTATTTGTTTTGGAATCGCTTAACATTGATCGTCCAGATATCTCTCTCATTCTGGAGCGTTCTCATTAAGAGATCGGAGTCGAGGAGAATAGGCGCAGGAAATAAACGAAAGAAAGAATAATAAATGACGAGATGAGATGATGTGCGTTTCATTAATGGGTTACAAGAGAACGATACCTGCGTCGATTAGTTCTCGTTAACGAAAAGGTGTTACCACCATCTGGCGAAGATTTATATTCAAAATTAACACCAATTACATTCTGATTTATCAAATATTTTTTTCTCAAATCAGCAACAATTTTATGTAAATTTAATAATATAGTTAAAATATTATTTCTATTTTCTATAGTTTTTAAAATAATTTTTTACCATGATTTTATTCTCGATGTTAATGAAGATTCAAGTAATCTACCAAAGTCATTATTTGAGATCAGTTGATTTCAAAGGAAATGAATATTTGACGTTACAAATATTACTTCGACTTCCAAACTTTTTTCGCTCCCCTTTTGAACAGAATCTCGTACTTTTAAGTGTAGTACGACTCGTAAAAGGGTAAACGCTTCAATTGATTACCGAGTTAATTAAAGTCGCTTAAATTAATTAGTCCCCATAGGAACGCGTTCAGCGAGACGTGAAAATAATGAATTTCAATATAAAATTTCTTTTTTTCCCCTTTGAAGTAAGTCAAATCTTCAGATTTAATTACCAAATTTTTCTCTCCACTATAATTTCCGGTTAAATTTTTTTTTTAAACTTCGTTGATTAGTCAAAGTCTGAAAGGCGCTGATCCCGATTCCCTCTTTATTTTTGTAGCAGCCTTTATGACGCGTTAAATGATCGGGTTTCTTCTTAAGCGCAGGATGTTTAAAAAAAGTTGAAATTTTTGTTTTCTCTGCGGACGACCCTTCAGACGTAACTCGATATGTGCTGAGTGTCGGATTAGGTTGATAAATGGATTTTCGAAGGTAATTTTATTGGGTATTAATCAGGGGTTGGACGTGAACAACGAAAATAAAAGCTCGGGTTAAAGTGAAATGTATGTGTGGCAACAAATCCGTTTCGCGTAAATAATAAATCGGCCCGGGATTTGCGTTAAATTTGAATGAAATCCTTTCTGCTGCTGATATAATGGACTATCCCGATGTGTGTCTGTGCTATCTGTTTCCCCTCGATACACGGGGGTGTTTTGCATGTATAAATTTTTAAAATATTTCGATGCGAACGCACTTCCATTATCCGATCCAACCGACATGCAGCACCACTTGTTGTTGTTGTTGCTTTTTTCCACTCTTCGTATGTGTTTCGTGTTGTTACACTCCCTACGTCCGTCCGTTGTTTGGAATAAATTAAATTTAATGAAAATACACGCAGAATAATTGCAGTCGCTACAAATTACAACAACAAAAAAAACAACTTGTGCCGTGCGTATATAAATTGCTTACGATGTAACATCCCATGCAGCAACAAATTTAAAATTAAAAAAATCTGTTTAATTAAAGTTTCGTTTATTTCGTCCCTTTATGTTGTCATACGATACTTTGTGGAAGGTCTTCCTCTGCGGTTCCAGAAATTGCCGCGAATCCCTCTGATCTTTCGAGAGCGCTCGATGATTAAAAACTCCTGTTGCGGCAAACAACGGGTCCTTGTTGTTGGTTTTTTGGGCTTCTCCGAGAGGGAGATGTTAATTACGCTTTCATTTCATATCATAATTTATATTTTGTGAAGGTCGTTAAAATGCGGCTCGTAAATAGTTTCGCGTCGAAAACAATAACGGTTATTGATGATGAACGTAGCAGCATCAATGGTTGGAATTGTCACATTTCTATTTAAGTCAAAAATAAAGTGAATCGACTCAGATAACTGCTGATAGGAGAGAGTTAATTGTGCAGTTTCAGTATCATAACTGACATTAGCTCATATTACAAGATTATTTTTTTAACATTCGTTAGTCATAATTTATACGTCGAGACGCACTTTACGTTAATGTTTTGTGCTGTATTTCAATAATTTGAAGTATATTTCATTGTATAAATCTACTCAATCTACACATGAATTGTTGTTTAATTTGTAATATTTTTTTGGTTTATTTTATTGTAAAAGTGTTTTATTTTATCTTAAAAGCTTTGGTAGGTTCAAGGTTGACCGTGAATTACCATAATTGGTCGTAAGTTGCGGTTTAACGAGGAAAGTAGATTGCTCGCAGAGATCAAATCTTAATGAGTTTAGGAAGTCTTCGGTCAAAGTGCGTCCGGTTGCTCTGCATATCGCCGCCATCCGTATCGCCTCTTTACACTCAAACAAAAATGAGCATCGATAAACAATAATTCGAAGTGTGCACAGTTGGAAAGTCTCGGAAGTTCAAGTTTTTTTTTCTTCGGTAATTCAATCTTCGTCAATGATGCATGATTCATTCGGATGCAACTGTTGCTGTTACGTACTTTCATGATACGTTGGTTTTGCACTAAAAGAGGAAACATCATGCACGTTCCAATTTCTTTAAGGGCCTTCTCGAGGGTGATTCGATTGCGCTCGCGTCGCGCGCTTTTGTTTTTCTCTTCTTTTAGATCACACTTGCCTTAGATATTAAATTGGAAACTGGGTGTTGTTATACCAGACGCCGCCGTCTTCTGGGAAAAGCAAACCGTATTTTCCTTAGTCTTGCCACATATTTTTCGTTTCTCGGATGGGTTTTCTTCCCCGAGACGTTTGCCAGGGAATTCGGGGCCCACGTCTTCCCTTAAAATTAATCCGGGTCCATTATTCCATTGGCAGTCTGCGTCAATCACGGAGGAGACCGCGTGTGGGTTTTTGGGTTTATTCGCGTGGGTCGAGATGAGGATGAGCCATCGGATTTGGACGTCCTCTCTTAACCTTCTCTTCATTTCTTCTGCTCTCCTCTCTCCCTCCGTACCCGAATTATGAAGGGAGGATAGATGGATAAACAAGGACACCCTCGGCGGCCGTTTTATGCTGCATCGGGTCCTCCTTCTTCTCCTCCCATCTCCATAATGCACGTGCTGAAAATTCCAAAGCCGAAATTGTTAAACGCTGATGCACGACGTCCCCTGAGGAATAACCTGGATCAATTTAAAACTACACATCGGGGAGGCGCATCCCCTTTCCGGTGCACGCAACCCAGTATTCTTGCAAATATATATATACATACGCAAAAGAGGGGAAAAAAACGAGAAACAGGAGAAAAATCGCACAGATTCTTATTGCATTTGCATTATAAAAGCATTATCTTTCTTTGCAGCGGGGAATTCGAAAGTTTCCTACAGATGAATTATATATGACTTCCAAAGAAATCCTCTACTTTTTATTTCATCATTTTACAATTTTTTTTATATTAATATTATTACACACACATACATTAATATTACATTAACAATAAATCAAATAAAATACAGTAATCTAAATAATATAATTTCATAACATAAATAAATAATTGTTGAATGCAATTTTTGTTGAAGCATTTCAACTAAGGAATATTATTTTATTTAAACTTAAAAAAAAATGCATATTCACTAGACAATTATTTCGTCACGCTACGGATTTTCCTCGTTTTCGCGTTCCACAATCTTATAATCATGTAAAGTACTCGGGATAATAAAATCTTTTTTTTTATATTCATCTTTTCACTTGATGATTATCACATTCGCTTTATAGCTTATTACGTTTTGAATATTTTAAACGAAATATTTAATAAACTTCCTTCGCATGTAATTTTTACAATTTTTCTTTGATTCTTTCTATTTTGTATACGTAAATAAATCAAAGTTGTCCTTACTAAATATCAATGAGACATTAGTAATATTTAATAGGTGACAGTTATTGGGACAACTGTCAATGAAAGCTTAGCAACTGGAAGGCGTTTTAAGTAACGGAATACAGTTTTTAATTTCTAAAATTCTTAAATATTTGACATTTTTTATAGTTATAAGCTTCTATGTATGCCTTGCAAAATGATAAACGTGTATTTCGTGCTGTATTTATTGCATCATATTTTACTGTTATAATGTGACCAGTTGATTTAATAATGTAATTTGTGAATGAGTGAAACGCAGTTGGTGAAATCCTTAAAGGATTGCTAATGATGACATCGAGCGACACGACGTTCAAAATAAAACATGAACATTCTTTCTTTCTCGGATTTCCTTTTTCTTCTTCTTCTAGTACTCTCCATTTGGTATGCCCATGTCTCGAGGAGCGCAGGAATTTAATTTCCTTTTTAAATGAAAGGATTTATCCTCCAGCGAACGTTTTCAATTTTCGTCTTGCCTTTTCCATTCGCCTTCAGGAATTCCTTATAGTAGTAGTATTAGTAGTAGCTGCATACATCTACAAGTACCACTTTTTTTTACTAAAATTCTGTACTTTTCCATTCAAAAGTTTTCTTTCGAATTCTTTAAAAGTTGAGTTTTCGAATTCACATTCCATCGGATCAACCACCCTCGTCGTCGTCGGGTCAACTAATTATATGATAATTTGCGTGGGCACGAGGACGGCATTCAGGAATGCCAATGATTCAATAAATAACTCGCAGCTCGGAATCGTTTTGCGAGTGGAGTGAGAAGTGTTTAAAGAACCAACAACAAAAAAAAAACGTAAATCGACGTCGAGCCGGTTTTCTGTGGAGCCTCCATTATATACCTGACGGGCTTATAAACATATTTTATTTATTCGGAATGGAGTAAAAATAAAAAAGAAAGCAGATGAACGCAAGGGGTGGCAATGTTGTTGATGATGATGACGATGACGATGACTTAAAAAGTTTACAGCGGATTGAGTTTAAAGCCGGACGTTTCAATTATATTCGATTCGTATCGATCGGATTTTTCTCAAAAAACTTCTCTCGGATTCAATATGTATGGTAAACTTGAGGTGCCCCCACGTGAATACAATTAAAAGCGCAATTGTCTTCGGCTCTGCGCCGCATGAATAATGCATGGCAGGAGATAAAGTAAAATCATAATCGTAAAGTAAACGATGACAAGTATTGCATTTAACAACGTGGCCTCGGCTATGCAGAAATTATAATTATCCAAACGATTTTCTTCAATTAACAATTTTCTCTTTTCTACAAGTTTATTGTTTCAGCTAAGGCTAACGCACTCAATTCCGTATTTCCAGAATCCGAATCGCATAAGAAAAGACTCCGTCATCGCGAGATAATTGAAACGCTTTGTGTGTTTTCGCTCTCCTCCGTTGCGAGACTGCAAACGTTCCATTATTATCATTTACAATTTCTATTTTCTGCCAGTATTTACAAGTTATTATACTCTTGTTTTTATTTTTGTAGTTGCTTATTATTTTCATCGCTTATAATTTTAGTGTAATTAAAAGAAAAGCGCAACGACGAAGACTCTCACTTGCACCGCACAATACGCTAATTATATGTTGTTACTTTTAATTGCTCGAAATCGTACGATTTATAAATGATGCACTTTCGGATTCGGTTGAGATGGGACGAGACGGGACAGTCGTCATCCGGTTTAATTGGATCGAAATCCTAGATCGGATCTCCGCTTTTGTCATTATTGTTGTAATAAATTCCGATCGGCGTGACAAGTTTATTTTTGTTCGTGGTTTGGATGGTGTTGTTAACTTTGAAACTCATTGCTTCAATAGACAATGACAATAGTGTACTTTAACATAAATTAGATCTAAAATAGATAAAATGTAGATATATCTTCATAGTTTTTTTTAAATAAGCAAAGAACTAAATTGCTGAAATTGCTTCGTTGTCAACTGGAAAAGTAGTCAAATGAATTTTAAAATCTTGAATAATTTTTCAAATTTCATTTCATTTTAAAATCTATATTCTATAATCTGGACATTTGTAAAAAAAAAATCACTTCTATAAATAATTTATTTTAATGAATATAATAGTATTATTTTACATAATTAAAATGTATTATCGTTTGGATTTGTTTATTTTTTGTTGTTGAAGATGAAGCTCTTCGTTGCTTAAATTGTAACAATGGGGGGCCGAAATGACAATGTGTAATTAAAATTGGCGTGTAATGAAAGGCTTCATTGCGCGTCGAACGTTTAATTACTTTTTAAGCTGCTCATTGCGAAATGGATGTTGTAGCTGTTGTTGAAGCTGATGCTACCGTTGTTGGTGGATTTCTGCAATTGCCTGCGCGCACAACAAAAGGCTCAATGCAGATCCATTTGATTCCGTTAAGCCAAACGCGTGCACACACAGTGTTTTAATTACCGAAAATCGATAACGCATGTTGTTTCATGAAAGTCGTGCATAACCTTACACAACAATTCCATTCGGGCAATTAGACGTGGGGGATCGTCGGACGAGAGACTTTCTCGATTCCCTCCCTCTTGCAACTATGGATAGATGATTTTATTTCTGTTGTTGAATATTATTTTTTCTTCCCTCTTCGTTTCGCAGAACACGTACACCAACGCCGATAAACTGCTGACCGCTGCCCATGAGTTGGCTCTCACAGGGGAGTGCGACCGGGACGAGATCTACTCCGTGGCCCAAGAACTTGAGGCCCATGTAACCTCTTTCGCAGCGAGGGTCGAGCAGCGGCGCCGTCGTCTTGATCTGGCGGTGCTGTTCTACACCCACGAGAAGGAATTGAGCACCTGGGTGGACGAGCTGAGGCAGGAGCTGCAGGCGGACGAGAGCGTCGCCGAGGGCCTCGAGGCTACCGAGAGGTTATTGGAACAGACGGGTCAGCACCGTGACCAGAGCCTCGACGCCTGCGCTTCGACCATCGCCCAAGGTGAAGCATTATTGCAAGAACTTAGGTAAGAAGATCAGCCTTTACTTTATACCAACTGTAACCGTATAACATAATACAGTAAACTTTCTTCGAGTCAATCACTTGACCAACAAAAAGACAAGCGACAAGATTTTTGCTCTCCAAATACGATCGTACACGCAATTCATCAAATAAATCACTCCGGAATCATTTGTAACATGTCATGAGATTTCTTGCAGCCTCTGGTTAATTTATATGTGGATTGCTGCTGATCTTTTAAGATCATAAATTACACAATTTCAAATAATACCATCATCATTTACTAAATAGATTTAAATTGATTAAACTCAAAAGTTATAAATCTCGCCTCTTTTATGAAAAACCAAATAAATTGCAGCAATTAGATTCCATTAGAATAAACGCTTTCGTTAATGATTAATTGTTAGAAATTACTAAACTCGAGCAGTTCCATCATCTGCATAACGTTTACAGACGTAATGATTAGGCTACTCTATAAATAACGGACGCAAAAGAACAACAACTACATTGAAATGTATGGAGCAACTTGTTTCCCAGTATCTCTACGGAATCATCATCTCCGATAAATATTTAATCTGCCCGCAAACGTTTGCGCAAACCGACAGCCACCACCGAGCCAATCTCTTCACGAATCTCCACTTTGCATTCTATTTATTTCCGACACCGTTTTGCAATTCAAATTCTAATTGGATGATGAAGAGAACCTAGTCTATTCCTTCTCTTCCCGTTTCTCTAAACTGTGTGTTATTTTTTTTATATTTCTTGTCTTGTTTATTTCATCTCCATTGGCGATAGGAAGATTTTCTTGGAAACGGTTGCATCGCGTTAATAAACTTTGAACTAGTTCGCCGCTCGGATTCCGATTTTTCATTGTCGGGATGGGAATAAATGGAGTGGCTGTGTTTTCAATCTCCGTCCAAAATGATTGAATGGAAGATGGAATTTAAAATTTAAAAAAATCGCGGCGTGCATTTCGTTCCCATTTTGTGCGCGCCTTATCTGCGAGCGACTCGGTTTAATTAGAGGCGCGCGTCCGTCAAGTTTAACAATCCGGAACGGGCTTTGATTCGTTCACATAAATAACGTTACCAGTTATATATACATACATACACTTTATACATAACAACATACACAATCGGCTAATAATCGGTTTCTATGTTCGTTCAATCCTGTATCGATTCTCGAGAGAATACAATACTTATTGCTATTTTAACGTCCCATAAACGGCATTCTGGACTACTCTATAAAAAAAATAAAAAACTTGATTACTTTGTGCAGAGTTATAAAGTCTTATTTAACAAATATAAAGTTGCCATACAAACAAACTTCCTGTAAATATTTATTATCATAAAAATGCAATATCCAGCTAAATCACATTATTTTGGTAGACTCGAGAATTATAATAAGATTAGTTAGTAAACTTTTCATTCAACAAAGTCTCAACAGTTGATTTACGTTATGTAATGCGATTAGTTTTCTTTCATTTTTTTTTTGTACGATCGTCGAGCTGATCTTGTAACCTACATAGTGGACGCATTCAAAAGCGTTCGGAAAGTGGGTGAAACTTTTAGTGCTTAATTAGGACTGAATGGCAATAACGAGTTTGAATTATCATTTGACATATTAATTTAAGCGCACGCATAACTCGCCCGACGAGGCGTTGCTATAATTTTGATTCACATAATAAAGAAATGGGCCCTTCTCTTTTTGGTAATTGAAAACGGTGCAATTAAAAACACACAAGAAACACAGACGTAATTCGGGGTTTCGAAAGGGAGCGAATTTATACATTTGCGTTTAAGAAAAGTTCCGCAGTAATTGGGTGGATTTATGGTTTCATTGTTATGTTTCTTTGGTATTTAGTGAGAGAGAGAGATGATGGGAGGGTTGGAAGTGTAATTTGAAATTGTGAATTGTGGTCGGTCGTAAAGCACAGCAGTAGCAGCAGCTTCATGTCCTTACAAGATTTTAGGGGATGGCGCAAACTGAAGAATATACTTCGGGGACCTGACTAACATCCATAAACATGTTTTCCGCGAACATATTTACATATTTTAGAGCGTGCGTGTAAAAGCTTTCATTGCAAGAAGGGAATGCGAGTTCTTTATTTTTCAGCCGATTGTTTCTTCATTGTTGCTCATCCTCGTAAAGAATCTTGGGAGATTTTTTTGTTTGCTTATTTTGAATATGTTTGTTTTATTTAAACATCTTTCCTGTTTTAAGTGCTTGCAAACGGTGGCAGTACTTCATGGAAACGCAATTAACGTTTGAATGTCCGATCGTAAATTGTGGAAAGTGGGCGTACGTCAGAATAATTGCTTTTCGGGTTGGAGGGTTGATGTTTCGTATGCGATGCGTTGTATCGGGGTGTGCAATACCTGAAATACATTTATGCGGTAATAAGGCACATCCCCGCATCCAGAGCGGTGAGACAAAGAGAGATATAAGAACATCTGTTCAGAAAGACTTTCGGTCTGCTCCTGTTTGGGCCAGACCAGGCAAAGTAGTATCGTATTGTCGGTTACCACCAGCCATGTGGGGGATCCACAACAGAAGAACGCAATCCGTCATCGAGACACTCGCATGGCTGGCGCCGCTTTCCGTTCCATCTCTTTTAAGATGCGATTCACAAGTTCAACGCCTTTCTCGGGAGCTTAAGGACCAAGTGCGATTAACAACACTAATTGGATTAGGTGCGGTGCTTCAAGTTCAATCGACCCGAAAAGAATCTCCGATCGAAAGTAATGAGCGTCGCAACAGCGTAAGACTATTTTAATATTCTTGCACGGTCCTATTACATCTCATACATTTTTAAATACAATACATTGTACTTAAAAAAAAGTACTTACTGTCTCGACAAAAGATGAAAATGGAGAATTAAAACTCTTGAAATTGATTTATTATTTTGATTTTCATAAAGGAAATAGAATTGTATGTATAAATGATAATTTGTATATTAATTACAAGTGAAAGTTTGTATTTGTTTTGGAAAATGTATTTGTTTCATGGCTACTTGTTGTGTAATTGTTCCAATTATCAATTCAATGCTGCTGGTCGTGTTCAACTAGATATGATTTTGGCTTGGAAAGCATAAGGGTGAAGCGTGTATTTGGGAAAATTGAATGGTCGGATGCAACAAATTTGTTCGATCGAGCGGCACGGCATTGGGATGGATGGCAGGTGCCAATCACACCTGGGGCCCCGAAAATATTGTAACTTCTGTTCTATTAACCAACAATAGCGGCAGACTGTTCGTGCAGTTTTAATTCAGCGATCATCGACAGAGCAACTGCTCATGAAACGAATCTGTAGCAATTACTGGATTTGCTACCGTAGTTGTTGTTATTTAACATTTCTTGGATGCGATGTTCTTCCAATAGCCAAAGGTGACTGTACTGGCTCGCCCCGGGCGGGCGCGAATAACTGTAGTTCTGCTGTGATTCTCATTTAGATTAATGCCGAACGAGCGATGATAGCCATCGGGACGATCGTCACGTCACATCTCTGCACACAAAACGTGCTTCGGTTAATGGCGTTTATTACATTTTAATTGCGTCCATTCATGAATCGAAAGTATTCTTTTATATACTTATTTTCGTTTCGTTTATTTGCAGGACGATCGGAGATATGGACTCGACTGGATCGGTTTCTGCCGTCGAAGCCGCTCTAGACAGATTGACGAAACAAAGGAGCGACTTGGAGGAGCTGTGGTCAGCGCGGAAACTGCGATTGGATCTCTGCCTGCGACTGCGGCTGTTCGAAAGGGATGCGTTAGAGGTGCGAATCACTTTATAATTAATTGCACTGCATAACTGATTTCGTTTTTTTGTTCTTCTTAATTAGGTGTCGTCGCAGTTAGAGATGTGGTCGGAGGAGCTGCAGCACAGCGAGCTGACGAGGGATATAGCCAAAGCCGAGCAGTTCCTCAGGTTGCACAACGAGTCTGTAAATCAGATGCAGAACACCACGTACCAGGTGCTGCAGCAGGGGCAGGAGCTGGTGCAGGTTTTCGAGAAGTCCGGTATCTGCGTGATGGCGGACGCTCAATACAATGCTCAAACTAGGGTGCAAGTGCTTCTGGAGTTCTTGCACGATCGTGAGATGGACCTGGAGGAATTGGCCGAGGTGAAGCGAGTGAAATTGGAGCAGTGCATACAGCTCGGACAATTCCAGAATGATGCGAATCAGGTGATCAGCTGGATCAGGAATGGGGAGTCGATGCTTTTGGCGAGCTTCTCCATTCCGAACTCGTTGTCCGACGCAGAGTTGCTAAAGAAGGAGCACGAGCAGTTTCAAGTGGCCATCGAGAAGACACACACTTCTGCCGTTCAAGTTAAATATAGAGCAGACACATTAATAAACGGCAATCACTATGATCCGCAGAGTATAAAGGATATCTCCGAGGAGGTTACCAAACGCTGGCAGCAGATGGTCACTTGCGCCGAGGAGCGGCACAAGCTCGTTACGGCCAGCTTGAACTTCTACAAAACCGCGGAGCAAGTGTGCTCGGTGTTGGATAGTCTGGAGAAGGAGTACAGACGGGACGAGGATTGGTGCGCGAGCGGAGCACAGGGCGTCGATAAAGCGACATCGATAACGCAGCTAATCAACAAGCACCAGGAACAAAAGGAAGCCTTCCTGAAGGCGTGCACACTCGCAAGAAGAACCTCGGAGACATTCCTCAAGTACACCACGAGAAGCTTGAAGTTCTACAACTATCCCAGCAGCACCGGCAACCAGGAATCGCGCGTTAAAGCCATCCTGGAGAAGTTGCTCAGTCAGGAAAACAAAGTCCTGGAGCACTGGACGCAGCGCAAGAAGCGCTTGGATCAGTGTCAGCAGTTCGTGCTTTTCGAGAAATCCGCCAAGCAAGCGATCGAATGGATCCACGAAACGGGCGAATGCTATCTGCGGACGCACGCCACAAATCTTGGAAACAACATCGAGGAAACTGAAAGTTTGCTGCGAGAGCACAACGAATTCAAAGGGACAGCAAAGGAGACCAGGGAGCGCGTTAAGTTGCTCATCCAATTGGCGGATAGCCTGGTTGAAAAGGGCCATGCCCATGCAAACTCGATAAAGCAATGGGTTGCGGCAGTCGACAACAGATACAAGGACTTCAGCTCCAGGATGGAGAATTACAGGCAGCAGTTGGAAGACACGCTTGGCATTCAAGCGGAGGAAAGTGAGAAAAAGGAACTTTCTATCGATAGGAAATCGGATCCCAGTCTCGAGACCAAAGTCAAAGAAGCCGCATCCAAAGAGCTGAAGGAATTGAACGAGGAGAAACGAAGATCAGCCAGAAGAAAAGAGTAAGCAATCATTAATATGAAAATTTTATTTTATCTAACTTATTTATTATAATTTCAGATTTATAATGGCGGAGCTTTTGCAAACGGAACGCACGTACGTCAAGGATTTGGAAACTTGTATAAAGTCGTTCCTTGATGAGCTTAGAACGAATAGGTACGTGCCGCCGCCGCTGATCGGAAAGGAGGATATAATTTTCGGTAACATGGAGGAGATATACAATTTTCACAATAACACTTTCTTGAGAGAATTGGAAAAGTACGAAACTATGCCCGAAGATGTGGGCCATTGCTTCGTTACTTGGGCGCAGAAGTTCGATATGTACGTGCACTACTGTAAAAACAAGCCGGAATCGAACAGCCTGCTCGTGCAGCACGGCGGAGGATTCTTCGAGGACCTCCAGAACAAACACAAAGTCGAGCACCCAATTGCCGCCTATCTCATTAAACCGGTGCAGAGGATTACCAAGTACCAATTACTGCTCAAAGATTTGCAATCGTGCTGCCAGGAGGGCCAGGGTGAAATCAAAGTACCATTATCAACCTCCTCCCTATTCATATTTCCTCTAGGTTTAACTTTTTTCATTTATAGGACGGCTTGGAAGTTATGCTGAACGTTCCGAAGAAAGCCAACGATGCGATGCATCTGTCGCTGCTGGAGAGCTGCGACGTGTCTGTTGATAAGTTGGGAGAGGTTATTCTGCAGGACGCCTTCAGCGTCTGGGATCCCAAACAGATCATAAGGAAGGGCAGAGACAGACATATATTCTTATTCGAGCTTTATCTACTGTTCACCAAAGAAGTGAAAGACTCGACGGGGAAAGTCAAATACGTGTACAAGAACAAATTAATGGTATTTGCACTATTTCATTTACATCAAATTCAAGCAGGTTTCTTTATATTTTTGTTTCCTTATTCTCAGACTTCCGAATTGGGGGTGACTGAACACATGGAAGGAGACGAATGCAAGTTTGCCGTGTGGACGGGTCGGGCTCCGATCTCCGATTACCGCATTGTCTTGAGGGCTTCTTCCCTGGACACCAAACAACTTTGGGTCAAGAAGCTGAGAGAAGTTATACAGGAGACCTATTTCTCAGGAGCCCTGCCACTATCTCTGCCCAAGAGTCCGGCCAAACTAAAGCCGCACAGCCAGAGATCCAGCAGGTAAATGGACTTATCAAAAGTTTTCTCCTTTGCATCCTCCAAACTTTACGAAACGTGTAGTAGTAACACAACAAAGCCACGAAGTTATCCAATAATACAAACAAATTTTGTAACAGCAACTTTTACAATTTCCATAAACAGCAAATGTTTAACTGATTTATTATACAAAAACAGCTTCATACCAATATTATAAAGATGATATAACTAAACCGACTTTAAACATAAATACAAACTAAACTTTTTGTACCTTTTATTTACAGAGATATGGAGGAATGCAATTCATTAGACGAGAGTGTGGAAAATCTGGATAGAAATTCACTGACTTCCTTCGGATCCGGTAACACCACAGATTCCGATAAGGTAAGTGCTTTAATTTTATATTTCTATTTACAAAATTTACTACAAAATTTTCGCACGAAAAATAGATTTTTTCCCATGAATATTTGTGTCGATCATATTGAAAATTATTTTAACTTACAACTGATATTTATAAACTAATTGCATTTAGGTCTAAAATAATAATGAAATTTCGAACTTTAACGACTAAATACTAGACAATTGCTTATCATAATTCGCTGAATTATCTTTTCAAGCATCTCGTTTGGAATTGAATACCATTATATAGTCAATTTTGGGCAATTATTTGCTCTGCAATCGATAATTGCTGTAATAAGCCAAGGAGTATCGTGTTCGTCGTTTTGCTTGTAAAGTTCGCATTGCATTAATTGATGCTGCACTAGACAGTTCCAACCGATTGTTAATTACTAGTAAATAGCTAACAATTTGCGTACTTGGCTCGTTCCATGTCGGTTATAGTTTGATCATTTAATTAACGTCGTTTCGCTCGTCTACAATTAGACCAGGAACAAAAAAAAGAAGGAAGTAAACTTGCACTTTTCCATATTTAAAATTGCGCCTTCGCCATTGGCGGTGATTGAATTTTCTCCGAAGGCTGCAGCAAGGAAATCGGAATTGGTAATTTGCGGCGGTGTTTGCTTTTATCTGCTGCAGCAGGAAAAGACTGGCAGGATGAATCCCAGATCCTTAATGTCAGCGTGTCGCGACCCCGCAGAACGCCCACCTCGAACCCTTTAACCTTGATCCATATAGATGATGCTCAGGATTACCTCATGCAGTATTCAGCCGGTGTCAAACTTTGTCGGGAAGTCAAATTAATGCACGTCCAATTAGCCGCGCTAATATATGCAGGATCCGATAGAATTTAATATTTCGAAGGCGCTCGTTCTAATATCCACGCAATTACCGGACAAATTGACAGCGAAGGCGGCGGGTTGCAGGATGGTGGAGGAGCAGGGCTTCCGTTGGAAAATATCCCGACAGGACAAACTGAACAAACAAACCCTGAATAAGATAACACTCGGAATAGATTAGTGCAGGGATCAAGCAGGATTTGATGTCATTAAGAGCATGGATCATGTTTAATCGGTCCTGTTTACTGTTTATTTCAGAACTATTCAATTTATTTCACAGTAAAATATGGATGATAGATAGTTCTGAATGAAAATAGTAAAAAAAAGCGGCTACAAAAGTGAACTGCAGGATTTTTGTTATATCAGAAAGGAAAAATAATTGGAGCTACCAGCTTTTACTTTATTATTTATACCATTTTAATAGTAAGAAACTGTTGAAGGTGAAATTAAAAATAACCGGAGGAATTCCTTTGAAAAGGATTTTTTTTATAAATATAAATGTAAAACATGAAAAAGAAAAAAGGCGGTTGAAAACATATTACGGTCTCGCAGGGAGGAAGGTTCGGATTCAGAGCCCTTTGTTCGAATCCGTGGAGGGATTGGTAAATTGAATAAAAATATGTTTTCCCTCCTTTGTGCGGACTTCAAAAGCTACAACCCTGCGTGTATAGAAACTGTATTTGTGTTTGTGTCAGCAAGGGAAGAAGGGAAACATGTATACTTTTTTATTTTCACTCGGTCCATCGGCTGTTTGTTGTGATTAATTCGGGCGACGTGAGAGCAGTTCAAAAGGGCACGCGGATTATTTAATTAAATCGCCGAAATCACGATGCACGTGCATCCCTCGTATTGGAAATTCCATTGTCGCGTTAATTAATGCATTAATATTGGGGCAAATTTCGTGCGGAAACCGGATTAGCTTTCAACCGAAACATATACAATTTTTCTCTCTCCCTCTCTGCCATAGTTTGCATTGTTTCGTTCTGGTTTTTGCATCCCTCGCGGTTTCATGTCATCGCAGTATAATGAACGTGAACCAAATTCGCACTATACACAAAACAGATACATATTGCGTGAATTGCTAATCAAAAAATCCACGTGATTCTGTGATTCTATTTGAAGCGAGGTGGGTGTGTGTTATAATTATCGGAATTAACACCGTTAACGCCCGTGCGTCGATATAATTGAATTGATGTGCGCGAATTCGCACATCACGTTCAGTTCTTGTTTTTGTTTGTTTCTTTTGTTGGGATTATTTTTGGTTTCGCGTTTTGCAACTGGATGAAAAGCAATTTATTTTTGCGTTTGCCTTTAATAATATTTTGCGGTTCGCGATGGGCCGGATGCCAATTAGAATTGCGCGCGTACCTCTATTTTAATCAAAATCATGCACATCAAGGCTGTTTTCGGCTCCCCCTGCCTTCTGTTATTTAACCATTATCTAATGGTGTTATTTAATTTCCGGATCAGGAAGCGGCGGCAATTTCGAAACCCTCGGTACGCATTTGTTTCTTATAAATAGATTGCTATGGGAATTTGTTCACGTCATTATTTATTCTTGTTTGCTTTATTAGTATAAAACTATATTCATTATTTTTATAAATTGTGTACATTTTAATTGAAATTAATTCGATATTTATGAAATTAATTGAGAAATAATACATATTTTTGTAGAATCGCTTTATTGAAATTGCAATCGAAGTTAATTTGAAATGCAAAATGGAAACATGTATTCGTAGCATGAATTTTCAATGGAAATGAGTGTACATTTATCAATGATTATTCTGCATTAGGAAAAGACCACATTTTTTTCTTCCAAACTGTTATTCCTAGAAAAATACTTCAATTAACACCAGTTGCATCGCAGCGCATTGCATCTAATTGAGCGGAGCTTTGCAAACGCGTTGCGCAAAACTTGGTTACTACCGAGTTGAAGCAAAAATAAAAATAAAGAAACGCGCTTTTAATCTGTGTCATCGATTCTCCGATCAAATGCATTTAGTTGAAGATGTCCGCTGCAGATTACGAGAAAGAAATCAATGCTGCTGCAACATTAGCTTTTTTCTTGTCTTTTTCTTCTTCTTATTATTCCATTAGTTAATTCTTCGGAGTGGATGGGTCTGAGCTAATGACCTGCGACGGAATTTAATTAATCAAGTTCCCTTTGTTGCAAGGAAGGAGCGAATGCGAGTATTATGTGTGTGTGCACTTACCAAGAAAGTCTTTCGCAAGTGGCGACGGTGATTCATGCAAGGATGACATATCCGTCATTGTGTATTTAGACTTTTGCGCATCCGGACTTTTCTTCCTTGCATCCCGACTTTCTTGTTATTACGGACGGACGGACGGGCTATAAAATCCGCGTTTCTTGTTTTATAAGTGCGGATGTTTACTGCGCCACTAAACAACGTTCCTTCGCCTCGCGGAAACGTCAGAAGTGCTCGGCTCTTCGAACAAAGTGTTGACCCGAAGCGGTTTGCTGTTGTTTTCATTCCCTTTCGCCAAACCTTACGTAACGCTCATTTTATTATTCCGTTTTATCGCCGTGGAAAGTCTTCGCGACAACCCGTAAACAATGCAACCTGCGACCCGCAATCACATAAATTCTTGCTATGACCGAAATAATATCCTTTTCCAAATAAATCAGTTTCCAATTTGAATGAATGAATTTTTACTTGTATTTTTTATCCTAATAGTAATTGTTCATTATCATTAGTTTTTTTTTATGAGAATCAGACCTATGACACCACCTTGTGGAACACCCAATACACTTTCGTGAGATGCTTGAATTCAATTACGTTTTTACTACCTCTTCCATTCAATAATACATATTTTGTTTATAGAAATAACATTAATATTTTCGCATCAGAAATATTAAAATTGAACATAAATATTTATTGCAAATGTTGGATGATTGAACAAAAAGAATTGAAATACTGCAGAATAACAAATTTATTCGATTCGTCTATGTCGATTACGTAAACATCCGAGATTGCGCTGAAACAGATGACAAACATAGCATAAAGATATGAAACAAATGATTCATTATTTCTTATTAAAATAAACTTAGTTTCACTTGATTCTCTGCCAAAATTACAACCGCGTTAATGCGGAACAAATAAAGTGTTCAAGACAACTCAATCCACAAAATTAAATATAAATAATTAACTAAACGTTTTTTATTCGTAATTTTTCTGCTTTAAACTTTGACACAAGATGGCAGCTGTCAATTGACCATAGGTAATCTAAACATTGTTTGTAGTAATTGCAAATATTTTTACAACGAAATGTACATTATTCATCAACTATAGCGAAACTTGTTTTTTTTTTGCCATCAAATAATAAACGGTTACCAAGAAAACAGTCGCGTGACATCGTATTTCACGTGTTTTAATCATTTTTGTTTTGTTTATAAGTGTATAATCTTAATGCAAGAAAGGAAATTTACGACCGGTTGAGAATGGGAAGTAGAAGTTGAAATGATTTTCGGTGGACGAAATCAAAGCGCGACGATTCGCTGGCATTCATTCAAGATGCGATTCGCTAATTAACCGAGAAGAAAAATTGTTTGCAATTAAAGTTCGATTCACCGTTTTTTTTTAACATATTTTTATTTTTGTAATTTTTTTATGTTTTAAATTTTAAAAAAGAAAATCGAGCAAATGGTGTTTGTTATGTAATTTATGTTGTTATTTCGAGTTGCGTTTATTTCTCGACTCGCTCGACCGAAATAGATTTTCTCGAAACATTACTTTGGTTTTCGCATTAGTTGCACAATTTTTTTAAATAATTTGCAGCAACTATTCCAATTTCATCTATTTATTTTAAATACGAATGCATGGACTTTTTTTTATAACTTTATAATTAACTTTCAAATATATCAGTTTTATGAATAAATTTTATTGTACTACGAATTTAATGAAAAGAAATATTCAAGAAATTATATTTAATCTATTTATTCAGGAAACCACGAACATAAGTATTTCCTAAAGCTACGATTCTTTTTTTTATATAATAGTCTAAAGTTATTTAACTTCATGTAATCGTATTATTTTACCAAAAACCGCAACTTTTAAAACATAAAATGAAATTAGTTTAAATTGAAAAATATGTAATATTTTAGTTTTCTTCTAAAAATAAACGTATGCCTATCTTTATATTACCTTAAATACTTATATGAAATTAACTAAGAAGAGATAGATCATTTCACGATAAACTTGTTATGTAATTGTCATCAATTATCCTTCCTGTCTTAATTTCATATAAGCTTCGGTTTTATTGATTGCCATATCGATGCTCTCTCTTTTTTTTTTATCTATATATTGATGTAATTTTATATGCACGGGGGGGGCAGAAAAAGGGAGAAAAACGTATTTTCTTTTATTGATTTGGTCTTCGTTGCACACATATCGTGAATGATTAAGGGCTCAGAAATGGGAATGGATAAATAAATAAAAGCCTTATTAACGTTCATCAAAAACCCATTTTCCGGAGGAACGCCTGTGCCATTATACGTGCAGGAAGCAATCAAGGGTCGACTGCTACAAATTCGCTTCACAGACTTTTTTCAGTCTCGTGTATATTTTTATTTTATTATTAATTTTTTATTCATACGCAAATGGACTATTGGCTTTATTTACTTTAGATTTTTAACTGCGATTGATTCTTATAAATCCTATTGATTCAACGTAAATGTCAGTATTTTTACAAACTACAATTTTAAATGTATTTGTTAAAATTGAATTGTTTTTAATGGAAAATGAGCAACGAAATTGAATAATAAAACTAAAACATTCACCTTAAGGATTAATAAATAAGGATGAATTGGCTCCATCTGTTTTATTTTCTTTATATTAATTGAGAGTTGTGCGTCAGTGCAGTAATTCTTTCTGCGTCTCATCTGGAATGGATTTATTTTTGGGGTCGGTTTGTTTTCTTCAAAACAACAAGATACGGCGCGCGATCAAAGAGACTCGAAAGACAAAACGGTAGTTTCGCAAAAGAAGGAGAAGAAAAAATAGAAAAGAAGGTGATAAGTAAATAAATGTGAAGAAGGAGAAGAAAATAAATTTAAAAAAGTCCTTTGAAGTCGGACTAATTGTTGGTCTTTGGGATAACGCTCCCCAAATTTGCTCTACGCCATCTCCTTCGAGACTTTGATAAACAAGGTTGCTAACATAAATGTTTTCTTGGGTATTATTATAGCGATGATAAATTAGTATTTTAGCGAATCTTCAAATTAAGTTCATTATTTTTACAAAAATTATTTGTTACTAAAAATAGAATGAAATCTTTTAAATAAATTAATGTTCACGATTTCTAACATAAATATTTCCTTAGTTTACTAATATTTTAATCATAAAATTATTACAATTTAACTAATTTTGTAAGTCTTCCCAAATTGCTCATCTAAGGTTTTTGTAGACAACAGACAAAGATTATTAACATAAATGTTATATTTTATATCAACTATAAATTTTACTTCATTGAAAATCCAAGTCAACATTATTTTTATTTTTTGACAATTTATTCAAATAATTTTCTTGAATTTTTCTTTTAGAAACCTACAATTTACTTGATATATTTGATTAAGAAAAATTAAAGATCTTTAATGTTTCATTAACTATTGATCTTCAAATTTGCTCAACACCAAAATCTTTGTTACTTTTTAATGTAAATTTAAATCATATACATTTTTTTAAATCAACTTTTGACTTAAATTAATTGATTGAGAAAAATGATGGGATGGTTCTTTTGAAGTTGGAAAAATTGATAACGCTCCTTGGTCTTTTGTAAATAAGTTGTTTCGTTCGCTCGCTCTTCTGGTTAACATATTTGTTGTTATTCCTTCGGTTGTTACGTAATTATTGTAACATTTTTTGCGTGTGTGTATGGTGGGAATACAGAGAAAAAGGAGGAATGCCGCATGCCGCTCGCAGCCGACGCGGCCCCGGATTACTCCGGACCGGCGCTTTCCTTTCCCGGGCCGACCGGAGCTGTCAGTCCATTGCCGGGATCGAACCCGAGCAGCGCATAACTCACGCACGCAAACTCTCTTCGCAAACTCATAAGACACCAATATTTAAAAAAAAAATTGTTCCACTGGTACGAACCATCTTTCTTGGATTTGGAGATGTAGAATGATGTTGGATGATCGCATCTGCTGGCATCATCATCATCAAAAACCGTGGCGGAAGAGGATTGCCTCCAATTGAAATCGCATTGATAGCAGCAGCACCACCGCGCCGCAGTTTTTTTTATCGCGCGAAACCACATCCTAAACAGTCGGAGGAGCGTTCACAGTAGTTTTCTGATAACGCGAGTCGAGCGCGTGTTTCGGTGCCAGTCCATATGATGGACTGCTAGTTGTAGTGCAAAATTACAAAATAAATAAGGGAAGTAAAGATATACGCGAGCACCATGTCAAGTCCAGGTGGTTCGACCGGTGGAATTCCCAAGCAAAAGTCCAAGAGGAAGATCTCTCTGCCATGGTTCCGGCAGGGTTCCGTCTCGCAGCAACACCCGGCTCTGACCAGGCAGCACACGATAGACACCCCCAGCTCGTTCCAGGCCCGTCTTCTTAGGCAGCAGCCCAGCCAGAGTACACTGGTAAAAAAAAATACAACAATAATCTTGCGAGAACGAAAAATGCAAATTTTATGACCAATTACCCGATATTGTTGCGGCACATGCCCTAATACGGTTTCCTTTTTATGTGTATATATATATTTACCTTTCTTTTCATTTATTTATTTACCGATATTTTCACTTTTTTATGAGTTTCTCGGCGCCATTGTTACGCAACGCCTAGGTTACCTGGTGCGGGATGGGATGATGATTCCTCTCTCTCTCTCGCACTCTCGCTTCTTGCACTCTTCATCATCTGACGTCTCCTTACCTCTAACTAACTCTTATCTATGGATTACGCACGATTATTCCTATCGCTGTTACCAATTTATTGCGATAACATTAAGCACACATTCTAATTATACGCGAAACACATATTAATTAGCACATAACCAACTCAAAGCACAATTAAGTTATTTATCACATATTATATATTTCGTATTGAAAATCAAAGTTACAGATTTTCAATACAAATATCTATTTTTAAACATCTTTCAAATATTTGCAGAAATAATCTATTATTCTCGAGATCTTCAAAAATTAACACATTAATTATTTAATTCAATGAGGTAAATTATTTTACATAATTATATTTCTGATTATTCTTTTAACTTTAATAAAACATTAAATTTTATTAAAGATAAAGCAAGAAAATAAATACAACAATGTATTTTGCGTGACTATCGCTGTTTTCAGTTTATTACGATAACATTGAATACATATATCTTTTTGAGGTATAAAATATTATGATTCATAAATATCAACATTAGTTTATATTAAAACTTTTGCAGATTTCTGTAGATCAATAAATATTGATATTACATTAGAAAATTTAGTTTTTTTTTAAACTAAGTTAATTTTTGTTATTTCAAACATTTGATTGAATGCAGTATGCTTTTAAAAATGATTATATGTTCAATAAATTATTTAGTGAAGATAACGTATCAATAAATTTCGATTATATTTGATTTTATTATCGATATTATCATTCATACATAATCTATAATTTTCATTTTATTCGCATAATAAACATGACTGAAATTATTCGCAGTAAATTGATAATATTAATTAAATTAATACAAAATATTACACCTACATTTTACATTACTTTAATAACTCATTTTTAAATTGTTTTAATTTGTAAATTATTTCTACGATAATTTTTTAAAAAATAATAAATTATGTCATCTTGCGTGGAAAGATTGTGGAAATACCTCCGAGAGACTAAGTCAACAAATTAGCTAACAATTGCGTGAACAATTAGCATCGGACGTTTCAAATTTTCCAAACGAAATGGAATTCAAAATATCCTCGACCGTTGCATTTTTACCGTTACGAAATTTCACTTTAAGATTTATGATTAATTTATTTTAATTTAAATATTTTGATTGATGAAAATATGGAGCGTATTTTTAAGAATCGATTGGAATATGAATATAAATCGTGAATATTAGTAATTAGTTTTGAATGTTTGAATAGGTTTAATTAACAAATACACAACTGCACGAATGAAGGCCTGAAAATAATGATCAATTACATTATTAATTCGGGCGATGATTTATCCGCCATTTAGCATAATTTCCATTTGCGAATATCGCAATTAGTGCACGGCATTGGAAACTATCTATCGGTAATGTTGCTATAAATCGTCGTCGGCTCGGATATATTGAGCATTGTAATTAAATTTGGACAAAGTGAATGCGCAAATCGGATTCCATCCAGTAAGCATTTGGTTATCGCTTATATACATTCGGGTATAAATCGTTACATGTTTGCGTTTGTTACCGATGCGACTGTTCGGCCGAAAGCTTCGAGTCCAATGCAATTTGTAAATGAATTAGTTAGTCCTCTCTCCGATAGTTCGTTGCCCATTTGCGCAAACAACAAATCCATTTTTGATTGTTGCGCAAACCGCAAGTTTTAATTGCCATCCAAACCCAATCTCTCTCCCCCAAACATTTTCCATTCGCTGCGAAGAGCAGAAATAACAAACGGTTCACTTGACAATTACCACTGTCTGAATTCTACAATTCGCTTTTTGCATCACAAACTTTCCAGGTTAAAAATTCAATTTAATTTTATATTTTCAAGTTAATTTACGTGCTTGGATAATCGTAAACTTGCTTTTTAAAAGAAATTTATTATTAACGCTTCAGAAATCCTAGAATAACCATATAATATCATCCGTTTCCTGTGGTTTCTACGTAATTATTATTAATTTCGATCGCACGCTTTAATAATTTATGATCACACCTTGTACAATGTTTGCTGCGTTTCCGAGAAAAAAAGTTGATAATTACAGCCGATCGGTTCTAACCAGATTCTAACGGAATTTATTAATTATTGTTTTTGAAAACTTATTTTTTATTAACACATTTTTATTTGTATATCTCTATTTCATGAACTTTTTAACGTGTGCAACTGCAAGTAATTTGTTGAGTAGTGAGTTGTTAGTAAATTTTGATTAAGAGTTCTTCTGTATATGTAATAACATCTTCTCGTGCAAACACATATGAGGTCTGGAATATATATTTTGCCATCGATTTTTCCCCTCTTCGACATTTACTTAACAGAATGAGGATCCGGCCTTCTCTTCTCTCTCAGCTTTCGTAAACATTTTAGCAATCTAATTGATGATTTGTTGTGTTTCGCGAAAACTGCGTGTTTGTACGAATTATTTTTATATATTTTTTGTGTATTGTGTTGCGAGAGTTCCATTAGATGTTGTTTTCCCAAAGATAACACCTGAGAGTAATTTGCCTAGGCGGAGAAGAGACACACCTTGATGTTGTTGTTTTTTTGTTTGATACAAAGAGTGAGAGGGACGTTTGATTGACGGAACAGAATGGAACAGGTCGGAACGAGACAGAGAATATCGTCCTGTGGGGAAATGTCGAAGAGAATTCGTGCAATCATCGGATGATTGATTCGGGTCAATAATGACGGTCTGCGCGGCGCCGCATCTTCGACACACGCATACAGAAAACCGTTTATGGTCTGAAGCTCATTTGGAAAAAGATTTGTAATTATAGAAACAACAATAAATAATTGAAAAACCAAAAGGCATTAGCATTTCAATGATGCAACAGAAACGGTAAACATTTACGTGCGATAAAATTTCTCCAAAGTCATTTCAATTATTTAACGTCGACTTCACTTATAAACTTTTCAATTATCAAGTACTTGTACAAAAGTTTCTTACATAGTTGGTTTCTTGCAATATTGGTTTTAACAATTAAAACACTACAATCTTTTGTAAACTAAATGTAAACTTACTACTTGTACAATATTGTTCAAAAATTTAATATTCAATTTTTATTATTATTTAAAAATCTATATAATCCTTCGTTCTCTGCCGGAGCGGAACTCGGCGGTTTTTATTATCGAAAATTTTACTCGCACAGGAATTGGAATTCCAGCGGCACGCAATTCCAAATATTTCATGGAAATTTTCTCTCCCTCCTTCTGAAGAATTCCTTCCTTCCTCCAACGCGAATCGCGTTGACACAAAAATGAAACGAAAGCCAAGGAACAAGACATATATTTATATAATTTGCACATTTTCTTCGCCGTGGAAAATGTATTGCTTACAAAAAAGTTGCTGTTAAAATTAAACTTTTGAATCACCTTTTGATAGATATAAGCTTTTTAATTTTATTAATTTTTAAAGAAAAATTAAAGTCCTTTCATGATTTCTTCTGACATCTGGCGACTGTGATTTAAAACAAATCCATTGAAGAATGTGCAGAAAGGGTTGTGTAAAAATATGATTATGCGGCGTATTCAATTTCCATATAAATCCAGCATTTGGGGCTGCAAAACCAGACTCGGTTTTCATATGCATACAAATTATTTTTTTGCGAACTTTCGTTTCCGGATGCACGTGGGATATTATTCCACTCCATTATCCGGGCGAGCAACAATAACCATTCCGCGTTCGGTCCATGCACACAATGCGAACATTCATCAGAGAATCCCAATGCTTCCCATTCATCATTCCGCGACTGCAATTATTTCGTCTCGTGTATTATTCCGATGCGGCAACCCCAGAATCAGGTTATATACCTTAAAACCATCGGATTATTTAAAGTAGAATATCGATACATAGCTTTTAAACATAGAAATATCTTTAAGAGAATATTTAAAAAGATAAATAAAATAAAATTGGTTTTAAAAAGATCATTATTTTATTATATGAACATCAATTTGCAAGATGAATTAAATAATATTTAATTAATTTATATAGCAAATTAATGTGGTGTAAGAAAAGTTTGTGAAAATAAAAACTAAGAATTTTTCAAGAAAAATAAATTAAAAAATATAAATAAAAATTACAAAATTTTAATCTAATGTTCTTCAATATTTTGTTAATGTAAACAATAATTTAGTTTGTTTAATATTGATATTATATTATACTTGAATTCACTGATAAGTATTAATATGTGGTTTATCTTAAATGAGTTTTGTGGTGGATTTAATGGGGGTGTAGTTGTGAATTGTAGGAAGCTGAAAGTGAGCGATGTGCGAGTGCTGTTGTGTTATGGAGGTAAAACTTGGGTTACAGGAATTGAATTATGAGCCACGCATTAAATGCGGGGTGCCGTTGCTACAAAGCATCGATTAGCTATAAATAACGACACGTACGTTGACACACGGACGTCGAATGGCCATATATCGCCTCTACCTCCCCCTCAAGCACGACCCGATCCCCGATCCAAACTACAACATTATAGGATTTCCTAATTACCATCGCAGCTTAACCACACGTAACCGACGGAGGACGTGTCCGGAGCAACAATGCACTTTCCTTCGGTTTTCCTCTTGTGTTTCTTTATTTATTTTTATGTTTTTTTTGCCTCAGTCGCAAGCAAGGAAACGTTTTCCGAGCCGCCACTCCCTGTATAAGGACGTATCCTCTTTAGAATTACAAATTCGACACGAGAAAAATATATTACCGCGCCGAGATTTTCCCGTTTTCTTTTCAAGCTTCTTTCTTTTCTTGTGTTACTCCCCACTGTCTATCCAATACAAATCCAATATGTTCCGAGCACTTTTTACCCTTATTTATGGCTCTTATCCATTGGACACATCCTGCGAATGTAATCGACGATTCAGAACGTCTTCATAGATACACAAGAAAACACAAAAACCTTCTTCAAACATTTTTCAATTACTTTCTCATTCTCAAATCATTTAATAATCAATTTATAATAGTTTAAAAATTAATTAAAACTTGTACAATTCGAGTTTTTCCCCAAATTTATATCAAAAGGCGATTTTCTTAAATATTACAAATAATTTCAAAGTAAAGAAATTCATTTTTTTATTTATTTCATTCTTTCTCTTCGTCCCCCATTCACAATTTTGCCGTTTTCATTGAGAGGACGGCTTCGTTCGTTATTACGAATTCCACAGGAAATGCTCTGCGGCGAAATTCTCAGCCATCGGGAAATATCTTATCGAGCTGCGAATGGAGTTGAAGAGAAAAATAGGGAATGAAAAATAATTTATGGAGATATAGAGAGAAAGTGAAAAGTTTAATTGTTTCGGTGACATCGCGACTACTAATCCCTAAGGAAAGAATGGGAGAATTTCGTGTGAGATCGGCTCGAAGAATCTCTGATGCGTTTTAAGCATGCACGAGGCTCGTAAATGCTTCATGAACATCTCTCGTATAATTCTCGTATAAAATTTGTAGTGGATTCTACAACATCAGTCGTTTCGTGAAAGATTAATTTAAATAGAATAGTTAATAATCTACAGTAATGTGTTTTTATTATTACTGCGAAACGATGCTCTGAATAAATAACGTGATATGAAAACTTTTTTATAATTCATTATTTATTTTATTTAACTTTAAATTATTACATTTTATAATTATCTACAACTAATTTCATTTATTGTTTTTATTTTAATAATTCATAAGTATTTTAAAGAAAGATTTTATAATTATTTTTACTTCAAAAACGAATAATTTCAATAAGTTAACGTTATATCAATACATGAAGAGAAAATGATGATATTTTGAACATTTTATTATTGAATAGATAACATTTTACTTCAAAAACTGATTATTTGTTGAATATAACATTTTTTTAATGATTGAATTTTTGATTTAAGAAAGAATTGCAACAGCTGTTACTTTATTTCATCTAAAGATTAAATACGATACTTATTCGCTTTTGAAAAAGCGTTTGGTTTTTGTTGTTAATTATTATATGACCGGATGACATGTAATGAAATATGCATGGTTCGCATGAAATGACATCATCATTGAACACGATCCAAATCCACTTTATCCGCGATCTATGCTACACACGGTGTGTGCGAGAGGGAGAAAGAGAGTGGAATTAATTACGATTTTTGTTATCCCTGGACGTGGGATTAAGGATTAAACGCGATGTATAAGGTAAAAGATAGAATGTACAGAGCGTATATATGGAGTTAAGGAGTCAACGGTGTTCGCGTTTTTAGTGTGTGCGATTGGTATCGTCGTATCCGAGTTCTGAGTCTACGAGTTACGACCGAACCCGTTCCACGCTTGTCTCGTAAACTTTGCAATCTCATATTACCAATAAAGTTATTATTGCACGTCGAGATGCTTAATTTTCCTCCATGGGTGGGTCTTTCCATCCATCCATCCATCCATTCATCCATCCATCTCACTTTATATTGCACTAGAAAATTATCGTCTATTACCAATATTAGATATACACTTGTTTGTTACATTTGACTCATTTATTGCAGCATCATTGTTGCGTATTCGGGCTTATTGATATTGGAGTTAGATAACAACTCTTTAGCGGCAGACACAAATATTTATGTTCAATTAATCGCCCAGATAACAAACAACAATCACTCAAATCCAACAACAACGAAACACGCACTTTTTATACGCATTTCCAATAATTAATTATATTTTTCTTCGATTGCTTCAGGCTGGAGTTCTCGAGATGACTTGGGTGATGGCTGATTTCACGGCCAGCAATGCCCAAGAGTTGAGCGTCAGCAAGGGGCAGCAAGTCGAGGTCGTCGAAGTCTGCTCATCCAGACCGGATTACTGCTTGGTACGTATGCCTACGAGAGGCACGGAACACGACTCTTCCGCAGTACCAGAAGGCTTGGTACCCTTGGCTGTCCTCAAACAACCTCCGCAGACCAGAAGCTCACCATCCAGAAGACCGCTGTTGGATCATGATCTCGGTAAGTGCAATTTTTACATAGCAAACGCTCTTCTGGTCTCTCGAAATCATTAACTCAATTAAAACTAAATTTTAAAAAAAACTTGATTATGCAATGGATCAAAATAATATAAACGAATTGCAGAAAAATTATGTTTTTAATTATTACATAAAAATAAAAAATTATGAACAAAAACAGTAAATTTTAAAATTTAATTAAACCGATAAAATTTTAACTTGATTTCAGTTTTGATATAATAATTATTTTGAAAGCGTTGCAGCATATTCGTCAGGATTATTACTGAAAATTGATACATTCCCGCTTCAAATGCATATATTTTTTTATATAATATAAATATTGAATAACGAAAGTTGAAAATGCTGTCGGTTTGGTGCAGCTGCATTTTTTTTTGCTTAATTGGAAAGAGTATCCAATTATTATAAAATTTAAATAATATCCAGTTACGCGTTAAGTTTTATATATTTTAATTAAACGTAAATGGAATAAGCGTGTACTCACATTTTTTTATGTGTTTGGTGAAATGAGAGCAGACTTTTTTTAAATGAAACTTTTAATGAATAATATTCGAAACGTAGTTTGGTGATAATAATTTATTAGAATTTCAGAAATAATAATATTAGATATATTTATGGTTTAGTAATAATATTTACTAGAATTACAAAAAAAAAACTAATATTAATTTAAAATTAAATTTGAATATTAGAAATGGATTTCGTGGATGGTAGAGAAATTCGAAATCATTGTGTAGTTTTCAATTTAAACGAACTTTTTTTTAGTTATTTTGTTGAAAATGTCGGTTGCTCGAGGAAATGTAATTCAATTTTGAAGGCGGTTTTCTGGGTCGAAAACAAGTTGTTCGCAACTAACTAAAAACTTTTGTTGCTCCGGATGAATCCGTGCGCATTTTCCGTTCGGTTTGGTTGCGGTTTTCGTTTCATTGTTCGTCCTTCATATCTGTTTCCTTCGTACTCGCTCAGAGTGAGTGCGGTTTCGAGAGGACGATGAGAAGGAGGATGAAGGTAGTCGATGTATTATCATCATCATCATAGTATTTTTGGTGGTGTCCACGTGCGCGGCGGAGGAGGAGGTCCTTTCGCAGGAGCAGCGGCGGGGTGCCGCGTCAGGATCAATAGATTCGTCGTTCTGCGACCTTGACCCGACCTCCCGCAGCAGAAAACCAGCATCCTATCCTCCTCCTCATCCTTCTCCACTCCTCCTCTTTGCGAATGTGCACGGCCCGCCGGGATACACGACATCCCCGGCTCCGCCACCGCCGCCGCCCCCCATAGTACGCGCAAAACACGTACCTCACGTTCTTCATCCGCAGACCCATCCTAACCAGATCCACCCTCAAGAAGAATGAACAAAAAAAGAAGAAGTAGAAAACAGTAACCTTACACAACTATCCTTGTACTTTTTTCACCACTTGAACGGGCCGAGGACGTCGCGCAACCAACAACCCCCCTCCAAACAATACTCGATTATTTAGCGGTCTATATTAGGAATAATAAACGCTTTGTAATGCAGAGAATCCTTTATACCATCACCTTCGATTATCGCAGAAAATTTTAGACAATACTTTCTGTGAAATATCCATCCAAAGATGCTGTCTGCAAAGCATGCACGCCCTATTAATTAGCGCCCTTTGTGCAATTAGACACAACTGCGACGCTTCATGCAGCATCGTATTGACAATGTATTAATAATGTACGTTTCGCAATATGCAAATTTCGATTCATGCGGTTCGGGTCACGACGTTCCTTCTTCTCGAAGCTCATCTATTTTAATACGCTTATGAATTCTATTTAAATTTGCGTCTACTTTTCAAGGATTCATTCATTATTATATAAAAACCTTACATATTGTTTTTATATAATAATGAAACTAATATTTTGATTGTTAGTTGATGTTATTAATCTTTTTGATTTGAAATACAAATGACAAGAAATCAAGATTAGAAGTAATACAAAAATTACAAATTTATGAAATAATATGTTTTTAGAAAATTGTAGGGTGGAAAATATATTAAAGGAATTGATGAGGATGATGAGATTTGATCAAGTAAATAAACAAAATCAGTGCTGAAAAGCATATAAATAAGAAGTGCGAGGGTTTTTCCTTTTCTTTCTGGAGGCGTCCGAAGCTATAAAAGTTATTGTTTGCATGGGTGTTGATTAAGAAGGCCTGAAATATATTTTCTCGCGTTGGAAATAACGACGCCGCGACACACCAACAAGTAGCCAGTAAACAGAATGTAAAACGTCTCAAGCTGTTACGTAGTATCAACGCCCATTGAAAATGTGTTAGATTGAGAGAGAGAGATTAGATACATAGATGCGAGATAGAGAGAGAGAGATATGGGAATGACTTAATATTATTAGACTGTAGAATACGCTCAATGAAATATCAGAAACAGTGTGGCTTTTGTTTAGGCGTTTTATGAATTCCTGGATGGAAGCCAGAACGGATTTGCCACTGCCGTTCCATCTCGATGCAATGGAACGAATATTTATATCGAAAGGAAAATATATATATTTAAAGCAAAAATTAAATGCGATAATTAATTTTAGGTTGAAAGGATGTTTTTCGTTTGATTGGTTGCGGTTGGTGATGGTGGAGGGATTGGCGGCGCCTTCGTAAATTGTCATGTCCATCGTGTGATGTGGTGTGGACATTGCTTTATAAACCGCAAATGCCAACTCAATTATACGGCCATCAATAACGTTTGTGCATGCCATTAAACCGCCGGGGGTGGGAATTGTGCGAATTTATCGCCGAAATCGTCGATGCATCATCAAACGGACGACGACGATTTTATTATCATAAATAATTCGGAGAGTTCGACCTTCCTTCCTGTACCCAAAAATCGAACTGTACGGTAGTGTGTGTGTGTGTATATATATATATCATTTCCTCCCGATAAAATTGGGTCACCTAATTCGACTGCGTGACGATGATTCAGAAACGCGTTTTTATTTAAAAAAAAAGAATTTTAAGAATCTGAAGTTCTTTATTTTATATCCATTTTTAAAAAAACCCTAGATGGAATTAATAACGTGTTATGCAAGTTCGTGTATGCGTTGGTGATGAAAACGTGCAATAATAAAGCGTCAGAGAAGGATATTTTTTCGAGTGAATAAAAATATGTAGATGAATAAATAAATTAACTGAAGGATCCAAAAAAAAATCGGTGCAGTTCGCCAAGTGGAAATATGCTCGGACGGGAAAAATAGCGACCGCCTCCGATTGTACATCCTGTTTACCGGCAGATGAAAGCTTTAGCTAACAAGCAAATACATATAAATAAAAAAGTTGTCAGAGAGAGAGAGAGAGTGTGCAAGGAATCCACGCTATTTTACGTTCAGTATTCTCACTTTACGCATTCCATGTAATTTTTTTAAATATATATTGCCTTGGAATATAAGTAAGTTGCAAATATTTTTTTAGATTTCTCTTAATTAAAATTTTTTGATATATTATTCATATTTAAAAAAATTCAATTAAGAATTTTTATTAAATGTAAATATTCCTATTTATTGATTGTCAGAAATAGATTTAACAAAAATTAATTAAAATAAAAATTTTAATATTATAATGCTATTGTCAAATAATAAATTATTTTGTAACGAATCATCTATGGAAGTTATAAATGCCAATATTTTTAACAAATTTATTTTATTTTTGAAAAAAGTTTAATTCAATTTATAGATATTATTAAGCGCCCACTCAATGTTAACAAGCTATGGTTGTCAAGGAGACCATAAACATTAATTTTGTTTATTACTTTACAAGTATCAAGTACTGACATTTCGAATGGTGCGGCATCTATAATAGTAAACTAAATACTAATCAAACTAAATTAGTTAAAAGGGCCAGCAACATTAATTTTGTCAAATTACTTGGCAAGTCTCGCGTATTCACTATTCGAACATATAGGTGTACATCTATAGGAATGTCAGTGCAATTCTCACGGGACCTTACGAGACAAATCAACGATCGACATAAATCAAGATTACTCGGACAGTGATAATAAATCTTCTGGCTTCGTGTTTTTTTATTTCTTCTTCACATTTTTCTTATTATTTTTCATCATGTTCTCATTTGGCAAAATATTTGGTTGTCTTCGTATAAGGCGTTGCTTTTGGGGACCGCTCCTCTCCTCTAAGTGTGTCAGAGATCGGTGGTTGTATTATTATTAGCCGTTAAGTGGCGTTCAAATTATATGGAAAAATGAAAGCAAGAGTGAGAGAGAGATTCGAACCAGACGACGAGGTCCAGTGGCATAAAAATAATCCGACCGCGAAATAGAAATATATAATAAAGTATGCCCGGTATGCGCCACGCGTTTCCTGTTTGTCGTCCTGTCGCAGAGATAAAAATGGCAAAATACATGGAGCAAAAATGAATGAGCAAATTAATGTTTGTTAAACCGCAACGCTAATACAGTCTTCATATCATATATAAATGGGCACATTCTACGCAATCTATTAACTATTTATCCTACAGATTTATATATATTTAACGTGCAACGGATTATTTTTAAACGATCTTAATCCTTTCCCAAAATTTATATTAGCTAGAGATTTTCTCCGAAACTTACGCGCATTTGTTCGTAGTCGCTCAGTTTCGCAACGCTATCTCCTATTTCAGAGCAACACCTGTTCTTACATTCAAGTGTTACACCGTTAAAAAAAAACACACCTCATCCAACTCTAAACTCGTTATTCGTTGATAAAATTAAATTTATTATCTTCCATTATTACTGTTAAGATTTGATGTTTATTTACGTAACACTTAAATTTTCTCTGACATTCAAACTAATCTTAGTTTACTCTGGCGATTTTCATAATTACATTTTTAACACTTAAATTCTTGAGTTATTAATTTGTTTGTTCGCGTAAATTTATAGCTAAAATATTTATCTGACATATCTAAATTATCTTTTATTATCTTTTAATGTTTCTTTTCACAACTGCCGTTACCATTTCTTGATTCCTATCTACGAGGTTACAACATTTAAGTTGTTAATCTGTTGTCACTTAGATTTATAGCTGTTAGATTTATGTGTCATATACTATTTATTTAATAACAACTTCCTCTGCTGTTACCATGGAAATCATTCTTATTTGTTTTTTTTATTGGTACATTTGAATCATTACAAATTAAATAATTATAAGTATAATTTTATACTTCATTTAAAGTTAGGACTTGTATCAAAATAGAATGTTATTGACATTTACTTTATTGCATATAAATATTGCAAGAAAACGTTGCATGTCAAGTGAGAGAACGGAAGGAAATACGGATAAAATCGAGCCAATATTGCTTCTAATTAGTAAATGGTATTGATATTTCGTGGAGTTCGAAACGCGGGATGAATTATTTTATATCATTCAAAATTTACAAACTAAAACCTATACATTTTCATATTTGCCAATATTCTCTAAATCTAATTGAATTGCATAAATAATACTAAATCTAATTAAATATCAGATATACTCATTAAAATAAATAGACTTGTTTTTGAAACTGAAGTGTAATTCTTAAGTGATACGAAATAAGGAAGCGGCTGCGTTTGATTTCACTATTTCTGAGAACGAACAATCAATTTTATGCTGTAATTATGCAATCGTCTGTACGTTGTGGAAGAGATCATGATACTCGTCGAAAGTAATTGCGTTTTCCACTTTCAAATTGATTCCCTGGACTCCAATCATTATCATCTTCCTTATAGCCATGTTATAGTTTTAGTAGATATGTTTCAACTACACTAAGATTAAAAAAAAATATTTTTCACTAATTTGTAATTGATTTTATGAGTATAATTAAATTTAATGTATAAAACGATTTTCTCTTTTTGAGCGAACGAAATATGCGCATATTTAGTTGTGCAAAAAACGAAAATAATGCAAAAAAAAGAGAAAATGAGGCACAAAGGTTGGCTCGCTTGTGTAATTGTTATTGCTTAATTTCGGTTTCGTACAATGCCATTATTACGTGCGTATGAATCGGGTGAAGATATTTAAAAAAAGCGCCTGCAAGCCAATTCGATAATTTATAAAGTCTGGCATTTCTTAATCTCTCTCTCTGGTTCTCACTTTGTCTCGTTTAATTTAAGCAAAATGAAAAGAATGAGAAAAGTGCACACCAGCTTAAGAGCGCATACCGCAAACGTTTAAGGCGAAAATTAAGCCGATGCGACTTATTTCTGTTCCATCGGTTCTTATTTTAATCGTGGAGCCGTGTTTTGTGTGCGTGTGTCGTCCGTGTGTATCTGGCACGATTATTATTATTTGGCTAAACACAGAAGGCAGATAAAGAAAGACGGAGATGAGACGCACAGCTCGTACGGACTTCTCTCTACAAACAGTGTATTATAATACAGTGAGTGCGGTGCGCGTTAGTACCAGAAGGTACTACAACTACTTCATTAGTTCTTGGTTTTGGTGGAAGAGAAGGATTGCATTCAGTGTCGAACCAAAAACCCGGACGCAATTCGTGTTTCAGTGAAAATTGTTTGTTTTGCACACCAGGTTTGATGTTTGCCATCGATTTTTAGCTGAAGCTGCCGTAAAAGGCATTTGCAGTTTTCTTCTTTTCTTTTAAAACGATTCCATTTACAAGGTGTAATTTATTCTTTTCACGCCGGTGCATGTGGGTTTTAGTTCTGCACTTTCCACATTCAAAACTAACTTTGAAAGCCCTATATTTCTATGGACTTATCTTAAGAGAAAGCAAGAGAAAAGAAGGAAATATCTTCTTTATCCGGAAGCCGGATGAATGCGTCTACCACCACAATGCTCCACTCGAAATTAATGGGGGAAAAAAGTAAACCTTTCTAAACGAAAAATTCAATGCGATTCCATAAAGAAACTCTTATTAAAGCTATTTCCATTTTCAAGTGTTCATCAACGAATATCCGAGATTAACGAATCGATAATTCCAAGAGCATCGTCGCGAGATTTAATCGTAATCAATTTTTCAAACCAGCAAATTTTAAGAATCTTGAATTGATTCGAATGAATATATTTTCGTTATAAAATTGAAAAAAAGTTATTTTCATACAAATCTATCGTAATTTACACAATAAATTATTTTTAATGTGTATTTTGTAAACATTTTTTAATTGAATTTACGTTTGCTTACTTTTTATATATTCATGAAGATTAAATTACAATTACATTTTATATCTTCAAGAATTTCTATTCTTGGAAATATTTATGAGTTAGGTTGAATTTATAAATAATTACATAGTTTGATTATATTATTTAAACAAAGTCTTATGTGTTTTTTTTTTTTAAATAAGAGAATGTTGATTTAAGTGCAATGCAAAAACACGTTTTTATGTGGAAATCAATTTGTTTAAAATAAATTTGTCATTAGAAAATTAGCATGATTTACAATATCTGCATCTAAAAAATAAATAAACGCTGCGCACAAATAACGTCGTGTAATTGAATCGAACGTTCTCGGGTGTCGGAAAAGTGGTTCGAACTTTATTAAAAGTTATTAATGCGAGTAAATTGCAATAATTATGTAACGAGAAGCGATGTGATTAATTAGATTTGACGGTGCGACGGACGTGTTTTCGCAAGTTTTCATCGGCACTAAACGAATGCGAAACGACCGTAATTTATGCTCTTAATGCGATTCCGATTTCGTTTGCCATTAATTAATCGAATGCACGTTCGAACCTGAATTAAAAGAGAGAAAGATATGTGGATAGAAATGGAAATGTTTACTGCGGTAAACAGTTTCAGAGAAAACGCGGTTTTTCGTTTTTCCTATCAACACATGAAGCACATAAATCAGTTCCTTCGGAAAGGAAATCTTAATGGCATCAGATTTTGTCGTTTCTTATGGATTTTTAGTGATATGTACTTATATGTCAATCCGCAGTTCGTAATGGACTGCGTGAGCATTTTTTCAATGCATAAATCAATGCATAATTTACAAGCAGTTTTGCGAATTTATTATTGCACTGGTGTAGCTAATGGTTACAGCGGACGCGTTTTTCTCGTTTGCCTGGTGTGTGTATGCCGGCAGTCCTGTCCGTCCGTGAAATAATACCGGACAGCTGTCCCCTTTTTTTAATATCCCATCTATTTCGTACCTATTTATTAAGATCGAACGACAAATTGAATTCGGGCGATTTAATTTTCAAAATATATTATATTAAATATATTACTGTTCATTTTGTGCCCAAATAAAGTATTAGAAATTGACCTAAATTTTTATTTAAAAAAAAATACTTTTCGCAGCAAATTATTATAGATTAGTTATTCCTATTTTTTAATGTTAAATTGTGAAAAGTAGATTATTGTATATTATTCTAAGCTGTAAACCAATTTAAAATATATTACATGTTCATTTAAAGCTACAATTTAGGCAACTCAATATACAAACGTGAATTGATTTGTATCTATATTGGGATACGAATTTTAACTAATTACTACTTTTACTGATAAATTCTTGTATATTTGTTCTAGATAATTTATTTATAGATATTTTATTAGCATGACTTCTCAGCACTGGTTTATAAATATTATTATAGGTTTTCAAGGACTTCTGAAAATATTTATTTTCTTATATCCTTGAATGATAGATAACTGAATATTAAGCAAATAGTTTCGAAAATCATGGAATAATATTATCAATATGAATGTATCTAAAATATCTTTTTTCCTAGTGTTATATCTTAACTAATAAGTTCTAGTGATTCGCATTGAGGATTTAAGAATGCCGATGCCTCAGCATCGTATGGGAATGATCTAGTTATTACTTAAAACTCGAGCATTTTCATCCGACGCTGCTGTGTTGAAGCGAAATCAACTTCTTCTTCAAGATTACTTTTTTCCTACTAACAACCTGGACTTATTCTCTCCTATCGACTACACCACTTCTTACACAACTAACCCGTTCGATTTTGGACCGAAATTCGAGTAGAATATTGAAAATGTATGAGCTTCAACGCTGATTACTAACAAAAAGGAAGATAATACTAATCGTTGAGAAATCAATATAAAGTCAGGATTAGTAACCTCAGAAAATGTAACAAATTGGAAATAGTACTGCAACTTAGAATTGACGTGATGTGTGGATCAAGGACTAATAGGAAGAGCTTTTCCAAGATGTTTCTACGTTACATAATGTTTTTCAATGTTCTGATAGGAAAATTGAACTTTTATTCAAAAAATGTGTTTAAAAAAAAATTGTATTTTATGTTTGTAACGAACTTTTTTCTGGATTTAGTAAACTATTTATGTATGTATTGTATTTGTGTTAAGTAGAGCGCATTTGTAATGTACGTGACGTGGAATTAAAAGGCAATACATCATCGTCTCGGAAAGTCAACACAAAAACTTCCTCCTAATGGCCCTCATATTTGATTTAGTTCCTCTCTATAATATTTATATATTTTTCTATACTTTTTACTCTGCTTGTACGAATAAATAAATCAATGGCTGAATGAGCCGAAACGGGGTTACGCAAAGTCGTTTGCTTAATTAATTACAGTTAGGCTTTTGAAACGTCTCAAACCAAATTTGGGCCTCATCACCTTGCTACAATATTATTACACTCAGATAAAGATCATCAAAATTCTTAATTTCGGCGGTGTTAGTAGCAGCATTGTGATTGAGGTTGAGGAGCGTAACAAATCCTGTTTTTTTTATGTACCTGCTGATGAACGGACGACATCGCAAACAAACCATAAATTTCTTTATGCAATCTTCTCGCCCGGTGCAACTTCTCTCTTCTTTTTTTCTCCTCTCGTATTTATTTTGCCACACTCGTTTGTTTGTTGTTTCCTTCTTCTTTTTTTTCGCGCTCCATGTTCTCTCGCAAAGCCGACTAGTTAGAGCGCACTAAATCAGCGCTCTGCAAGTTAATTTATCGTTGCATAAATAAAGTGCGGATTAAACATTTCACTCGGCTTTGTCACAACATTCGCAAAACCTATTACAAAGAGCGACACTCCGCTCTATATTTACAGAGGGAATGTCGGATTTCGCTTTAGCATGTTTATTTCCAAGTAAAATTTTATCAAGTTTTCAGTATTTACAACTTAATCTCCTATTACATTAAATAACTACCGTTTTTATATTAACTAGAATTTGGGTATTTTCATAAATGTTATTTCTACAAATTATCTCATATTATTTCCAACTTAGCTCTCAATTACAAAATAAATAAAAATTCCATGCAAATAGTTTTTCGTAAACAAAATCTTATGTTTTCTTCATAAAATTGTCGATCGAAGTGTAAGGAATTCATATTGACATGTTCCCGCATTTCAATCGAACGAATTCTCGGATCGCGCTATAAATTACATTGGAAATTTGCATCGAACCAAATGATTGATTTATTCCAGCTGAACTGCGAAGAAAGAGAATTTACAAGAGAAAAAAAAGGAGTGCATGTCGTTTCGGAGGCGACATAATTAAATCTTTCATTGTTGACAAGTGTCGCCTTGCCTCGCCGTTCCCGATATGCAAATTGTTGCGCTGAGCAATAAATTGGAAGCGGAAAACGAGATTATTTCGCATTGTTTAGAGAAATTAATGATTTTTTCTTTCTTTTATTTCAAGTTATGCAGTTTAACATCTCTTTGTTTTCTTGAAATTTTTCATTTAAAATTAAACCATTTTATTTTTAACAACACTTTTCTGATTGTTAAATCAATAATTAAAATATTATTATTTTTTTGTTTGATTTAAATCTATGGTAAAATTAATATTAATATGAAATTAAAATTGAATTATCAGATTATGAAGAATTTTTGAAATTTTCGTGCACTTATCAGTTGAATATTTGCAAAATTTTGATTGGCCGCAACAGCTGACTCAACGTGACGTGCGATTGGCGAATCGTTTTCGTAACCATTTAAGGCGATTATTCAATAATGACCCTAATTTTTATTACTTTTTTATCGCAAAACGCGCTCATTTTCGTGACCATATAAGGATTGTTTTAGCGTTCGCGGCTGCAGGTGTTTTATCACGTCGCTGACAAAGCGCGTATTCTTAACCAAATAAGGCGATTTTTAATAATCTCCCAATTTTTATCACTTTCTTACCGAATATGTCATTGTTTTAACACTTTCAATTACATTAAAATATATCTAATATTAAAAGCAGTAAAAAAAATATTAAGTTCTATTATTTCAATAATGTGCCATAATATTTACAATGTCTGTGAAAATTTTATATTGAATCTTGAAATAAGTCAATTGTAAATGTAAATTATTTCACTGATTCATTTCGAAAATGTTGTCTTCATTTTTCGTATATTTCTAAGAATTAATATTTTTGTTAAAATTAAAATATTTTTCTTAAATAAAATGATTGTGAAAAAAAATCAATTTAATTCGTTTTACAAATTTACCAAATGTTTAGAAAGTACATCTAAAATTTTCTTGTATGTTAATATTTATTTTTGAAATTAAGAGCATTTCTCGGTTCAATCTTGTTTTCTTGTGTACTTTTCACATACGCACAACAAAATTTGATTTATTTTTTTTTCATATTTAGAAAGTAAATTGTTATGTATAAAATATTAGTATTTGTATTTGTATATCGTATTTGAAACGTGAGTCGTTTTGAAGTGCGAAAGAGCGGTAATAATATTCGAAAGTTGTTTAAAGCGCGTTATCTATATTTGCCCAATAACGGGCGGGCGTATCTTTATAGACACGCACTCACTTCTCTGTGTGTTCGAGGGGAGACAATAATTTTGCAATCGCCATAACGAAACTGCGACAAAAGCCAATAACGTACGTACACAAACGCGCAAAGAGAAAAAAAATCCACCACGCCTAAAGTCCATGTAAATCCGTAAAATTAAGTGCGTCGTATTTCTTATCGACTTACGTAATATTCGCAAATGCAAGAGAGAGATGGATGGATAATCGAAGATAAAAGTAAACGAGAAAAATTGTATATTTGGAAAGATCGTTCCATTTTTTACAAACATATGAGAAAATTCTTAAATATGAAAAATTGGTCCATTCGGAAAGATTTTCATTGCAGTATTCTTAATTTATTACGAAGACGTAATGCAGTATTATCAAATGGGAAATTATAGAAAATCGAAAAAATTTAAAATGTAATTATCGCAGCACAAAACGTTCTGATTCGAAAATTTTAATTCCAATTGAAATTCCCAATTCATTACGAAGACAATGAGAGGTGGAACCGAGTGGGAGGGGAATTGTAAAAATGGAAAACTCGAGCCCGAATTCTCGCATTTTCCGCATTAAATTCCGTGGGACGAAGTTGCTGCCCGCTTTTCAATGAAATATAAATTGGCCGGAAACTTGGCGCAGGAAAATCCGTTTTCCTCTCGCCATTTCCATATTCCTATTTACGTAAATAGTTGGAACACAACGCAAACAATTTCCCAGGAATATGGTAATATATTATAATTGTGGTTTTATTTCAACGTCCAAAAAAAATAATTTAATTTTAAATTACCACATTTTCATTAGTAATAGCTGAAAACATCTCTTATTAATGATTATTAATAGAATATTACATTTAGAATAAAAACTGACTGCAAATTTTGGAATAAACGTCAATTGCCAACAAATTTATTTTAATATTTCTATTTATAATTATTATTTTTTATTTTTTACGATTTTTTAAGAATTTAATCGTATTGAAAGGTACGAAATTAATAGATGCACCTTGTAAATGGATGATAATTTGTATTTAGTAATTGAAATTATGATAGGATGATCCTGAAATTGAAGGAATGTAATTTCTGGAAGGTGAAGTTTAGTATTAGATCGTTGCTGACTCGATAGTTCGACAGTGGAAGAAGTGATAGATTTAAGGAAAAAAACGAACAAATTTGTAAAGTGTTTGGTTGTGGAATTGAAAAAGTGGAGGAATGTTGGCAGCAGAAGAGAAATCCGCGGTGCGAGCCTCGTCGGCGCCCCCGGAATCTAACCACCATCGTCGATCCGGCAGTTTTTCCATGAGGCAGGTTTACGATAAAATGCAGAAGTATTTGAAGCAAGGTAAACCTCCTCCTCCAGGGAAAAAGAGAAAATGAGATCTCTCTCGACTCGTTACTCGTTGCTCTCGACTCTCTCATGCAACTTTGCAAATCGGAGAGCAGAGTGAGGACTTAATTGGAATTCGCATCGTTGTTCCATAATTAATACATTATTTATATAAACTCTGCTTCTTTTTTTCTTCGTTTCGCGTTTCCAACTCTTCAATGAATGTATAATAAATATACTTATTCACATGCGATCAGCGGTTAACCACTTCTCTCGGGAGACCAAAAGAGATCCGTTTGCTTATTTTGGTTGCGCGACATGTGCTGTGTAGCATGACGTAAGGGGAGACGTCAGAAAAGACAGCAACGAAGAGACAAAAAATACTTTAAGGTCGACAGCCTTGTCATTCCGTCTGAAAAAAATCGACGCTGAAAAGTATCGATGTTGATATTCGCAGATTATCCTTATTTTAAGTTGTCACTTTATGAAAGGCGAATTAAGTCGATGGCAATTATTTCGCTAATTGCGACAGGTTTAATGCGAGCGAGAATTTATGCAGATTTTAGCACCGCTCTAAACGGGGCGTAAAACCTTGTATTATTATTGCCCAGAAGCTTCTTGGCTTCGAGCCAAAAGCTCGAACGTCTCCTTTTTTTTAAACATTTTTAATTGATGCATCTGCGCTAATTGCACCGCGTTAATTGTTTCTCATTCGTGTAATTCGTTTGTGTTTATTTATTTATTTATTTATTTGTATGTTTCCGATTTTTGTAGATGCGACGGGAAGCGACGGACCTGCCGGAAACAACACCTCGTCCCCAGTCAACAAACGCAGGGGATTCAGCGGGTAAGTTAATTGTGATTGCTCTCTCGAAACTGAACTGGATGGAAACTTCCAACATCCTTCCTATTCATCAGCCGTTCTTACCATCCTTCCCATCCGCCACTTACACTGGCCGTCGTTTATTTTGATTAGAAACCAGACGGAAAGGGCGCATAAACTTGCCGAGCCTCGAAATGAAGACCGATTGCGTCAATGCACTAATTTAATTGAATTGCAATATTACTCAATTACTTAATATCTTCATTTATGTTCATATTATCTCCATATAGTTTTACAAAATTCAATATTTTCAAACAAAACAATGAATATCTTCATTAAACTATGATTTCAAACATTAAATATAAAATGAAACTTTAATTAATCAATTCAAGAAATGTGGAATCCGAACAAACTTGTAAAATAATTTTCATAAATGATGAGATTTATTATTTAAAGTGAAGTTGTGTTTTAGGAGTTTAACTTTGATTTGCATATTCCCATTTTCTCAAAAGAAGAAAAGAAAAGTAAAGTAACCGTTTTGTATGCGTTTGTAGGATGGGATTTAATTCGCAGGGGGAGTGGGGTTTAAAGAAAGTGGAATTGGATTTCCTCTTTTGCGCGGTTAATCATCATCATTTTCTTCTTCATCGTCTTTTCTTCCCGAACAGAGAGAAAGGGTGATCGTAGCGAGTAAAAGCTTAAGGAATTGAAGGACTTGCGGAGGAAGAGATGGAAATAGAGAAAATGAATGGTAGTAGCGTCTTTAAAATGTCATCTTCCTAAGTGATTTACAAACTAATTTGTCGAGCCTCGCAAATGGTGCCCCACGGTAAATCATATTTTCCTGCCCGCCGCTTTCTTTCTTTCCGTCTTCGTTTTTCACTCACTAATACTCGGTAATCTATTATTTATGCCGTCTCTTGAGTACTTCATAATATTTGTTAATATCGCTAAAAGGTCATCGGCTGTTGCGTGACGCCGCTCACACCCTCTTTTGCATACCGCGACACGCCACTACCGTTCTCTACTAAATTGCATTAGTCGTTCCCCGTCGATTAAATAATAGTACTCACATGGTCCACAAAAACTAAACAACAAGTAAAACTTCTATTTAGTATGATTGTACGGATATTTGTACGTTAGTTCCATCATTAATCGTAAAATTAAATGTTTATTGTGAAAAATTGCAACAAATGTGCACATTTATTAATAATAATCTAAATGTGTATATGAATAATAAAAATACGTAGATAAAAAGCAGATAAGATTTAACCGTGAAATGAAACACGAAATTATTTACTATTATGAAATCGTGGGAAAACGGAAATAGTTTCGAATACGGCGCTGCTAAATTACGCTTTCGGTGGATTTTACTGAAAGAAAGAAAGCAACAACAACAAAAAATTACAACAGAAAAAAAAAGATTATGATGTAGGGATGGGATAGGATGGAAGGAGCGTTCATTGTGTAGTAGTGCGCAAAGGAGGAGCTCGCCTCAGTCGCGTATTATCCTTAATTAATGTGACATCGTCCGCTAATAGTTAATCCGACATTACGCAACGCCACCTCTCGTCCTCGGATCAATTATTACGTGTAATTTTAATAATAATAATAATAACATTAATTTGCGTGTTTCCACAATGTGATTGAATCGGATTTATCAGCTTCCATCTTCAGTATATACAAATAAAAAAGAAAGCACAGGTATTTGCTTAGTCATATTTCGTAATTTGACGTGTCGATCATTATGTATTATCGATAGTTAATTAGTTTAATTACATCATATAAAGACCTACAGTTAGTCACAAATAATTTATTTTATAAAGTATATAGTGTGTGACTACAGTTCTTGATGAATACGAACTTACAACTCCTTTATTCTTACAAAAGGATATTTTCTAATTAAATGATTGGATTTATTTAATTTATTCTATATACTATCCAATATGAAGCATCATAATACAGTAGTAACTCACATAGTGCGGCTTACATTAGTCCGGTCTATTAGTAAAATCAATTACCTGCACGAGAAAAGATATTTAAAAGTGATTACAACAAGATTAAATATAAGAGACTTTTCTAATGGAATGTAATTTGCTGCAGAATAAAGGCTAAATTACTTTCTATTCTGTAATTGGAAATTTATGAACATAAATTATTGACTTGCAATAATTATCAAATTTACCTGAAAAAAAAATAATAACTCAGAAAATTCAATATAAACTGAAGGGGATTTCAATTATCGTTTTAAAAAAAATGCAACAAACTGTAGATTGTTTTAAAACTGAAAATCACGAATGAATTATTGCACTTGAAATTATTAATCTGCTATTGGCGATTTTCGAACTGATTGTTCAATATTTGGTTGTTGATTACTTACTGATCTGTTGACAACATTTTTTGTTTTGTATTAAAGCTTTAAAGTTGCCATTCCGAAGTATCAGTCGTATCTTATCTAACTCTCTCTACAGTCGTGCATTTGGCGAGAAACGATAAGCAGTAACGAACATTCATTTGCACAATCTCCGAATGAGTTTGAAGCAACTTCGAGGATGAAGCGTTCCATGAAACGTTTCATCCGTATCCACTGCTGCTGCGAGTGCATACAGTAAATCATCAAATTATTATTTCTATTTTATTTTAGTAATCCTTTTTCCTCTCGATTTTCTGTTCACCAATGTGTTTCCACATATTTTTTTGTTGTTGACTTTTTTTTATCCTGATCCTGTTGGTTGGGGGTGGTTTGGGTTTTCCACGAAGCATCAGTGTCGTCGATGCAGCAGACAACAGACAGAGTTGTGTGTTTCCGTCCTGGTCAAAGCAATTACTCGCGCTCGTTCGGAATTTTGTTTATTACATGAAAGCTCTTTGTTTTTCCAGCCGGAAATGGCTGCCGCCGCCGCTACGGAAGTTGTCACAGGGAAAAGTGGAGAAGACACAACAGTCCACGCCGGATCGGCCGCAGCTCAAGAAGACCGGATCAGATAAACGAATCAAGGTATGTATTGTGTTTATACGACTTTATTTATTTATTCCCATACGAAATGACGACCTGTTATCATCGCCGTCTGCTTATCCTCACCGCAGATTGCGTAAGACTTTCTCATCATCTAATCTACGATCAACGACTTCTCTCTGATTGAGAGATATGTAAAATAAATTCAAATTTCAAAGAATCATCACTTTCATGTTTATGAAATATCGAAATAATTAAAATTTTACACACTTTTTTCAAAGTCTGTAAAATATATTTAAAAAAATGTAAATATACTTCAGATTTCTTTGAAAATTACCAAATAATTTAAATCTACAAAAAGGGTTTAAAAAAATATAAACTAAAACTAACTAATCTTTTTGAAGTTCAGAAATTTAAAAAAAAATACGTTAAACAAACATTAACAATTTATTGTAAATTTACTTTAAATTACAAATTTAAGTAGAAATATCCTATTTTCAGTTTGAATTGTTAAAATAATGTGTATACAAAATGAAGTAGTAGATTATATGAAACTATGAATACACTCGACAACTAATGTATTTCGTAAGTGGCAGTTTAGATTGTAGAAGAATTTTAATTAGAAATGCCTTAATAATCTCTTCCTTAAAACATATCTCTTCGGTAATCTGAAATAATTTGTTTACTAGTTTTTCGTGGATTTAATCAAATCAATATAACTCATTTTTTAGTATTAAATGCAGAAATGACTATAACAATATTAAATTAATGCATTTTGTATAAATTATTTCCACAAAATTGTGTTTGTTAATTAGATTTGCTTAAATCATTACATAATGATATCTATAATCTCTCTATAGTTCAATCTATATTACATTTAATCACAAATCTATATAACCTTGATAACTAAATATCTTTTGTTTTTCTATTATGAATAGATTACTTAATTTCATTTTTTTTAATAATTTTAATTAATTTAATAAAAAAGGAAACATTTTTTACTTAACAAGATTACCTTTTTTTTACAATAATTATTTTTGTTTAACAAATTGTGTAGTTATGATTGAAGTTATAATTGTGTTGTGTCAATATTCCTAATGAATATTTATAATTACAAATTACGTGATGTAATTTCCAATTTGTAACTGTAAGTAAATTAATTCAACATTGGTTTTGGTGTAATTACTCGCACAAAATAAACACGTTTTATAGTGTGCCTAGTGTAATTCAACAAACACTGTCCATAATTTCCAATGACGTAACTCACCGAAAGTAAACGATCTCTTTGCAAAGTCGAAGGAAATTTGCTGTACGAAAATTATAAGTAAAATATTTACTTTTTAGATTTTATTATATTCTTATATGTAATTTCTATATTGGATTTGTCGCATCGCTTTTAGTGAAAGCCGGAAGATCAAAGAAAATAATCAACGTTTATTCGTTTACGTTCGAAGCGTAAATCTGTGCAGTAAAACACGAAATGTCTGTGTGCGTTTCCAATTTTTTTCCTGTCCGCCGCATTTTATTTGCAGTTCTGTTTTCCACATCCTGGATCAGTTTTAACGTCCGTTTGTACACAAATACACCAGAAAACCAATAAAATTATTTACGCTTATTTTTAATGCGGGCACTAAAAAAAATTTGATGTGCGGAAATATCGGATTCGGTTGATAAACCATAACATTTACTTTTCGATGCACAACAATGTAATTAAACATTATTCAGTGCACAGATTCAGTTTAGCTGATGTATAAATACGATTTATGCCAAAATGTTTTGATGCACGTATAAATTATACAAATTTTATCGCGAAACATATTGGGGTTTGTATATTTAATCAAATTTAATATTTCAACTTTTGATTAATTAATGATGAAATAATTTGATAAATAATAAATGCAAATTTGCACGAAATTTATGCGCGTTTAGCGTAAATTAGTTAATTCGGTCAATCGATTTTACCCGGCGCATCCACTGCAATTTTTAGTGCAGCGGATTCATGATTGTATTTCCTCGATATTTAAATAACGAAGACAAGCGTTTAACTTAATTAATTAACAATTAACTTAAATATTAAGAATGTGGAAAAATAAAAAAATATTGATTCGTACATATTTGTTTATCAGATTATTTCTAACTTCATTGTTTCAATATCAGAAATCCCTGATTTGTATTTATTTGCAAATGTTTCAGAATATAAAACAGATAAGGTCACAAATATCTTATCTTATATAGTATATAGCAATATACTAATTATTTTTTTTATCCAAGTATTGAATAATATTATATCGTTGTACGTCGTTTGAGTTCTCGTACTTTTCTTCGTAATAATGAAATTTTGTTTGGAATCGTGTAGAAAATTAATTTGAAAGCATTTCGTTTTACGTTGTTTCGTTATACGTTATTCTGAAATAGGTGACTGAGTTTTTGCGGAATGCGTCAGTGCGTAATCTGTATAAACAATCTCGACTGTTCCAGACTATTCGGTTCCGTTTTTGCACGATAAGTAATTAATTATCGCGCGTTGAATCATTCGATTTATTTTTTGTACTCGCTTTAAATTCCATTACGAAAATGTCCGAGCAGGAAACAAATTGGATGCAAATTATGCGAGACGAAATTATTTGCTATGCAAAGTGATGCACGTTTGACTAAAATGAATAGTTGGGCGCGGTAAATATTTGCTCTTTGCAGTAAGTGAACTAAGACTGCTTTAAAAAATTACGATTTCCGTTTTGGCAAAAAGTACATGAACTGTACATTGTGTTTACAGAATTTAAAAAAAGTAAAGTGTGAATAATCTTATCAATACTAAATCATCTTATCTACTGTGGCATTTGCTATTTACGTGACTGGGACAAGGATCAGTCGTTGGTTTACAGTAGTGTAATTTTCGTGTCGGTCGTTTCAATTTGCCGAAGCTGCTCCGCAGGAAGTTGAAGTAAGTTCAAGTGAATCGCCGCGATATGCAAATGATTGTTGGCAAGGTCTGGGAATTACCGGATTTTCACTTAGATTCGTTGTTGTCGTTGGGTTTGTTTGTTAGTTTACATTGAGTACGGCTTCTAACATATATAAGTCCGGTGAACAGTTTAGTTGTAATTGAAAGTGGAGCAAGGTTGCGTACTTAAACTTCTTTCCTCTTATCGTCTACGTCCGGCTGAAACGTTTATTTTTATTTTTTGCTTCATTCATTTTCAGGTGCCAACTGAAATGGGTAACAAACCGTCGGTGTCCGAAGGAGAGGACGAAGGAGATGAACGCGTGTTGCGCGCAGCCCGTTCTTTAGGAAACGCGGAACTTGCGAACGGCGGCGCCGAAGATGTTGACGACGTCGAGGTGGAACTGCCGCCGCCCATGAAGCCCATCTCCGAACCGATCCTATGTCCACCGACCGTCCCGGCGATCGAGGAGAACCCTTGCAAACGGGTAAGATTACCGTCGTCCATCCACAAAATACATCCAAACCAAAGCAGCACCTGCAAATCATCATTTCTGTCTCTTACCATCTAGGTGTCTAGTTTAACACTGAAATCACTAGAAGGGGCTACGTCGGCAGATTTAGCAGAAATAGAGCAAATAGTTAAGGAGCGAATGGTGCGAAATATATTCCAATTTATATAAACATTCTTTCAGCCTGACATCTTGTGTTGTTGTGTTGTTCACGTTCTTTTGGTTTTACAATTTTAGAATCGAGTATACTTCTCAAACAAAATCAATACCCGATTCTAAAGTTTCACCTATATTGTTTTTTTTTTCTCTTTTTTTATTTTGTTGCATGTCTCGTAACAAGTTACCACCATTTTTTTTTTGGATATTCCTTTGTTGTTTAAAAAAAAAAGATTTACAATTATCATTTTTTTAGATTTGCACCTGTAGATTTATTATATTCTATTACGTTCGTATTATTTAGTGCATGATCTGTTCGCAATTGCAAATTATTGAAGCGTGAATTAATTTATGCTGTGAATTTGCAGGAGCAACACACCGAGAATCAGGAGAGGAACTCGCTTTTCCGCGACGCAAAGAGCGAGTCTTCCGGAGACGCTGTTGATAACAAAGATTTGACCACCACCGAATGCTCGTCGAATGAGGCGACGGCCGCTTTGAGCGGTGACGACGAGAAGAGCGCGGAGAACGTGAAGAAGCACCTCGAGAATCGGCAGTACGTGCTGCACGAACTCCTCGAGACCGAGGAGAATTACGTCACAGATTTGGCCCTCATCGTCGAGGGTTACATGATGACCATGCGAGATGAAAACTGCAGTATTCCGATGCCCGAGGATCTCAAAACGGGCAAAGACAAAATGGTCTTTGGTAATATTGAATCAATCTACGATTGGCACAAAAAGTAAGTATTTTATAAATATTCCGTTGTCCACATTACAATAAACAAATATCTATTCTTTTCTTTTAGCGTTTTCATGAAGGAATTGAAACGCTGCGCCCAGCAGCCCGGCGAGCTGGGACAACTCTTCAAGAAGTACGAGCGCAAATTGTATATTTACGTAGTGTACTGCAAGAACAAACCGATGTCCGAGTTCATCGTGTCCGAACATCTGGACACCTATTTCGAGGAGCTGCGAACGCTTCTAGGTCACAAGCTGCAGATCTGCGACCTCCTCATCAAGCCCATCCAGAGAATCACCAAATACCAGCTGCTGCTGAAGGATCTTCTCAAGTATACGGAGCGTGCGGGAATCGAGAGCGATGCCGCTATGTTGAGGGACGCCCTTCGAGTCATGACCGTCGTTCCGAAAGCTGCCAACGATATGATGGATGTTGGAAGATTGCAAGGATTCGATGTGAGTAGCTGTTATCATTAAAAAGCAGTTCATTTCAAAAACTTACTTAAAGTTTTGTATAATTGACAATACGATTAAGTATAAGAACTTGTACCTGATATTTTTCAAATTCTGTCAAAGAAATTGCTCACTTTAATACTGCCGAATGTCGATCGAAATAGAGTGGCTATATATTATATATATATAGAGAGACGAGGGTGAGGGATTAAATTTAAAGCAAAGTCTCGAATAACACGTATCGAGGCGGACGGGAAAATAAACGAGGCGAGATTAATCGAAGATAATCAATATCTGCTCGGTGTAAATGCTCTCAGACAGACAGAAAGACTGGTGGTAAATCAAAAACTCCACTTTAATAAGTTTTCACTAATCCACTTTATCGTTCCACTAAGATTTTCTATTTCAATTTGTCCTAAATCTTTTGAAAACTTTACAAATGCAATTACTTTAAATTCAGCTCAAAATAATTCAATTAGAATGAGTGATTTTTTTTAATCAAGAATTTTGTTTCTTTACAAAACTTGCTGCTTTAATACTTTTCAATTTCGTAAAAAACTTAATTATTTTTTCAATGTAAATTTAAATGTTGAATATTTTCAGGGAAAGATAACTGCCCAGGGTAAATTGCTCTTGAACGGACCGTTGATAGTCTCGGATCTGCCCGCAAATACGACCACGATTGTCGGGAAGAACAAGGAATTGCACGTCTTCCTCTTCGAGCAGAGCATCATTTTTTCCGAGGCGTCGGTCAAGAAGAATCAGTTCAGCAGCTCCAAATACTACTACAAAACTCACATCCAGGTGAGATCGCAGGATACGATATGTAATGTGCAGATTATAATTTTCTTGCATTTGCAGGTCAACAAAATGGCGTACGAGTTCAAGGAGGACTCGTTCCTCATTAGGTCGACCGATCCGAACAAAGTGCAATTCGAACTGAGCTGCTTGGCTCCGACGCCCGAGCTCCACCTGGAATGGCAATCTACAATCGAGGCAATGATCCAAACGCAGACGGACTTCCTGAAAGCCATCCAGAGTCCCATCGCTTACCAGAAGGAACTGACGAGAGATGCGTGAGTATTTGCGCCGGGAAAGAATCGCCGTTCCATTATCTGGGTTCAAATTTTTGTTTGTTTTTGAAACGATCGGAAAAGGAATGCAAATTGATGTTGGTGCGGTTGTGTGGTGGAATTGGGAAATTTTTGAAAGAAAAAAAATAAACGATGGTTGTGTATCAATCGTCTTGAGCTTGTGCGTGGTAATATGGGACTAAAAGAGAAACTGGTATCTGCGGTAACCAAAAAAGAACAACAACAGAAAACAAGCAAAAGCGAAGCGTGTTTGCCCTTCTCCCTCCCACTCGTTTACTTATACTTTCTAATCTAATCATCGCTAACTATAGTGGAGTAAATTTGTTAAATTCGGAAGGATCACCGCAGAGGTGTAGGCACTTTTTCCAAAAGCAAAAAAAAAAAACAAAGTAAATTAATCAAATGTTATTATTCACATGGGTATAGGAACTAAAACTAAAGGTACACACAAACAACACAACACTCTCTCTCTATCTCCCTCTTGTACACATTCATACACGAGATGACACAAAACACATTTAATAAAACGATCTTCGGCTCTCTTTTCGCGCTCCTCTTCTGTTTCCGTTTCTTTAGGTCCATGTGAAAAATAGTAGATATGGAAGTAATTGTAAAAAAAAACTAATAACATGGCAAAACAGACACATAATTTACTAGCGATTAGCGGCAAATTTTACAAAATATATCTACTATTTTTGTAATGCAAAAAAAAATATATGAAAATATAGAAATATATATATATATTAATAATAAATACCAGAAGAATAATTTTAAAAAGAATACATGTACTTGCTCAATATGAAAAGTGTGATTTTATATTTAAAAAGGAAAATCTCAAATGCAAAAACAGAATTGTGTAAAAAAAAAGAATGTAACAGAAAGTGAGCATCTATCTCTTAAGTAATTTAACAATGTCACTCGCGCGCTCTATCTCTTTCTCTTGTACTCTAAATACCTTTAAAAATAAACTTATTTCTCTCTATCTCTCTCTAATCTATCTAATTCTCTTGCAAGTATAAGGGACAAAAAAAAAACGTACATAAATAAACAAATCGAGCTGCTAAACCTATTATTGTAACGATGTAATTGATTAAACTGAAAGCGCGAAGAAGAAGGAAACAAGTAATAAAGATACTCACAAACACGTAAAGTACTATTACTACTACTACTACTACTCACATACACACAAAAAAAAAAGTTAAAACACCAAAAAAAAAATAATTAAATTTAAAATCGGCTGCGCCTCCAAACATTTTATATATATACGATAGATTTGTTATCATTTTTCCTCTGATGACGGAGCTTCGCATCATCAACATTGAGAATTATATAAAAGAAAACAAGAAAAACTTCGGTTCCGTTAATGATGATATTAACAAATTGTTTTGTGTGCGTTAGTTGTTTATTTTTTTCTTGTTTTTTTTTTCGTGATGATTGTGCGATTTTGGGAATAAGAAAAAAAATATTTAAAACATTGCGAATTCCCCTGTAACAAGATGATGATGATGATGATGACATAACTTTATTTTTTTTATTATATAAACTTTTTGAAGTGTACATAGGATGTATGATTGTAAATAAATTAATGATAATATTTTTTTTTATTTCGATTGACGTGCAACAACAACAGCTATACTATTATTATATAATTTGTTGTTGTCTAATTTTTTTTCATCGTTCTTTGGTTTGAGAGACGTTTAAAAAAAAAGCAAAGCTAGCGAACGACCACAAGAGAAAAGGTAAAATGGATGAACAATTTTTTTTTAAATAGAAATAAAGACGAGTCTACGAAATGTATAGATGTGAGATTTGTTTTATTTATTTGCAAACTCTCCGTTTCTTATTATTATAATTTTATTAAATTCGCGTTTATTTTTCTTTAATTTTATTATTATTTTTTTAAAATGTACTTTTACTAGTTTCCTTACGATTGAGTCGCATGCTGATTTGTTTATTTCCATTGAATATAGTTAGTTGGTTTGTGTGTATACTTTATATTTCGTTTAGCCTTTGCACAACTCACGTAACTATTCCACACTTTTCCCAACTCTAAGCGCATGAATTTTGAAAAAAAGAAAAAAACAACTAGGAGTTCTCACTTTACTAATTATTGCTTTGCGTAAGATTTCACTGAAAGCAAAATAATTACGTAAAAAGTGAGAATACATTTGCACTATTTAGTAGATTAGATTTATATATTCGTCTGCAATATTTCAGGAATATTTCTTTATAAATATTTGTTCATTTGATTGATTGAATTTGAAAATTATTTGAATGAGATTAGTCTTTTTATCAATGCAACCAATCACGAAACTTAAATGAATGATGTAACTTAAGTTTATGTTATTTTCTGCTTCCGTGATTGGTTCATATTATAGTGAAGACTAAATTAAGAGCACAAATCTACACATAACGTATTACAAACTTCACTTATTATATACAGCAATACTTCGAATAGTCCGGTTCAATGTTTTAACGGCGTATTACTGTATAAATAAAGTAGCGTTGATCGAGTGTTTATATAATTTCCGTTTATTTTCTTATTGGTTTGTCGTAATTTTATTTTTTGATTTATTTATTTTTTTTATTTTTCTTTTCTTTTTCGATCTCCTCTCCGCTCCCGAATCTCGTTTTTCTCTTTCTTTCGAACCGAATTTAGTTTTCCTTTCGAAATATCCCAAGCAAACAGACAGACTGTAAATATTCCGGTGACGACCACCCAGCCGCCCGTGGACGTCTCGAAGAACCGAAAAACGGTGCCCGCAATCCACAAGGCCAACACCATCGGCATTCCATCCGAAGCAGAGATCACCAACTCCAAGGATAAGCACCAGAAGAAGTACTTCTTCGATGGGTTAAGGAGGAACAAGCACAAGAGCGACAGCCTCGTCACGGATGGAAATAAGAGTCAAACGGAGGGAAGCCCGAGACGATGGTCCGAAGCGCAGAACTCCACGGTACGAAAACTTTCTTTAAAAATAATTCAAAATTAACATTTACGCATGCAAATTTATTAGATTTAATTGGAAAACGAAACTGGCTTCTTTATTTTTGAAAAGAAAAACAAACTGCATGCATTTAATTATTATTTTATTATTATTTTATTTTAATTATTTATTTCTTCCTTAGGGTACTTGAGACTGCAAGCTTCAATACCAAAAAATAAAAATACACGTAGAAAATACTAACTGTTTCAAAAGCAAAACAAAATGAAATACCTTGGGCTGTGATAAAAAAAAATAATAAAAAAAAATCCAAAAAAAAATATATTATTTAGTTAATAACAATTACCATTAGTTTATTTATTGAGAATGATGGAATTATCATGTTACGTATATATATATTGTTGTTTTTGTTGGGATTGATCTACAATATTGGTGTATTAAAAAAAATACTATGGTGAGCATGATTTTTGTTGCTTCGTATTATCAATTAACAATTAAGGCTTATTAACATATTTTTTCATTGTTTATTTTTGTAATTGTTTTAATAATTATTAACACGATTAACTTTTTTATTGTGTAGTTTCTTTTTAAATTTGGGATTAACTAATTACGCTGATTATTAATTGTTAATTTACTTTGCAGAGCGTCTGAAAATTTGTTGAAATTTCTATACATTTTAATGATTAATTTAAAGTTAGCATAAGGATTAAGTTTTAGTCTAATTACTCATTGAAATGTGTATGTGAAGATGCTCTGCATTCGTTATTTGATGGTGTTAATTGAATTGGTTTTCTTTTAGTTTGATAATCATGTGATGGCGCCTGGAACACAGGCAAGATTGGTGTGCGAATGGCCGGAATGCAATCTGGGAGAGGCTGTAACGATCATCCGGTACGATTCGAATCAGGGTTACCTGGTGAGAACAAATACGCACCTGGAGGAGATTTGGTTACCTTCGCACGTTCTTTCGAACGGTAACCGAAAGGCCTGGTCCTTCCGATTCAGAAAGCCGAGTTTCACGCCCGGCCGAAGATCCATAGACGGCACCAACATCCAGGAAAACATCATACCTGAAGTATCGTGCCCGGAGTTTCGGGACAAAATCAAAGACTGCACCGCTCAGAGCGGTTCCAAAGTGGTGTTCAAGTGCAGGGTGAAGCCTTGCGGAAGGAACGTGCAGATCACGTGGAAGAAAACCGAACCGGATCCTTGCGTTATGAGAAACAGCGGAAGATTCGCACTCAGCCAAAGCGAAGACGGTGTGGCAATGCTCATCATTAGCAATGCGAGAAGCTCCGATTCCGGGACTTACCTGTGTATAGCTTCCAACGATATTGGCTCGGCGCAATGCTACGCCGTGCTGAACGTATCCGATTCATTGCCTTTACTCCACGAACCTCTCATACAGGTGATCTCCTGTTCGAGCGTTCTTTTGGAATGGGACAGCGATTCAAATTCCAATCAGCAATTCCTCGTCGAGTATTGCAAGCTCGGCACCGGCGAATGGATGTCGCCTAACAGCAGGCAACCTCTGAACTCGCTGAGCTACACCGTCGAGCATTTGATACCTGGGGAGACGTACAGTTTTCGCGTTATAACCGTGCATAACAAGCAGGTTTCTTTGCCCAGCGTCGCTGTAACTTTGCCGGTTGCGGACAACTTGAGGTGGCAGCAGGAGCAGTTCAAACGAAGATATATCGAACTGGAGGAGATCGATCGTGGACGGTTCTCGGTGGTGAGGAGAGCACAAGATCGCGGTACCGGACTGGAGGTGGCTTTAAAGCAAGTCTTCAGGAGGAAACAGCCGCATAAGGTTACGCAAGCCGAGTACGCTCTTTTAGCTGGAATGCAGCACCTCAACATCATCCACGCTATGGCGCTATTCGATAACGCTCCCGTTCCTGGCATTGATACCATAGTTCTTGAGCTGTAAGTCTCATGCTACAAACTAATTAAGACTGATAATAATTCTTTTTTTCTTTTCTGCCAGTGTAAAAGGTCCTCTTCTTTTCAACTTCATCGCGCAAAACGATGAATACACCGAGTCAGAAGTCAGCCAATACGCCAAACAATTAGTTTCCGCATTAGCTTGGCTGCATGACAAAAACTTGGCTCATTTAGACGTTAAGGTAAGAGCGGCATATATTGTAAAGAAAATTATAAAACTAGTAAACAATTCATTTTTATTTGAATGTTTTTTTACTCATTCTTTGTCTAAATGTGCTTATCATTCAAACTCAATATCAGTATTACGGGTATTTAATTGAAATCGTCGAAACGTAACAAATTTGTAAATAACATATATCTTTTATTTTGAATGTCATCTGCATACTTCTACTTGCGTCATTTCCATATACCACGTGCCTTCGTCTTAACAAAATAACACGTTTTTCATGCGTCCCCTCCATTTGCAGCCGGAAAACGTGATGATAGACCCGAACCACGTGACTCCCTTGGTGAAGTTGATCGATTTCGGGGATTGCGTAAACACCTCCAAAAGCGTCATCCTTCCACCAGCGTGCCTCGAGTTCGCCTCCCCAGAGTTGGTGTTGGGTCAACCGGTTGGAAAACACACCGATTATTGGGCAGTCGGCGTTTTCCTCTACGTCCTCCTCAGCGGCGTCTCTCCATTCCTGGACGATTCGATGGAAGAAACCACGGCGAACATCCTCAAATGCGATTACTGCTTTCCGGACGAATACTTTTCCGAAGTTTCCTGCGAGGCCAAAGAACTGATCGGCAAACTGCTCAGCCTCAACCCGACGCAGCGCATCTCCATGGATCAATCGCTGGAAAGCTCATGGATCCAGAACGTAATATTAATTTCAACTTTTTAATATTTTATATTAATTTTATTCGCTTTTGCAGATCAACAACGGAAACAACGTAATACCATCGTCACGTCTCAAAACTTTCATCCTACGTCGGAACCCCCTGCATCATCCCGCGACGCCGACGACGCCGACGAACACGACATTCTTCACCGACTAAAAAACGAGTTTATTTTTTATTAAAAACAATAATTCTCGTTTGCATCTGCTCTGCATCGAACGGAAATCTAGTCAATAGAGTTTGGTGGATCGACGAAAACAGCAATCATCGAAACGTGGATGGAACCTACTACTACTACTGATATTCTGATTACTATATATTACTATATATAAATTTTCATTATTGTAATTCAATATTTTTTTTGTACTCTGTAAATATCCGCTTAAACTGATTTAAATATAGTCTACATAGTTTATATAAATATTGTGAGCACGCACATGTGTAAGGAACATAATTTATTTAGTATTAACGTTTATTAACTATGAGAAGTTAGATATTTTATATGTTATTATTATAAGAAGTACCCCCCACCAATGTGATTTGAAGCGCTAACGCAGAAGAAAAACTACGTATGTTAATCTTTGTATTTATTATTAATTTTTAAATATTGTTGCATATATATATGAATATTCCTTTTATATTTTATAGTAATATCTACTTTGACTTATAATATTTAGACATATAATTGTGTGAAAATTCGAGTTATGCAAGTTGGAATTATATTAATAACAATATACAAAAAAAAACAATTTCTTTGATTTCTTTCCTATCAATCTCCACAGAGTGCTATGACTTTGAAGTTTATCGGGTTACGTCAAAGTGAAAAGTGATCATCTTCAAATAATTGAAGGAAAACGTTTTATAAATTAATATTATACAACTTTATTATAATTTGTATTGAATTGAAAGATTCATCGATCATAAGAACTTCCGTGTAAAAATTGAATGTAAGTAATCTTAAAATGTATTAAACAGAATTCTTTCTGTTGGTCTCATTTTTTTTTAATGATTAACTGAACAAAGCAAAACTTTTTTAATTTTTGAAATATTAATAGACAATTTGCATTATAGAATAAACGTGAGAGAACATAAATGATTATATAATCAATAAATCTTATCGATTAAAATAATGCATACAATCATAAATGTAATATGCAGATGAACTGTCATTAAAACAGAGACCAGCCTACTGATGATATGTAGATTTGGAATGCACCAATTACAGATTACATTGATTGCTTTTGTTAATTATCAATCAAGAATGAAAATCCTAATTTTATTTAATTAAGTAAATGTTTCTATTATTTATTATTGCTGTTAATGTGAAAAAAAAGGCGTATCGCTTTGGGACAGCCCCGATCGCCAACGCTAATTTCTATATGGAATTCTTTTGTTTATTCTTTTCTCTCTCTATTTAGTTATGTAACTCTCTCTCTTTCTATCTCTATCTCTCTCTTTACAGTCAAGGGCTCGGAAACCTCGGTACAGGACTGTAACGGTTGCGGTGTTGCGCCCAGAACGCTCCCAGCTATCCTTGAATATTGATTCCCCCTTTTGCAGCACGGCACTTCTTACATCATCGCCGCGTTACGTTGGCTGCCTACATTCCGGTGCGAGCGCGACGTTACCATTTGCATTTAAATCGTCGTTGCATTGCTGCCCTCTTGCAACCGGTTTCGCTGCACATGCCTTCACCGAATTTATGTAACTGCACGCGGAAACAATAAGTCCGCGAAGGATATGCTCGTATGCAAATTTTGCAATTGCCGCAATTACGTGTTCTCACGAAAATCCATTTTCTTCACGGTTCATTTCCCAAGGACTACTGCCATTATGTCAACACGAAACACACTTGTTTTTTTTTTGTATTATTGCTGTTGGAATTGGTCAAATTGCTTTGGCATTAACAATGAAAGGACAAAAATCAGTAGAAATATTGATTTAACATGCATAATATTCTCATTAGATGATTGCCGTTTGATATAATTATATAATTAATAGTATTGATATAATCAAAGCAAAAAGAAAACCTATATAAAATACATTATAAACATACAATTATGTAAAGATCTTAAATTAATCGAGCAATTATTTCATATTTCTCTCTTCAATTGTACAAATTACGTTGTGTAATCGGAAATTATACATTAATTTTGAATCGCATGAATGTAGCATATTTCTCGATGATTCTCGATTTTCTCGTAATAACTTATTTCCGTGCTTCTTCGTAATTGGTTAATTTATATTGCATATGTGTTACATTTACGTACGTCTACATCCGTTACTTATGTAATATATTTTTTTTTATAAATGTGAGGTAATTACATGATAATTAATTATTTCTTAATTAATTAATTGTGGTAATATTTTGCAACTGGCTTTAATAGTAATTCAATAACAAAAATTTAATGAATATTTAATGAAAAACTTTTCTCTTTGATAATTGTGAACTTATATAATCAGATTGGTTAGAATCTTTTCTGCGCAGAAAGGATGATGTGTGTTTGGAGGCATCTGGTAATTGGCAGTTAGCGCAAACACAATTAAAATGGATAATTACAATTGAACATAGAGAGAGAATGCGGCCAAGCAGTGAGTTGGATGTTCGTGTGTAAATGGGTTAAGATTATTCGTAGTAAAAGTTTAATTAACTGGGTCTCGCTGAATTGAGGCCAGGCTAGTTGAATTTGATTGCATTATTCCGAAAAGACCCTGAAAAGCCTTTTTCAAACGAAGCTGCTATTTGCCTCGAAGCGTGTGACATTTATCGTCGGACCGTCCTGCATTGAGACAATGGATGGATGCATTAGAAAGTCGAAAATCCTTTGAGGAGTGGTAATTAAAGCAAAGTGCGAGCGCGGATACAATTTGGGATGATGCTGCGATGCTATGAAGAATATGATGATGATGACTATGATGGAATGGAGCCAAGGCCTCGAGGGCGCATAAATACGCGCTCTTCTCTCGGCTACAACGACAACCATCACCATCGCATGCTAACGATTGCCAATCCGGGACAACCTAAAACCCACTACCAGAAGAAGACGCGACCGGACTAAGCAGTATTTACTGCTATTCGGCCCCAAAAAGATTTGGGAATACCGGAATAACAACACTTTCTTCCGTCACGTTTCGTCACTTTGACCTGCACACCTTGTGCAATGCAAACGCACGTTAATGAATTTATTCAAATTTTGCTCTCGAAGAACGATGATGATGCTGATGAAGAGGAGAAGCAGAGAAGAGATGAACTCGGCCTCAGATCGATAGAGGAACGGTGGCGCGCGCGCCTGGCCCCCTTTTCAGCGCACTGGCAGACCCGAGGCGCTCCTCATCATCGAGTGAAAGTAAACCTACGTACATACATTTATTATTCATTCATTACCTCCTCAAACCCTTTATTGTTACAAACGCATTACTACATCTTACACATTACAAAGGAGTAATTTCATCAAATTCCTGAAGCTATTCCTGCAGACACAAACACTTTGTAAATAAACTACGAAGTAATATTTCATATTTGGAAAGCAACTGCAAATTAGAGACATGAAAATTAAGAGTAACGAACACAAATATGGAATAGAAATTTCTGTTTTTGAATCGCTTCAACATTTGCGTTCTTATACAAGTGTATAATATGTATATGCTAATGAAAACTATCTATAATATTTTCTTCGGAAAATTTAACAATTTCTGAATGTTATAATTTTATTTTTAAAAGCACTACATTGTAAAATGCTTCAATCTTTTGATTTTAGTACAAAAATTATATTACAATTTTCAACAAAAAAAACTATTTATTTCTCGGAATATATTTGTATGAAGGCATCAAAAAAGTTTGTTTTTAATGATGCGAAATATTATGTAAATTTGATACTAAAGTATTGTTTTTAAACGAAAATGAAATTGCACTTGAGTTTATATTTTTCGCCAGCTCCGTTCCGTTTAATTAATCTACCGTCACGAACGTCAGATTCCCTTTGTTTCATTAATCTTCCTTCCGCGTCGCCTTTTTGAAGAGTCAATTAAAATTCAATTAATTACGCGTCCGCCGGCGTCCATATAAATACCAAAAAAAAAATCAACATTCAAAGTACGAAATTATTTTATTATTATCTCCATAATGTTTCAAACAATAAAAATTAAATAAAATAGTTTAATTTTTTTTAAATATTGGTGAATGATTTTAAATTTAATTATTTGTAATGAAATGCAAAATAAAAACGTTGTGATAATAATATTAATTTTATAGAATTTTCGAATATTCTAGAATGCAAAATCGAAATGAAAATAATTACAGTAATCGTGAAGAATTTATGATCGTCGTATAGTGTTTTGTAATCTGAATGCACTTAGGTTTAGTTTTATGTTGGAAAATTGTGAAATATTGGTACCGTATTTTAACGATGCCATTAAAACTGAAATGATCGAATGTACAATATGAAACATTCTAATTTGAAATCAAGTCTTGCATTCACTTGAATTGAAATCAATACTCGTGTTTTTCTCCTATTGATTGTTATTGTTGTTTTCTTTTTTTGGAAAGTTATGGATCTGGTGGAATGAATGCCAAGGACAATTAGTGAATTATGATATTGGAGAAAAGTTGTTTAAATTGATTGAATTGAATGAATAACAATATGTTTGTTGTATGAGACTATAACATTATTGAAAAAAAAAAGACAGCGTCGTTAAAATAAATATTTTAGATAGATAGTATAAATTTTAGAATATATTATATTACTCAATTTACTAATTAGTTTGTTAAATGTTAGTTTTAATAATGATTGTTAATAAATAAATTTAATTAACATCAGGTTTCAGATTTACAAATATATGTAAATTTTAATAAAACTAACTTTGACTATTAGTTTGATCTGAAATGTAAAAAGGATCGTTGAAAATATGAGCTTGCGGTTGTTAATTGTAATGCGAGTTTATAATTCACGATGTGATAGGGGAGTGGTTAGCGTGCGGGAGGGATGAAATCAAGGTCAAGAAAATCGCGCCGAGTCCAACCCTGCGTTTAACCCCAAGTGAAGGAGAGCTGCTGGGTCGGATCAATAGAGCCCGAAAATAGGCCGGGCTAAGCGCCTGTTGCTAGGCAACTCACTTCACCGACGTGACATACTGACACCCTGAATTATATAAACACTCCTTCTCCTGCTGAATATTTGAGATGCCATTTGCTCAGGACTCCTCATCAGCATCACCATCATCATCATCCTGTTCTTCGTCTCTAATACCACGCCTAATTCCCAGCGCTGCGTCGAACTCTCCCCAACACCATTCACAAACGGATTATACAATACCCCCCAACCCATTGTATTGTGCAATAATAATAATAATAACTCGATTCTTTTCAATTTGCACGAAACCGGCCTGCGTCCAACTTTCCGACGGTCCTGCGCCCCAAGGACGAACCAGAATAGGATCTGCCTCTTCTCTCCCTATATCTCTTTCTCATTTACAAAACGATCAAATCTTCCTACAACGAAAATAGAGATGTACTGATGATGGTTGAAAGTAAAAGCACTTAACGGAATCAGAAAATTCATTGCCGATGGACTGATGGATGGGTGCACCGCGAAAAACCCATTTCCACGCAAATGCCTTTCCATTAACCTTTTTCCTTCCTCCACTCTTTATTCCCTCCGCTTTTCAAATGCGTGTATGTCCATATTTTTTTGTACGTTTTTGTCAGTTGATTTTTGTAATGGATGGCGTTCATAATTTTTCTGTAATCGTGATTTATTATTGTTTCGATTTCGCATTCAATTCGAGCCTCCCCCCATTTTTCGATGGGTGCCATTGTTCCTCTGCCGATCATAAATAATAATAGATATCCTCGAATTTCGTGTCCGAATGGAAATTCCCATTATTAGTAATACGCTCTGTGCTTTTTTTTTATTATTATTATTATTATATCAACGTCCACCTGATACACGAAACATAGGAGCCGACATATTGAAATCAATTTAATATTTATGAATACGCCGACAATAATTGCGTTTATTTGAAAATCCTTTTTTTGTTTAAATTTCAATGTTGTTTTAAATAATTTATACTTTTAATCCGTCCTTTTTTATTTATTTAAAAAATATTAATTTGTAAATGAATTTGAATTTTAAATTGTATAGATTATACTTTCTACTAGATTTCTAAACCTTCTATAATTTAAATAAGTGTAATTATTTGAAATTATTTTTTATTTATAATATTTCTTTAAGAAATCAAATATTTAAAACGCTCTTTCTTTCTTGAATTCTATAGGTTTTAAATTTGTTTGATTTTATTGGTCAATTTTGAATATTTTAAAAAATCCGAGTGAACGACGTCTTTGCGTCATCGGAAAATGTCAACGCGCCGAGCGCACTTCTGACACACTGACTCATGACGTAAGGTGCACGTGCAGCGCGATGCAAATTACATATGCATGCACTTAATAATATTATATGCAAATGGACTGTACTTATTTGGAATGTACACAGAGAGACCGTTGGAGCGTACAACTTCAACAACAACAACAAACAAACAAACATTCACTCTATGTCTACGCTTATTTTATTTTATTTTTCTTTCGTTTTGTTGCTCTCGGATTGGCGGTAAAAGTAGATCTCTCTGCGTATCGTATTTTCGTTTCGTTTGCTATTTGCTTGTTGTGGCTGTTAATGTTGTTGTTGTTGTTGTTCCACAATCGCCACCCATAAAGTTCTTATTTCTCGTAATAGCGGAAACCAGATTCGATTCGGTATCAGTGCACGCGCTAATTATCCATCAATCAGTATTATATCATAATACATTTAATTTTTATGTCTATTTATCGAAGCTTAGAGGTTTTTAAGTTCTGCTAAATGTCATTCAGTTTTTGGAATACGTTACATTTTTCTATAAATTTCATAGCTTTTAATGAAATACACACTTTAGTTTTCTAAAATTTATATGTCCATACATATTTAATAAATTTAATTTAGTTTTCTTGTTCCTAGATAAATATATGAAATGAATGAAAATAAATTTGATTTAAAATTTATCAGGATTTTAATAATTTAGTCATATCGACATTAATACTTGCTAATATAATAATTATATTGGAAACTTATGTATAAATATTTGAAAATGTATGTATGTTATATTAGAAATCTTTTTGTTGGTGCAGGTTGATAGACCTTTTGTTAGGTGACTTTCACTTCGTAATGTTTGTTCATATGAGTAGCGTTTCAGAGCAAATGCTATTGGTAATCTAAATATTGCAGCCTCGTGTTTGTAACGGTCAAAATCAAGTTGCATTACGTATAAGGCAGAACGTGACCCATCCGTCCATCCACCCACCCACCATCCGGTTCGAAAGAGTGGCACATACATATACTCGTGCAGACATATAGACATAACTAGCGAATTGTATATATGGAGAGGAGCGCGAGCGAGAGGAAATCGATTTGATGGAACGTGCAAGAAGAAGCTGCGTGTTTGCTACGTGGACGAGTGTGTCTGTATGTACATGTGAGATTATAGCACATGTAACCGGAGGAGGCTCGGTTCCCGTTGGTTTCCGAGTGATAGCATCAGCAGGAAGGAACATTGGCATTACCAGCCTCGTGTTTACTTGTGTAATTGAAGAGGGCAGCGCCATTGCGACGGCGGTGATCAGACTGTGACCGTGTGCCTCGGGTCTTGGCGCCATCTATCCTCCGCATCGGAAGCGCTCGAAACTATGATGATGTGATGATCTCACATGATCATGATTATTTCCATTAAAGATTACATAAACCATCGAGCGATCGTTGTTTTGGCTCGGCGAATACATGGATTTATGTATGTACATAATGCCTTCTTACTGTGACTGTATATATGTATATGTATACATTATAATGTGTCCGTTGTGTTTGCGATTTCGCGCGCAACGAGAGGCCGAGTGACCTTGCTTAGGAAAACAGTTTGTCTGAGCTGGCCTCGAAACCGGAATAGAATTCATTGCGCACTACCCACGCTCCCCGCTCGCTGCTTATGCAATAATAATTATTTTTAATATTATCAATAACAGGACGACGCCGAAGCAATGCCGTCATTCATTCGACGAATCCACTATTCCTCATCATCATAGACTTCATTGTTCCAAACCTAATTTGGAATCATCAAATTCTCCTTCTAAATACAACTTCATAATCACTAAAGTAATTAGAAAATGAATGATTTAGTAGTAAATAACGTAATAGTACTGATAGACAATTTTACATCTCTACATATATTTCATAAATATTAATTGTTCAACATTTTAGAAATAAGTCAAAAAGTTAAATATTTTGTAAATTTTATTTTAAAAGCTTACATCAATAATCCCAAATAGCGAGTTTCAATTGGAAGAATGCGAGGATATCGCGAAACGAGCAATTTGGAAGATATAGGTAGGTCGAGAAATTGCGTTAACTGCGACCACCAGTGGGTGTGACGTTAAATTATTATCAAATGCAATGATAGCAAAAGAAAGAGTGCTGGTAGTGGTGGTGGGTTGACACATGCCTTCCTCCTCCATCAGATGGACTACTTAACAGCAGGTTGTTATACCGCTCTCACCCACGCACCGATTTGCACACGGAATTTTCCCAAATCCGATAATCTCTAAACTGGAAACCTGAATACTTCGTCGGACGTTTCAATTTGAACAATTCGCTCAAAACGATGACTTCAATTTACTCGGCAGACGAACGAGGAGAAATTCAGCAGACAGACAGACAAAGATAAGAAGGGACCCGGCAATTTCGCTTAATAAAAGTCCCCCCAATTAAGCTGAATTCATAAAATATCCGGTATTAAAAATGTGTGGCGTGCGTTGATGGTTTCTAAGTGGCGTCCACTCCAACAAAACGGACCAACCAAACAACCAACAATCCACCCAACAGTGAGTCATGCAGCTGCGAATTCGTTCGTTTCGGCAATATTATTTTTTTCACGGATATCTCCGTCCTCGTCCATCCTCAAAAAAAAAACTCTTTTTTCTCTCGGTGGGTGCACATGTCTGTCTGTCTGTTGGTCGACCGTTTCTGCCAAGATGGTTGCCGGTGCCAATGATGTCATCCTCCGGCGTTGCGTCATCGAATTCACGATAATTCCTTCGGCACAGCGTATGGCAGTCCAAAGGTCGCTTATTATTCCTACGCCAAACGCACATCACACACTTTTACATAATGCTGCTGTTACTCATATTCAACATATTGTTACGATATTCAAGAATTACATGGTAATAATCCAAAATCATCTTTGATTTTACTTTAAATTTTTCTGCAATTCTTTTCCTGCAATTCATTTTTCTTTATTGGTACCTGCAAACAAACGAATATAATATGCGTTTTGTATGTATTATTTATCTGGGAAACGTTCCAAGCGGTGATTCACACGAAAAACATTTAATTTACACGAGGAAAAAGAGCTAATGGGTTTTTATTATTGCCTTTTCCTCGGACCTCAATAACACCACAGCTTACACACACACATGCACACTCTAGCACTCACACTGCTCCGATGACATTGTCTGAGTAGGTGCTGACCTTTACACTTCATCTGAACTTGACGTGGGTGGTGATCCGAGCGCAATACAACTATGCCGACCAGTTTAAACATTCCTCAATTGAATCATCATTTTCAGGATTTTCATCCGCCAATTAAAATGTATTGAATTACTGCCAATGTATTTTGAAATCTTTCCACTTTCAAACACTTTTATCATATACCCAATTGTTCAAATCAATTAATTTGCTATACTTGTTTATACTGATAAGAAATAGGATAAATAATGATGAATCAAAATTGAATAGAATTTTGATAAACATGTAGTAACTTTATATCGTTTCTTAATGTACATGATCATTGATGATCAAAATTTATAGTAAACGGTAGGCATGAATCACCAATTAAGTTGCACCATTAAATTATACTGAGGAAATGAAATAACCAATACTTAAAAAAAGTACATGGCATGTCCATATTCTAAAAACGAATCGAATAGATCTTTTAACGGACTCTTGTGAGGTGGCATAGCGTTATTGCAGTACGTGAGACAATGTAAAGCCCGTCACTATTCACTTACCGAGATGTGTTATTTGCATTTTACATTTTCCAGTGGAAACGAATCGGAATTTTATTCAGGTACAAGCGTGTAATTAAGCCGACTGAACGATAATTAATTATGCCACGTCTCTCTTCCTCTCGTTGCGCGCACTCAAACAAACAGCAATACCTACTATAGAACTCGCTTTCCTCATTGCATAAAACGAAGGATATCGTTATGTCGGATAAACGAGAGGAGAAGAAGAAAGCTCAACTCGCGAAGAAGAAAGAATCTGCATACGCTCGACAGCAATTAACGGATGGAAAATTTCCCCGTGTTGTAAAACGCGAATTCGCGGAAAGTGAAAGAAATACACGTGATTATTGATCGGATATTCCGAATGCCTCGACATTATCGTTATTGTTTTGCACGCGTCGACTCTAACGGTTTTACTTCACGTTAGTTGAAACTTGCAATAATTATGTTTCCATGTAAATTATACAACATTTTTTTATTTTAATTGCCTGCAGCACAGAAATGCGTGCACGTTTGAGTATTCGAATCCTTCGAATTTCTGAACGGATTCAGAACAATGAGCAAACAGCAAAAAAATCCAACGTAATTAGTTTTGGCTATGACAAATGCTCTCAGAACAGTTGGGATGCTAATCCCACGTGCAGCATGTGCGAAAGAATTGAATCATGGATATAAATGGCTCTGCAGACTTTTTTTTTGCTGTTGTTGTTGCTTCTCCTTATTTTCCGTTAAAACACTAAACGAACCTTGAGGCTACCATTAAGAATTCTCCTTCTATATAATTCACCATTTCCAAGCCATTTCAATAATTTCTCGTTGCGTAAAGGAATCGATACTTGTTGTAACATCAATTGTGTAGTTATGGTCCGGAGCGAAAATGCGCAACCATTAATCATCGGGATTATATGGAAGTTGCGGTCTTGGCTACTGGAACAAAAAAAAAAGAGGATTAAAGTTAAACCGTGTTATTTGTTTGCTTGCCGTTGCTAATTTTTGTTTCGTTTTACGTATAAATTCAACCCCTTTGTGCAGGGGTTTTCGAGAGCGAAGCGTTTCGAGTCCTCCGAATTCGTCCTGTACGGGCGCACGCACCATCCTCTAATCGATACGAGGACGATTCGAAAGGACTTTCTTCCTCTGCAAAGGCTGCCTTGGCCCGAAATTTCGGTGATCGATAAAACGGAAAGGAACGCGCGTTAGCTGCTCTCCTCCACCTGTCCATGTTTGAATGACGAATAACATCATTTAATTCATCTTCCTATTAATATTGTAGCAGCTGTTATAAAGATTCAAAAACTGAAAATCTACAATTTACAACTTTATCCTGGCTCATCTTTCGTAAACTAGGAATTAATCAACTGACAACTCATTTTCCTGTTTCTTTAAATATTTTATAATTTTTCATCAGCTTCTATTTCTACATTCACTTCGTTAAGTATTAATTATAGTTAAGATTTATAGAAAAACAGATAGCAGGTAATTTCTCAACGAAATTTTTGATTTAAAAATATATTCTTAAAGTATTTTCGTAAAGTGTATTTGTCAATAGACTAATTTTGTTCCTGATTATTTTCTTATTGAATCTTGTTAAAAATTATTTAGTTTTAAATCAATTTTCTAAGCAATTTCATTCTTTTTAAACAAAGTTGGGATTTAAAACTGAGAAATGCATTTGTAAAATTTGTATATTTGATTTCGAAGATATGTATTAATTATATGATTTGGTTTCGGATGAATCAATTATAAAATATTGCGCTCAACATTCAGGTTTTTGCGATTACTCGTTCCATAAACGTTGCATGAGAAATGGATGATGAGAAGAGAAAGAGGAGGTGCACGAGGAGCATTTGGGCAAACAACAACAGTTGCGTTCTGGAATTTCGGAGAGTATTGTTTCTCGGTGTGGTGGACCGGTTTTCTCGTTCCCTTCCTCCCCGATGAGGAAACGCGAGATAAATCCTTGCCAAAAAATTCTGCCAGGTCATTTCGTGACATTCAAAAAAATAAAATAATAATACTCAGAGTGTATGAAGTAACGTAAACTAACTACATCAACTGCGAGCGGGAGGAGAAAGATTCCAGTATCGAATTTACCACCTGCATTATTCGGGGAAAGGTCGTAGACCCCTCCGCTTCCTGTGTACATACATACATACACACGCATACACGTACACACAGTTCTAAACCAGTAACACGAAAAAAAAAATAACGTATAGTAATAGACGAGAGGGGTCTTGCTCGAACGGAGGAATGAAGAAATAAAAATGGGGAGAAGAGAAAAACGACGCTTCGAGCTTTTCGCTTGATTACTACACATTTTTCTGGGTTTTCCATTCCGCACATATCACAACCACCGGCGCAATTTCTCGCATTTATTTATTTCCCTTTTCTGCTATTTCTATATTCTTTTTGCTCCGGTTTGTTTCGGTGTCCGAAGGGGGACAAAAACGCTTACGTCGTCAATTGGCGCTTGGTGAAGTGGAAAGAGTGCAATTAATAAATTGCCAACTTTCATTTCACCGCGGGACCCGTTTCATAACTCACCTCAAGCGCCACAATGAGGATCTACGGATTTCACGCTACATCGGATACTATTTATTATCCAGGTTCTTCAAACTACAACTCTGATCGAATACAGTGTAAGACGGAAGCCCATAATAATTATTTGTTGCTTGTTATGCAATTCAGCGGAATAATAATTTAATGCTTGTTAACAACTAGTATTTATTGTTGAAATAGAAATACAATGTTGTTAGAATTAGAATTTTTACAGATTTAATACGAAAATGTATTTTAGATGTTTGATTTTCGTTAGGTACAAATACTGCGTCTATTGGGAATGGATACCGTTTGCTTCTGCGAATATATGCAATTGTATCCAATTGGCCTTTCAATTAGGTCCCATTGAAGTATCAAACGGGTTGTGGTGTCGTGTCAGCCTTTCATAGTTGTTCTCTCGCTATTCATTCCACATCGAACGCGAACTCTCCCTTTCTTCCTTTTCCACTTACGAAACAGTTTTATGGAAAATTTTACTTGAAAAACTACACATAATAATTATTTATTTATATAATAGATTAAACACAGTTTTGAATATATACTTAGTTTTTTTTTTGATATATAAAGAATGTTGGATATATTTTTATTATTTTGATATTAATTAAAATTAATATATTTTACACCTAACGTAAAACAATGTTTAGTTAAAAGTATTTCGGTGTTTGTTTCGAGAGTAAAACAGATTAAAATTAATTTTAATTAAAAGCAGATTTTTTTCATGGAGACAATATGAAAAAGGTGCCATTATTGTCGTTTAATTAGTTGCAATCATTCGACGGACAGATGACGTGGCATTTAATTTTGAAACGTTCCCGTATCGGACAGGGGAAATTATTTCCATTTGTAATGGTCGCATCAATGGAAACGTTCCAGCACGAAACCTCATTTCCTCTTCACGTTACGAAACGCTACCAAAACACAACAACACCCACATACATACATGCGGAGAGAGATAAAATTCGCCAAGGACATAATTAATAGCGCGTAATGAATCCGACCGACTGGATTTTCCATTTTTTTGTTGTTATTCCCGTAACCGTTCTCGAAATCTATAATTGCAATGTTTAGTAGTTGCGCAACCGAACGCGGTTTTCTTGGAAGCAATCTGAAATATTCAATCCCAAAACGCTGCGTGGCCGTGCGTTTCGCAATGGAATCGTGTGGAGGATAATTAGAAAGATCGCTCCGATTAGATGATGATCGTAGACTGAAAATCATCGCGATCATCGCGTGTTAGTTATATGCATGTGTTTGGCTTTTATATTATTTTCGTAATATCTGGGTCAGATGGAGTTGACACAGTTTCGTTTACGAAGCGTCGGCCGATTTCGTTATTCAGGTTTAGAAAATGCAGGAGCAAAACGATAACGGGTTATTTGTAGATTGCGACACGCCAGTAACGAATTATGTGTATGTGCTGCTGATGCTGCTGCTGCTGGGTCCGTTTCTTCTCTATACGATTACATTTTCTTTTTCGAATCTTATTTTTAAACCGACCCAAACGGAACACTCTATAACCGTCGGCATAGGAATAACATTGGTTATATAATGCAGATAACGCTTGACACACATTCGCTAAGCCCTGCTGCTCTCCGGGCTGATTAATCGTACGGGCGGCGTTTCGGAATCCAACTCGAAGAGATTATTATTATTACAAGAGAATAATAATAATAATGTACGTACACGAATTGATATAAAGTCGTTTCATTCATTCATAACAACTAAAAATATAAATATATATTTAATTTACTCGAATTTAGGGTTGTTAATTATCTAATTACTTGATTGCCGCAATTAATGTTTAATACTTTGAAAATACATTTACCCAATTTATCGAGTTCGATGCGGGTAAATAATTTTCTACATACACGAATTATTTATTTACTTCATTAAAGTTCATTCATCAGTTATCAGCGTATTATTTATTATTAATGAATAATAAATAATACGCTGATATTTGATTATTTACTTATTTCCGCCAATAAATTACACAAATCCACTGATTTTTTATTCGCATTTTATGCTACACATATCAGTCACATTTATTTGCAGTCCCCTCTTAATAAACTTAATTAGTAGACAATTGTTAGTCAAATCTTAAATAATTTTAAATTAACCAATTATTGATTTAGAATATTTATTATTTTGTAATATTTTCGAAAATTTGTAGTTTTTAAGTAATGATCATAAACCTTGCATTACGTTATTCTTGAAACTGATGACGTATATCAAATTTAACCAAAGCATCTAAGAAATTGAATGAGCAAACGTGACGCATTTTTCTAAATGATTCATTTTATTTCAGTTATATTAAGTGATATTTGCAATTTCGTGGAAATGATTAAATGAAACTTGACTTAATCAGTAATAATCAAAACTGTAATAGCAAATTAATCAAAAATAAATAAGAGATAATTCGAAATGATAAATTGAACATTTAAGATGCAGTTTTTTTTTTGTTGCTGCAGGATCGTTCGAACGAATAAATCTTGGCGTTTAATTAAATTTTCATTCGTTGGTCCATAAAGCTACCGGTTTTATTACTTTTAAATCTTGGTTATGCTTCTTTACGACTTCCTAGTATTATGCCATGGCAGAAGTAACGAAGCCGGTGAACCAAAAAAAAAAAGCAAACTACAACGTCGAGAAGAAAATGATACCACCAGAGGTATACTTAAACCGTGCAATAGAAGATTGTCCGGACGTCTGCACTTTGTCGTATAATTGGGAAGCAGGAGCTTTCCTTCGGATCCGTTTAAACCACGTCTCTAGGTACACTTTTCTTGTATCTCGAATCCCAGCGAAAGGCGAGATGGATGTTTATTTCGGTTTCGGGATTTATGGGTTAAAATTAAGTCGGTACAAAAAGAACCTGATGTCTCTGGGCCCCCGACCGTATGTGTGTGTTTGAGCCTCTAGTCTCGTACATAGTTCTATTTCCGGTTTGATAGAAACGAGGTCGCAGGTTGCGCAACGGCTTTCGGGAGCGGAGACGATGATGATGATGCTTCTGGAGCAGCGCAGAGAGAGCTGCTGCAACCAACTTTTCCTCTCTTTTCTTTACCTAAATAATGCACCATTGATTGTGCATTACGTAAACGCTGTTTGCATTCGCAGTGATTGAACCGCGAACTGAAATAACAGCAGCAGAAACAACAACAGCATTAGTGGAACGAATGGAGATTGGATTTGTTGAAGTTGTTATGTAATTAAATGCGGAGTGATTTCCTAAACTCGAGCTAGTGAGAGAGATGAAAACTTTGCGCGAGAGCCGAAGGAATTGATTTTCGCTTAAGGCTTTCGGCGTGGAGCAGCTGCGCCACCCTTCCTCCCTCGTCCTGTAATCTAAATAAATAGAAATAAAAATACGCTTCAGCCATCTCCATCATCTTACCTTTATTTGTTTATATATTTTACGAATGAACAACATCTTGGATCAACAAATTAAAAAAAATAATAATAATGAAATAATAAGAGAAACTAAACTGTAAAGTGGAAAGAGCAAAAAAAAAAGTAATGGTTTTTGGAAAGGTGTTTTGCGTCTAGCAGACTTGCATCTGCCAATAAGCTGAAATATCCTGTCTCAAAATAACGCAGCAAGCAAGCCTGGGAATGAATGGAAATGACGCAAACTGAAATACGCTAATGCATCCAAAGTACCTTTTGTATTGTTTGAATAATGAGTATAGAAAGAGTTCAAAGTATAGGTAGGTCGAGCCAAAGATATGACATAACAAAAAAACTGTGTTTGATTTCAGTTCTGATTTTTCATTTACAATATTATTTATTTAACATTTTTTGTTGGCCCATTTAGGACTTTGTTGTCTTTGCCTCAATTTTCAAGCTATTGAAATTAATGAATTAATTTTAATTGCAAATGATGAATGAAGATTCAAAATTTTTGTACATGCAGACGATTTGTTATCCTTAATTTCTCTTATCTGCGAGGTGCGATAAAGGCAACGGACAAGGCTATGCCTTCTTATCACCACCGAAATACTTTCTGCAAACACGAGATAAGCGCAAAAAAATATGAAATTAAGAAACGGCCAGAATTATGTAACTATCGCCGAATTCAATTTGCGCAAATGAATGGTTTTATTGGATTGGATTGTATGGATGGAAGTAATATGCGGAGGTTTTGTTGCGTGCTGCAGGACGGGTGTGCATTGGGGCAACTTCGCTTCGAGGATTATATCAGAACAGTTGTTGCATACATTTATAACGCGTCCTGCAGCTGACAGCCAATCGGGCCGGCTGCTTTTGGCGGGAACGCAGCTGTTGCAACCGGAACACGAACATCTCTCAAGGTCCCATTCCGGGAAGATTACGTCGTGTGATCTTTTCCCGTTCACCGCACCTCCTCTCGACCTCACCAGAAATCCACCTTTACTCCTGCCAACTTCTGACTGCTGCTGCCGCCATCAATCCAACCGTTAACATTTTCCTAACCTGCGGTTACCTTTCTTTGTCATCCATCCTCTATGATGAGGACTGAGAAAGGTTTAATCAAATAGGAATACAACAAACGCGAGGTCTCGAGAGCGAAATGGCATAGCGTGTTTATTTTCTTTATTTACGCCGCAAATGATGTTAATTGCCAACGTGTTCATTACGGAACATTGTTTATAACCGCGCAGTCTATTTGTAGGAAAACAAGCGCGAAAGACCTTCGACTAACTCGTACAAAACATACAAACACACACACGAACGAACAAACTAGCGAACAGCTCGAGACGTCGTTTCTCGGTAAAACGTTTTCTAAAATAAAATTCGAGAAAAAATAAAGAAGAGGATAATGAAAAAAAATACCGGACCCCGACGGACGACGAAATGAAAGAAGGAAAGAAAAAAGAAGCAAAACCAATGTCCTCCAAGGACACGACCACTCGTCGAGGCGCAGTTTAAATTTACCCATTTGTTTCTCAGCTCATCGCTTCTCTTTCTCTCTCTGCTTTATGCAAAAATCCCATAAGTATTGTTCAAAAATATTACGCAATTCTCTTTTTTTTCTGTTCCCGTTTATTATGTACATAACGTTGTTACTTTCCCGATGTTCGTTTTTTACAATAATTAACCTATTACATCATAATTATTGTATTTCAAATATAATCTTAAAAACATGTATTTTTATTATTACTTACTATATGATATCTCCATATAAAGTTAGTAATTTAATCTGCATCAAAACCAAGTTGTAGACACAAACAAGATCTAATATTAATCTTAAATGACATAATCGTTTATTAAATGCGATATTTGTTTTAGAAATTTGATATGGAAACATATTGTTACTTTTTCAGCACTATTTTTTTCCTCACAGACGTAATCTTAATTCTAACATAAACATTCTTGTCATGTATTTAATACGTATCCAAAATGAACTCGGCCCACGTTGTGCGCCAATTGTAGCATTGTAAAATAACATTTACGAAATTATATAGGTCTAAAAATATGAAGTAATTAGAAATTTTCAAGTGCAGATCAAGTGAAGCGAAACCTTAACGTAAACTTGCTTGACCTATCTTATCGAATTCGCTTCGTACGGGCCAACATAAAAAAAAAACACGTAATCATCTCGGAATAGCAGAGCGCAATATTTCTGGTTGACAAAATTCATCCATAAAAGTAGATTGGAATGGAGGGCATTCGAATCCCTTAATTTTCAGGTTAATTTGGCAGCGTTATGAGGAGGGTCTCCGGCTGGAGAAGAAGTCAAATATAAAATAAATTAGATCAGGGGAAATTTGGGGGGACGAAAATCAATAGTACGTAACAATCTCTTTTTTTTTTCCTCTATATAAATCCCCAATAATCCTCGCACCAAAGAAATGACGTGGATATCTATATAGATATCCTAGATGCCTTATTTATTTGACGATGTCGGGGGGTTTCCAGAAAACAAAAAAAAAACTAAATGAAACACGTGAAAAAGAAAGAGCACGCATCGGTGCGCGTAAGGTGAACGAATCCCACCAGTTGCCATGGTATTTGGACACACAAACAATACATTTGGGATTGATTAACCCGAAAAAACGGGACGAAAAAAAATTATATAAACGAAACATATAGTGAGGGAGATAGAATGGTATAGTTATATAACAACAGTTAGGTTTCCTTCCTAGTAATGAATTTAAGTAGGCTGAGGGAATTACCGGCGTAATGTTTCCGTGAAATCACATAAAAAACTTGTATGCTTCTAATGATTATGAATAAATGAATCATGTTTATTTTATGGTATTAATAATAATAATAATGCTGCATTGTTATAAAGGTAATTGGAGAACACATAAGGAACACTAATTGGAACATTGTTATTGATAAGTCATGAAAAATATCAGTTATTACTGTTTGCGTCGTATTCAAATAAGAAAAGGAATTTTAATGGTTGGAAAATGATTAAAGGATTGTTTAAATAGATTTACAACGTGTCATAAAAGAAGTGTTACGATTGTGTTTGGCTGTCATTTCCTTTGTTTTTAGGTTATTTAAGTTTTTATTGCATAGTCGTATAATGCGGAGCGTCCAATTTTATCCTGGCTAATGACAATATGAAGCTAAAAAACCAAGATGATAAAATGATAAATGATCAAGTTTGTAATAATTTATTCATTTAAGTAAGTAAATCGCAAATTGAATATACCGAAAAAATAAACTTCTTACATAATTGGGGCAAGCACTCAAACACATGAAGAAACGGACATGCGTCGTGCGTTTGTGTGGCGTAATTTCAATAAGAATTAACATCCTGTAACTGTAATTATTCGTTTCCGCTACACTCGAAATCACGGCTCACGTACGTTGTATATACATATATATATATTATATAAATGCAGAGCGAGGTCAACCGAATTTTGTTGCTTCTATTGTGCGTGCGAACAGGAGGGGAACCTGATGAAGATGGGGATCTTTTCCAAAAATATAGGAGAATGCTCGTCGCTCTTGTTTTTTTTTTATATGAATTAGTATTGCGTGTGCGGAGCAGTGGAAGAGGAGAGGCTAAGCTCTCCTGAACATCGACGAGTTTTGTCATGAGGTTAGTGCCCCTTGTCGACGCACCATCATCATATCTTCGATCCATGAATACAACATGAATCCATAACGAAAACAGTTATACACCAAATTATTTGGTTTAATGCGTATACGCTCAGCGCGACAAGGATGCACGAACATATTACCCTTTGTTTGCTCTAATATTCTATTTCCTTCTCTGTCTCTCTCTCATTCTTTCACATTCCCTGTTTCCAAGGATAGATAAGAACGTTGTTGCTCGCTCGGTCGACGTTAGGAAAATAAATTCTACGTTCGAAAAGATTCGGAGTCGTGTCGTATTTCAAAGTTTACGTAAATACTAAATATACACGCATACAAACACACAAAGTGCGTAGCTGTTATGGATTCATAAAGCTAAACAAAGCAGAAAACACATGACTTGACGTGCTGTTGATTTCTTGATTATTGAACTTGCAGCATTTTCAGATTACAAATTAGTAAGGAACTAATCGACTCTCAAACGACGTTTATATATCCAAATCAGAAATTATTTTGAATGCTTCAAACAACGTAAACCAGTTCTATATGGTTCAATAACGTGAATTATAACTACTTTTTGTCCGATTATATTCAAATTTTTCTTTAAATATTTTAAATAAAAGCAGGACAATAGTAAATTATTTTATGATATTAAATAGAATTTAAAATATGTGTGGTGTTCATAATTTGAAAAACTCGCACTCACTTCAAAGTTACAGAGATAGTCAAATTTAGGTAAAAATGTAACGAGATAGTGTTTTTTTTTTGTTGTTTCAAGTGGCGATAAAAACCTCCAGTGGAAAACTACTTTTCCACGATATTTTCCCATTTATCGTCTCGTTACATCATCGATGGAAATACGACGTGAGCAATGCGCGCACGTGACGACGTACAACACCTCACGCACAAATAATTGTTCAAATACGACAAATGTGCGAAATTGATTATCGATGTTACTGTGGGCGTTGGAAAAATAATTGCAAACATCTATAATTAGAATATCCTGACATTGATTTAGCACTCTTTCTAATCGAGGACTTCCAAGTATCTTTTGTAATTATTCCGGATTTAAATGATAAAAATGTTACCACATACCATGAATAACGTTTAACAGGTGTTCCACGTGGTGCCGTTCTAGGGCCAATGGACTGAAATTTAAATTATTTTTTCTTGCTTTAATGTAAATAACTAAAATGTTAATTTTAGCAAATTGAATTTGAACAAATATATAAATTGATTAGTAAAAGATTGAGATCATTTTAATGTACGAATGTTTATCAGATGTGCCACGTGGTGGTGTTCTAGGTCCAATGAATTGAAATGTTCACAATGAGAAAAAATATAGAAAGTCTATTCAGTGATAGTATTTAAACAGAGATATTAATTTAAAAATACAAATTTGGATTCATTGAATGTATTGGTCTGGAAGAGCAGTTGAGTTGATGAAGAGTGTGGAAGCGAATGGTCCAGCATACATATTGAATTAAATTGGGACGTGGAATATTAAAGCGGATTCTCCCGGGGGTGGTTTTCGGCGGTGGATTCATGAAAATGTGAAAGGCACGCAAAGTGTTCGGACGTGCCGTGAATTCGAGATGAAGGAACGAAGTGGTGGATGTGGATGGGATGGGCAGGAGTCCTGATAATAAGGTAAGATTATAATTTGAATAAATGATAATGCCTGGGCTGGATGGTGAAAAGGATGAATAGAGGCAGAAAGAGAGAAAGTTAGGTTTGATGATTTTTTGGGATTGACGAGATGCGTGCGTGCGGAAGAGTGAGTGAAAGAGAGCGAGATGATAGTAAAGGGTCAAGGTTGCTCCACTAATGCTGGAACGAGTGAGTGAGTGTGTGTGTATGCTTTGGTCCGTTGCTGCTTCGAGCTGTTGTATTTGTTACATAATCCTGTTTGAAAACCAGATCAAGAGAAGGCGAGGAGCAGAGCAGATACACACACACACACATGGCCTTCCTGCCCACCGCCCCCCGCTCAATACAGCAAAATTTCGTTCCACTGGTGCAGTTCCGAATGGGGACAATCGATATTACAACTCTTTGGCCACCTTGAAAAACGGCCGCATCGCCCCAGGACTTCTCCAACACACACACATGCCACCCCACCGATACCATCCTTCTGCTGCTCGTCCTCATTCAACGGACAACAGCAAAATCGTTGCCTTTTTTCAATATTATTTGCAGCTTCCACCATCCTTTGGAACAATAAATAATTCATTATTTATATCGCAGTACAACACATAAAAACATCAAGGTGAAGTAAAAAATGCTTTGAATACTGACAAGTTTTAGCAGAAAATTGAGGAATTACGATTATGTTAGATATTTTTTTATGAACCAATTTTTATAGGTCATCAATTTATTGTAGTTACTATGATTGTTACCTCATGGTTGCTATCGGTGACAAGCAGTAACTAGCTGTACGCCTTCTGTTTATTAAATATACTAATTATTATTAAATGTAAAACTTACATTGATTTAATAGACATCTACTTACTTTTACATTAACTGCAAAGTCCTTGTAACATTGACCAAGGACGGCCGCTAAGTGCTATTCCTATTGACACACAGCACAGTCCTATTGAAATTTCAAAATTCGATGTACCTACCATCAATTTTCATATTATACGAATCCGTTCGCCGCAAGTAAATAAATGAAAGGGATTTTGCAAATATGCTGTTGCATCGACGATGAGCGTAATTTTTTTTTTGACCTACTAGGTAACTGATTACCTCACATGCTCGCGTATGCATATGCGAATTATGATGGATGGATCGGGGATTATTTATGAACTTTCATTGTGTGTATTTATCACACGGCGTTCCGCTCGCATCAGCTGCCATTGCTACATGCTATTACCAGTATTATTCATGAAATCGAGCGTATTCGAATGCGACGAGCTGTTTGCTCATCGCATCCGAAATTGATGAAATCTCCTCACTTCACAAACGCACCGCCGCATACACATTGCAAAATCATTTTCCAATTGAAGCTTTCTAAGTTCCCATTTTCCACTCTTATTATCACCATATGCTGAAGTAAAACTTCATCTTGTAGTCTCATCAACATTATATATTTCAATGAAAGTTGAATCTTTAATATTATGTTCAAGTATATTTACTGCAATTTAATGACTACTACAAATTTTAACTAAAATTCAAGCAAAATGTAAAAATGTTGATGTTTCCAGCAAGGTCTTGACTCTCCGTATTTTTTTTTACATAACACGCACACGCGTGTTTACCATTAGACAACAAAGAAAAGAAAAAAAAAGTAACCTCACATATTTCCCTCCCACTAGTATTAATTACACAGTCATAAATAATATGCTAATAATAAACTTTTATGTACTTTAAAATAGTTACGCAAAAAGACCTTGTTTGCTAGCCAAGCCAACGCACAGAGAGCAAGCACTCCTCTCCTCTCCCCCAGCGTTCTGATCACAACCGGGACGTTACGAAACATCAATAATAACAACATTAAAAGTGGTTGAAGAATTTTTAATTTCGGAAGGACAGATGACTGTGAAAAGTTAACTAAAATCGATGGACGTGTTATTTGTCGTTATCCTTCCTTCGGTGACGGCTCTTTTCCGCGTCTCTTGCGTAACCGAAGCGCGGCGCTTTATTTACTCGACCCACATCGAGCGAGAATTGCATAAGCACACACAGGCTTTACACATATCATGCACAGATACACAATTATGTTAATTACCAATAGATTTACTCGTTAAATTAAAGCCTCTTTTTTTTCATCTGCTGCGAAAAGACAGCCGGTCAATTGACGGTCCATCAATCGACCTCTCCTCTCTTTGCACGAGCAAATCAACTGCGAAAACATTCAGCGAAATATGTGGGTTAAATGCGCGGCGAAGAATGTTCAACATTTGTTATTTGGCTTTTAAACTCTTCACACCATATACTTTTACTAATTAAATTGTTTATTAACATTATGTTTACTCGATTAAAATACGTTGGGCATCGATCAATTTAATTGCTCATTAGTAGTTTTGTGTATTTTGCATTTATCTACTTGCATATTAAATTCAACAGCAGATATTCCTTTCATCTTCATTGTGAATTAACGTTTCGAATTTTTAACAAATTTATGCGGGATTCTTTTCATCATAATATCGAAGAATTCCATTGAAACTGCACAGCCGTTTCGCCCCTTGCGTAAAATACCTGTATTTTTACGAATATTTCATTAAATTTTACGAAAAGCTTATACCTGTATCGTTTTTAATTAAAAGGTCGTGCAATGGGGAATGGAAAAAAAGTGCGCTCCCGTCGCATGCACGAAACTGTGTTTCGTACGAAATTAAATAATTTATTCGCTCTGGAAGTCCACGGTCGTCGGATTTCGTTGAACAAGGAACGAACGTTAAAACGTACAGAGCACACGAAAATAAACAACTACAGGCGAAACGAGATAGAAGAAAAAAAAAATAGTAGAGAAAAAAGGCAGGAGCGTGCAGACGTTTAATTACGAAGGAATTTCATAAATAGAAATGACACGAAACTTGTATTATTATTAAATATTACATAAGGTCCCACACTCCTCTAACATTTTTATTTCAGTATAGTTGTTGCTATAAGCATATTTTTTTTTAAATCTGTTTTGTAAAATAATTACTAACAGCATATATAAATGATTGACAATAACAATAAGATGAATTAGGATTAAATAATGGATCAGACAAGTATTTAGAATGAAAATAGCGTTGTGGTATTTCCGTTTGCAAATGGCGATTTTCTCTACCTGACTGATATTTTTCCCTTTATTTTATTTTTCTGGTGGTTGTGGATAAGGGAAAAGAGGATGGCTTCCCATCATTGGTGCAAATCCTCGGTGCACGCCCTCTCTCTCGACCGTTTGCAGCCTGGCCATAAATTACGGTTAAAGGTTAGGGGGGATTACGCAATTTCGGTGATTATCCGATCTGCGGATCTGCACGAAACGGACGAGTCGCAGCAAATACTCATCGAACATCGTTCCATCTGTTCCCTCTTTCCTCCTCGCCGCGTTTCACCGATTCCCGGTTGATCTTGGACCGAAGGTCTCTTGCATAATTTAGCAACGGCAAACCTATTCATAAACAAACAAAAGCCGTCCTCTCCACACACTCGCAAACACTTATTAGTATTGAGATTCCAGCATAAGCAGTAGCTCGATATTGGCAATTAGGGTCTGCTGTATGTAATTGCATTTAATTGATCTTAGCTGATTTACTCAGCATTTTACGTAATTGGTCTCTTCCTAGATCTTTATGCTCAAAAACACAGTACAAACTTATAAAGAGTTTAAAGTTTTAACTTTTCATTTTCATTTTCAAAAAATTTAAATGTTCTGTTTTTGTTACTCAAAAATTTAAACTTTATGTTAGTTGACAGTTGTATTTACAACTTCAAAATTAGTTTTGCGCAAGTAAAAATATATAATAATAGTTAAAAATGGGCAGAAATTAACGGATAAACACTTTTTAGATTATTTACTTCATTCACAATTTTCATGAATCACAAAAAGTGAATTGCATAGTTTATTTGCACAAATGATTCGTATACATCTTTTTCATGTGACTAATTCCTTTCATTTTTCATTTGAACAAAGTTGAAACTGTGTGGCTAATATTAAAAAAAAAATGTATTTTTCAACGATTTTCTCACCTACGGCGAATTGGGAGGATATATTAATTTTAGAATCGCGCAAATATTTAGATTTCGCATCGAATTTTTGGGATAAACCGAGAGCTGCGCAAATATTTGAAACGATCAAGGACGAACCAAGTCTCCGGTTCGTTTTTATCTTTTTCACCTCTCCATAGAACCGTTGAACGTTGAAATTATGTTAAGCTGTAAATTGATTCAAATCCACTAAGATTTAGCAAATACATTAAACTAATATGCTAATTTAATAACAAATTAAATCTCGTCTTTATTTTTTTAAATTTTCATAACCATCATGAAAATATTTCATGTTAGTGCAAGTGCAATATTTAACATTGGCATAATGAATGCGTAACAAAAAGTTTTGGAAATCCTGGTACAAAGTAAAGGAATAGTTTTATGAAATGTATTTCGATAATTCCGTTTGTATTAATTAATAGATAAACCGGAATGTATTTGATTTAGATAAAAATTAAAGTGCCTCTCAATTCTCTCGCATTATTCCTCTTTTTTTTTTATAATATTATTATATATTTTTTCTTTATCAGGCGACCGAATTAATTATATAAATGCGTCCGACTGATGAACCAACAGAAAAGTGTGTTGTTGTATAAACGTATTTGTGTATGAATTAATCAAACAATTTTATCGTGCTGGGTCGTTGGCCTTTGGAGCATTTTCCAATTCTCTCTCCCATTTCGGGTACTACGTAATTGTATACGTATTAATAATGTACGTCCTCAAAATCGGCTTCATTTTTATCACAAAGACAATTTCTTCAATTTCCTTACTTCAATTTATAGTATCCTCGTTATCGCATTAATTTGTTGTAAACGCTGCGGCTATCTCAAAGTTTATAATTTATTATTCATTTTATTGCTGCGCCAATTCATTAATTTCCTTATATTACATAAATAACGTTACTGTTACACTGTATACCATTTGCTTTTGCGTTTAATTTATAGCCAACATTAAGTGAATTAAATTTCTGAAAGAAGTTTCTACTGTAATTGACTTCATCGTTGATATGGACTTTTAACGAGATAACAAACAATTCAATGTTAATTTTACTTTTATAAATTTCTACATTCATAAACATAATTTTCAGTTTGAAATTTTGAAATAGACTTAGAAAAAAATTTAAAAATTTCTTTAAAATAAATTTCTTTCAGTTTGTCTAAATTTTCTATTTTTGTAAATTTATATTTTTAGTTTAGTTAATATTATTCTAATTCGCACTAAGAAAATTATTAAGTAAACATTTAAAATTTGGAAATCGTTGCTTTCAACTATCATAAACTAAACTTGTATCATATCCTCCAATATGCTGTAAATTTCCAAACTTTTTTTCCCCCTTTTGTGGGATGGGAATAAATATTTCTTTTATCGAAGATTTAGCATCGCATGTGTAATAAATATGTGTGTGTGTGTATTTATGCACGTTCCTGGGCAACCGGCAAATGTTATCTAAGCTCCCCTTCTGGCCCCGCCGCTCCTCTCGCCACTTCCGGCCCAAGAATCAACGGGTCCTGTTGCCATGGAGCGTCCAAAGTTTGGGAGTGTCACGAACGGGGGGGAAGCGGCGGCGGCATGGATGATTCGCCCTTCCCATTGGTCCTCGACTCTGAAAGCCAAACCCGAAGGGGGGCGAAACGACCCCGCACGCACCCAAACCTCACCTATCCAACAAAAACAGGGAATAATCCCTCACAATACCCCGCATTAATTACTTAATTTCACTCGATACCGCTTTGCTACTAACCGAACCACGCATGCATCTAAAATATTAATCAACCGTGACCTAATTCCACTCTTAAGAGAACGCTCTTGGGAGTGACCATAACAATATAAGACTATGATGATGATGATGAGACTCGACCAACCACACATTACAAACTCATTAGATTACATCAATTTAAAGCATAATTACGTTTTAAATCATCACTACTTATCCAGTAGTATTCAAGTAATAGTCTGAAAAAAATAATAAATTGATTTAAAAAAAAAACTGTTATTTCATATTAAACCATTTGAAGATTTCGTTTACTCAAATTCAATCTACTGGTGCATCCACACTACATATAATTTGAGTCTTAATATCAGTTCTACCAACTGTACATATAATTCCTGTTACGAAACGTATATAAGTGAGAAAATATATTTTTTTCTTAAAAACTGTCGATTAATAAATTGTAATAGAATAAGATCAACAAAAACATGTAACGAATGAAGTTTTCAACTGACAAAACAAAAATTGCAAACGCTTATCTTTGTATATAATATAACAAATGTAAATATAAGAAAAATAAGTGTTAAGAGTGCAAATTTTTTTTTGTGCGTGGGTCCGTGCATTAAGATGATAGTGTGTATGTGTAAAATTCCATTGAATAAGAAGGAGATCGCCCTGAGCAAGTCAGCAAAATTCGTTTCTCTTCGTGGAAAAGACTCGGGAGTCTTGTTTCCAAAGGCCGCGCTATTTCCTGTTTGTTTGTAATTTTTTTTATATTACGAGCACGACAGGAAGTGACGTTATCAGCGATTCTTAGATCGGCCACTTACCACGTCTACCGAATTTATTGACTTATTTATTTATTCAGTCCAGCTCTTTGAACAGAACAAATCTTTTAACGCCACCAATTTATTCGCTCACTCCAAAATATGAATGGAAAGTGTCCAATTACCGGTTATAAACTACAGATGTTTACAAATCACATATAATGAATGTCTCAAAGCAGCGTATCTCAACCTTGTGTCTAAAAGATGGAGACACGCTGTTCTAGAGTATTTTGAAAAAAAAAAGTTAATATTGATCAAAAATGATTATATAGTAAACTTTAAATGTGATGCTGATTTTAGTAAGACGGTTTTCTTGAGGGCGACGGAAAGCAAACGTAAATACTTGAACGTTTCAAGTAGGAAGCGTTTTTTTTTAGACATGCGGATTGATGGCTTTCTAGGCTTTGTTTATGTATCGATGATCGAAGTTTTCGCCTCGGTGTGGTCTCTTGTCTCAATGGATAATTACAAATTCCACGTTCGACTTGGCTACGTGTAAGCAGAAACTCACACCCTCGAATAATAAACTATTTATTATTCAGTCCTCTCATTTAACTGAAAATCTCCTCTCGTTCCCATTTCCAAATCAAAGCAATTTCCATTTGCTGCTGCTACAAAATCCAATTATCTCTTCAACCCATTTCATCGATTCTTTATTGCATAAGAAAACAACACTCGTTACCGTTTTATTTATTTATTTTTTTTCCCAGAAACCGAATTAGTCCACAAGCATGATTCACGAACATTATGATTCAACGTGCCTTGTTTTTTTTTTCCTGCAGCTGAAGCGTGGAAACTCGATCGTCTCGAAGGAATCATTAAACACAATTAATCATGGATATATACTTAATCCAATAATGAACACTTTATGATTATATTTTTGGAGTGCAGTAATATTGTTTACGACTTTACAGTTCTCTTCCTGTTTGTCGTGGATGCCAAAAGAACAGCTCTAAATGCGCAAACAGAAATTCGACTATAATAAAATGGTTATTGGTAATAAACCTATTTTTTGAAAAAAAAAATTAATTGTAAATTTTGTTCAATATAAATCCAATATATGCATAAAATCTATCTATTTTTTAATGAAATCGGTAGATCCCAATTCGCTGCAAATTTTCAGTTGAATTTATACATTATTATTTTATCGTACAAAATGCTCATAACTAGACTATAAATGAACACTGCATTATCATCATTCATTCACGTCCGGTTGTTGATTTTTTATTTCAGCGGATTTTGTGGTGATTTGAGACCGAACTAACCATTTTTCAAGCACACGTATTGGTTTTTCGTAATCAGTTTATTCGTTATTCAGTTACTGGTATATAAATTGCCAATTAAACTATAAAATATAATTAAATAAATATTTTCTACATTTTTTAAAATTATAAATTAACAATTCCAATTTGTTGAAACATTTACATTTTGTAGTTCACCTTTACCTTCATTCTAATTTACAATAATGCTGCAAAATCGAAACTGAAAGGTTTCGTCGTAAAGTAATGTTATTATTATTATTTTCCATAGATCACAGAAAGTTTCGAAACAATCGCAATCACCTTAACTGTGAACTAGATTTGTGCGAGCGTGAAAAGTGTTTGTATACACAAATAATACTCGCATCGGGCCCGTCCGAAGGTTAGATAAAAGTGACCTTTTCTCCATCATGCGAAGAAGAAAAAAAAATCGTACACACATAAACTATTTCGAACCATCGAAGGTTAAACTTCGCGGAATTTGTTTTGTCTAACAGCCTGAGATTACATTATTCATTACATAATCGCTGAGGCCGTTTGTGGGGTTTCAATAATAATTATAATGAAAAAAAAATGGTTTTCCTTCCTTCGTCGTATCATTTCGGTTAATGATAGGTTTTCAAATCTGACTTGGATGCGGGCTGTGCATTCTACCTTGAAACATGCGATTCATCAATGGCAAATGGAAAAAAAATCTTAAATAAATGTAGTTGATTATTTAAGACATGCTTTATTTAAGTTAAGCTTATCGATAAAAGTATTATTACTTTGGTGTATAAGATGATGAAAGTATACCCGAAAATATATAGACTTTTTCAATATCATGATTTTTCCTTGTGTTGTTGTATATATAATTTATTGTGATTGTTGTTGTTGTTATTAAGACAATTCAATGTATACCCAAATGTTAGTAAGAAAAATGTGTTTAATATGCACTTGCGTATTTCATGAAATTTACGTAAAGGAAATAATGACTAAATGATTCAGAGTTTAGTTGATATTTTGTTTCTACTGTATCCTTTCGAAAATTTTAATTGATAAAAAAAAATTAAAACCAGAATCGTTGAGAAAAATAACTTATTTGAGTTTATTTAGTTTTGTGTACATTGGTTTATGGTAAATGTCAAGAAAAGCAATTGTATTGATTGAGTGAACGAATCGATTCGGTGTTACGAACGTAGATTTTTAGTGAGCGTTGCGCAACTCTGCGTTTTGCGTAACGCGAAAGGAAGTGTGGTTTCGAGGCACGTATAAATATGCTTATTAACCGACGAATGAAAAAGAAATAATATAAGAAAAATAAAGTATATAATGAAAAAGGTAATAAATATCTGGAAAAGAGCGTGGCAAATGTAAAAGTGAATTCATAATGAATGTGCTTTTGTAATCAAGTTGTGTAATCCAATTCTCCTGCTCACGATTGCGAGATAGAAAGAGAGAAGGAAAAAGAAACATGACGCGTTCGTTTGTAACGGCAGAAAAAAAGTTTCTATCGCGTGAAAGAGAGAAAGAAGGGATGATGATGATGTGACGGTGTTGGGTCTAGAGTGGGAGGGGATGAGAACGAATAAAGCGAAACGGAAAAAGATTTTCCATTTCGTTCACCTTGGGACGAGCCAATAAATATCGAAAAACCGTTCGAAGGTCGAAAGATAGACGAGAATCCTCCCCCATCCAAGGTCACATTGGCCAACCCCTGCATCCCGAAACGCCATTGCTGGCGTCGGTAGCAGGCAGCACCCCCACCCCATCAAAAAAAAAAGTTATATAAAAAATAATGCGTAAGAAGTTGTAGCAGTAGACGATGATGATGATTTGTTGAAGAACTTGTTGTATAAACTAATGGATTAATAGGAGAGAGAAAAAGACTGACTCGATTCACAATATCAGTTAGTCTAAATCCTCTCCCCTGTTCACCCAGAAGTATCGATGAGAGCTCCAAACGGTCCATCCAAACGGTGTAAAATCCCAAAAACGACTACGTGTATTCGAATTTTTTTTCGGCGCTGCCTCTCTCTATTAATAAATTCCGTCACGCACTTTGGAGCGTTGGTTGGTTGCGCGCGTTACATCAGCTTCTCTCACTGTTTCACTAATGTAAGATATCTCGAGGTTGCGTCACTACCGATTAAATATTTGGTGAAAGACTGAGAGAATCGTGGAAAGGAGCGAAAGATAGATGGATGAAGAAGGGAGGGGAGAGAGCTGCGGCTTGGCAATGATGTTGTATGTACGTACTACTACGACGACAAGATGGCGGCGCGTCATCGCGTTACAATGCGGAAGTTGCGAAACTGGGTCGTCGTCGTCGCTTGATTCCAATTGGAAAAAAAAAAATTAGTAAATTGTTGGATGAATTTGAAATTTAAAAAAAATATATTGAAGGTGAAAATAAATTAAAAAAGTAAATGCCGAAGCGTATACTGAAATTCCGATTGGTCGAAGGTGTGATCTTCCGTTGAAGCGCGCACAAAATAATTGAAAAATAAATAAAATGAATTGATGATGGTTGTTCTTGTCGGATACACTGAGTCGTTGGTTTTTCTTTGAACTTCTTCTCTTGGTGAAGTTGTTGAAGTAGTAGTAGTAGTAGTGGATGGAAGCTGATGATGGTGGTTGAAGGTGGTGGTGGAGGTGTAGTAGAAGGCACGACGTTCGCGATCGGAGGCTTCGAATAGAATAAGCAACGGAGTGGCTACAGCGGACTAAACTGGCTCTTGTATGGATGGGTGGGGGGATGATCCTGCGCGTTGGATTGGTCGACGCGCGACTCGATCATCCCCCCACCATTTGACGCATGCGCTCGCAGGGGACGCGCAGGCGCCACGACGCGAAAGCGCTCCGGTTTTATTGCGGCTAGAGCGGGTGAGTGAACCGTCGTATCGTCTCTCTCGCACCCCGACACGTGGCAGTTCGATGACCTCGCTTACACGTGTATTGTACTGATGATTATGATGATGGTAGTAGCGGTGGTGGTGTGTGCTGCATTGTTGCGCAATGCAATTTGTACCGGAATGCGGTTACAATTCGAAAAACCCGCCGCCGGGGAAAATGCCACGAAAAACGATTTTCTCCTAACACACCACCACCCACCCACCTACCTACCTCCCACTAAACACCCCCCCCCCCAACACCAAAGAAGCAGAACAAAAACCCCGCCTTTCCCTCCCAAAACCGTGAAGCATCAACATCATCGTTAGATGGAGGAAGAGAGAAGAACCTCGGCCTCGACGGTTGAAACTTTCTACCACACCGACAGGCACAAAACGGAAAATGGAACAAAGATATTGGAGTACGCTCGCTTTCAAGTATTGATTAGCCGGAGCTCGGGATGACTCGGTCTGCTTCGAGCCGCCGCAACTGGGTCACCAAGCTCATACACGTGTCTGTTTTTGGCCTTGGCTTAGATGTGCTGCCGATTATCTAAGAACCTTCTCCCAAAACCCATTTCTCTCCGAACACTCTCGTACGCATACTGAGAGCTGCACACAATGAAAATCCACCATTTACAAATTACCAACGATACAACCAAATACAGCAACAACAAAAATAACAATTAGTAACCTTAGCAACCTAAGAAACAAAACACCTCCGGCACCACATCGATCCAACAATAATAACAACAATTACCCATAGCCTTCTATATTTTTATATAAACACCGTCTCGTGACATTTATAATACAATACACATTTCGTAATCATCGCGTGGAAAAATAAACTTAACGAGAGTGAGAGATACATAGAACGAATAAGAACGAACAACACTCTTCTTGGTATTGTTTTGTACGTACACACATCGATTTGTTTGTTTTGCGCGTCGCCATTTTGTTTTCACCAGGAGGAAAATAGGCATCATCATTTGAATTATTGGATACTCGAAAATAACGCTCGTACTACTACTACTACCAAAATCGATTGAATTATTCAATTCTTCACGTAACTCGCATTTGGTATTCTAATGACTCCTTCTTTCACATAACGCTTTTGAATATGTAATAATAAAACTAGGAAACACAACTATTTTTTTCAGAGATAAAATTAAGTTTAGTTAATATATAACTTTTATTTTATTCTTTTATAAAATTTGATTATTAAAGTAAATGTTACAATAATATAAAGATCATTAATGATTCCAACAATTAGAAAATTTATTTTCTATTATTATTTTTTTCCCAAAATGTTTGTACAAATATGATGGTTTTAAATCAATTAACGTTTAATTCGAGAATATTTAAGCGAATACCTATAGAAAATTCACTTAAAACTCGAGTTAAGCATTAATTAATACGATAATTTGAAAATATCGAATTTGTGCTAACTTTTAACTGGAAGTTACGTTCGTTAATTACTATAGATAATTTCTGCATAAAATCCAGTTAATCGAAATTACAAATACGAACATCTTCAACTAAGAGAAAAGTTTTGTAAATATTAATAAAATCTTTGAATCAATTTACCAAATAGAAAATTGAAAAGAACGCCACGCCATTTTGTTTTTTTGAATGTACATTTATTTACTGTTCCAATTCTTTATAATCAGTTTAGATAAAAGTTTATTTTCTCAATATTGACAAAATTAGGTTACTGTTTGAAGTACAATACTTCAAATAGTAACTAAATTAATCATTAATCCCATTTACACAACAAAATGTTGACGAAATGATTGTTTCAAAATTTATTGAATTAATAAGTGTTGTAAAATTAACAGGTGAAAATTTAATGTTTCAAGTTATGAATTGGAATTTAGTTACGAATAAAGAGGAGTTTGCTTATCGTTAGATCGAATTACAGGCAAACAAAAGTTTCTATAACAAGTTTACATTTAAGTTTATTTATTTAGTTTGTTTTGTATAACACAAGATTATCAAAGTAATATGAGAAATTGTTGTTTGCTCATTAATATTGTAACCTGAGGATATCTAGAAAGTTTGCGTAATGTAATCTGAAGGGTAATTATATATTTAGCAACTATCTTATTTTTCTATAAGCTAATAATAGAGAAAACGATAAACATTTAGATTGATATTAATTTGTTGTGGAAACAAACAATAATTTCATGTTATGCGAAAGAACGAACGAACGGTTGTATAAGAGAGCGTCGCAGTACAGTTAAAATGTTGAAACACAGTTTCACAATGGACCTCCCGTCTATTGCTGGAACGCCGTTTGCGCGGAAACCGCGCGGTTATGAAATGATTTCTGTGCACGCATCGATTCGAAAGTTCATGTTACAATGGAGCCATTAATCATTGACGAAAGTGAAAATCCGACGAGGATTTGTTGTTGTTGTTATATCGATCGGAGGCGTTAATTGCATTAACACGAGCGCATGCGTTACAGTAAGAAAGATGATACATTTCTCACCTTGGATCCACAGCATATATTGTTCTAATCGATTATGATTTTTTTTTATATTAAATTTGTTATATTAGTTCTTAGGGAAACGATTTGCTGTAGAAAATTTGAATTTTAAAGAATGCTTCTTTGAGTTTGTATGTAGGTAATATTTGTACGCACCTCTGAGTGTTTATTGTTGTTCGTTCTTCGGTGGATGGGCTTCTGGACGTGGACGGAAGAAGTGGTCTTCCTGTGTCGACGTCGTGGCTCCTCTTGCGACGTCACTCTTACAACTGTTTGTGGACGAGGATCGCGCGCGGACCTCGACTGTGTGCGTGTCAGTGTGTACGTGCATTTTGTGTATATATATGTGAGTATGCGTATGTCTATGTGTAAAATCCAAGGAAACCTTTAGGTTCTAACATTGATCGACGCCGCTTATTTTCCAGCGCCTATGCTGCACGCAACTGGCAGCGCAGCGCAGCGCGCAGTAATTTACCATTAGTTCAGTCACCGTCTAAACCACGGTCGAAATGGGTTCGGGGCGTCGCGACGCCCTCAGACCGTGCCATCATACCGAATCAATAGACCCGCACAGTCACATTCTAAGGGTGAACTAGTTCTTGAGAGCCGCGGATCGTCGATGCTCCGGTACCTCGGATCACTCAGACTGTGACGAATCCACATCTTCGTTCCTTCAATATTTCACAATTACACGCGTACTCACACGCAGCTACACACACATATATATTTGTAGTTAGTTTTTTTTTTCCTCTTCAATTTATTTTTGCTCTTTCCAAGGGCTAAATCGACCCCACCTCTTCTAAGACCCAACAAATTCGAACCACCCACTTCCCGTCCTATCCCGGACATTTTCGATTTCGGACAACTTTCACTTCGGCCTCATCGGAGACCCAGATCCAACGATTTCCCAAATTACCCAATAGAACGTCCAACATACGAAATTTTTAAAATCTAACAAAATAACCGCTCTTAATATTCGATTATGTAACTACTCCAATTGGTAACATTTGTAAATTTACATTTAAATCAATCAAGGTACAATTAAACATAAATATCACCATTAATTTTTACAAATAGTTTTAAAATTAAGCATGGAAGCATTATTTCATAGTTTTTGTTTATTTCAAGAAATTCTTCATGGAATATTAACGTTTTTTTGTTACTGTCAAATTGACAATAAATTACTGATCAAAAATATATATTTTGGCTTTTCTTTTATATAATTTTTGAAGACATTTGATCAATTATTGATGCCGAAAATCCGCAGGACGTGCTCGTGACAAAAGGGCTTTTCCTTCGTCGGACGTCCATCGTTTGATCTCTGTTGTATGTAAAGAATTACACGCCTGTCGGATTTCGGTAATCAATCGAAAACCGAACGGTTCTTCCGCAACAATGACGAGGGTTTTGTTTCGGACGTACGGACGTCATCCGATTAAATCCCCCGATTCGGCAAATCCAATACGCAACGATCAAAGATGAAAGTCACAGTTTGCAGCGGAGGATCCGAAGGAACGAACGCAAGAAAATGTAGTTACGTGAAGCCTTTTCGAATGGATTTGCATAACGTAAAAGGCACTTCTCGCAATGAGGTCAAAACTGGCGCAACGTACTTGAAAAAGTGTTAGCGGTCTCGTCTAAATTTTTCCTAGCTTTTTTTTTCTCTCGAGAATTTACCACGTCTCTCTCCATGGATACGAAAACATAACTAAATAACGGAGGTATCGATTGATGCGATATCGTCATGGTAATTTCCGTTGTTGAATTTTACGTTACGCCATGCATCGATGATATTATTTTTTGTCATCATGAAATTTCGCATTATTATTTCGGTTCAATTATGCCTATTTGCAAACGGTACAATAAATCTCCGGTTTACGGGCTTATGCCATGGAAATATAAGAGTTTTCCCTTTATTGTCCCAATAACTTTCGCTGCGCATTTCAGTTTCAGCCAAGGATATAAAGTGGAAAACCTTTCTCGCAGCGACAATAATCGTATACATTCAGTGCGAATAAACGAGCCACCATTACACGGATGTGAACGAGCGCGCCAAACTATTGGGCGTTTCACGAAGAAGAAGTAATCATTTCAATTTGGATAAAACACATAAACTTCTATAAATTCACATCAAATTTAATCATTTTATTTTAAGTATCTTCACTCTCAAACGTCTAGACATCATTCTAATTTTATAATTTATTACAATTTTTTTTTTAATTGCTATAAATTTTACAATTTACTTTTCTAGTATTTTTATTAAAATATTTACATCATTAATTTATTTTTTTGTAATTTTTTAGTACAATGAAATTATTTTTTTAATTTTCATAATTATTTCAAAATTTTTCTGAAATCTTTGTTCAAAATTCTTGAAATATTCTTCTCTGATCACCACATACGTAGTTCATCGAAAATGTAATGTTTGATCGTTTATTTCCTTTGTTCATATTCGTTCTTGTTTCTACATTGGTGGAATATAAAAAGTAGCAAAAAAGAACCGGATGACAAATAGGGAAATGGCAAAAATTGCTCCTTACGCTACAGCCACCACAAAGGAATCAATTCCACATATGACACAGTCACAAATATACACAAATTGGAAATCCCTCTTTGTCAATTAGCTTCTAGTCTAGATCGCATAGCATAGCATAAATGTGCACACAAAGGTCGTTCGTTACTGCAAAAGCAAATGCGGGATCGATTCTGAGGCTGCGGTAGAACAGAGACAATGTTCTTTGTTTGATCCGCAATTAAAATCCGCGGAAATACGAACTGGAGGAACGGTGCAGAAACGGTAATTTACGTTTCACGCGTGATCCAAAACAATTACCTTTCGCACCTTCATTGTTTTCGTTTTCCCTCTTTCTTTTGTAATTGGGTGGTTACCATGGTTATCGTTGCACTTTTCAAGGTTGTTCCGCACACTTCGATTTTCAAATGTAATGTGTAATTACTGCATGGAAAATGAACATGAAAAAGTAATCGTTTTTCTGAACAGATTTGGGGAAATTATAAAAACACAAATAATTATTACATTTCTGTATTATATAATTTATTTTATTATAACAAAAATATATATAATTAGGGCTAATATTACATATTTATTTTATAAGTTAAATTTATGAAAAGATTTTAAATGTACGTTTTTTAGTTGAAATTCATCAAACAACAAATTAGAAACTTTTGGACGGAAATCAGAACACGCATTTAATAAAATGTAAAAATTTCATGAGGTAATTACTCTCCATTTTGCGGTGCATCATAAATCGATGCGAAAACGAATTAACGGCTTAATCGAGTGAACGAATAAAATAATCAACACGAAATGTCCGTTTGATGAAGATTAATCGTCGCATTAACAAGTAAATGGCTTTTCATTCTTTTACTTTTTTTTTGATACAAACTTTGTATTTACATCGCGTTTCATCAATTTCACAATGCAGCAGCATTTCACCTTCCAACAACAACAAAATAAACGTTTAAATACTTTAAATGATTTACAGCCGCACGGAAAATCGTTATTTGTCGTATTAATTTCGTGGGTGAAAGAATCAAGGACATTAAAAAAAAATTGTTGTTTACCATTAATTAAATACACATTTTCATTATTCGATATTATTTTACAAATATGATTATAAATTATGTTTTGTAGATATAAATTTTCAGTTAAAATTATTACACTTGAAGTTTCAGTTGTTTATTTCAATTAATTCAAACAGTCGTAATGAATTTAGTTGGACTATTAACATGAAAAAAGATTTTATCACGCGTTTTACCAAGTTAATACTCTTTTTACGGTTAAGGTGGAGTATTAAATTGATTGTGAAACGGGCCGTAAATGTACTATTTATCTTCGCTGTAAATCATTACAAGTCTTCTATTACTCAGCTGAGTAAGAAGATAACATTGAAATTCAAGAGCTTCCTTTATGTTCTACTTGACACTTGTCAAGTGAAACTTCTATTTTGATAAATGAAACGTAATAAAGTAATGCATATAATAAGTTGGTATACTTGTACAAGTTGTCAAAATCAAAGTGACAAAATTAGTAACAAAAGCATTGGAATTAGAATGGATATTATCTGTACTGTGTGTACGTAAATCAAACGCAATATAAATACCAAGTACTTGTCCAAGTTGTCAAATGCAGATTGCTAATTTTTAATAATAAATGCATTGGGATGTTGATGGCGGTGTTGCATGTTTTGCAAAAACGTATATTTTTTTTGCGGAAAGACTGAATGGTAGAAAAAGAATGAGAGAGTAATTTAATTGCGTTGGGAAGGAGACGGCTATATATCATCGACGCCCCAGTTTCCCGCAGGCCGAGGGACGGCAAAGAAAAACGAAAGTACTCCGCGCTGGGGCTGATCGTTAAAATGTATTCGACGGGGATCGTAGTCGCAAGAGGAATCTGGGGAGTGGGAGACGGTTGTACGAGGGAAAAGGAAGAGAGAGGTGATAGGGTGTGTTTGTAAGTAAGGGAAGGAGTGAGTTGGAGGGAGCGAGAGAGAGAGAGAGAGGCACAGTTTGCGATGGGGCTGCAGGCTGGTCCCCTTTTTTGGGGAGAGGAATGGGAATGGTGCAGTGCATCAGCGAGAAGAATCCCCATAAATCCAGTGTGTTCCAGTTGGAATATATGCCCTAGTAACAGAGTGTACACGTGGTGGGTAAAATGGGGCTGGCCGGGAGGACCAGCAAGGTGGGGTTTTCGCGCAGCGCCGGATTAAGCCTCTTCAACCCAGCGAGTCGATACCGGTGTTATATAACAAATAATCTATGAAAGATTGTACATTTTCAAAAATTATAGTATTAATATTGGAAAGTTCACAAAAGAAATCAAACAATGTAAAATTGGCATTCTCTTTTGATGTTCTTGCCTTGATTTCAACAATCTATTAGCAACATTGTATGTTAACAATAAGAATTATTTGCATTATTCATTGTGCGCTTTTAATAGCTACGTATTCAGTAGCGGCTTTTGTCTGAATCTTCAAAGAAATCTGTCGAGTAATTGGCTTATTATATTTTACGTTTTTTCTCTCCATTAAACTGATTCAATAACAACAAAGTTTAATGGTTACAATTTTAATTATGCTTGCATTTAATTAAATTTTATTGAAACTTAATAAATGAAAATATTTTTATTACTAATTTAATTTGTTTTAAATAATTCAATTTGATATAAAAGCAGAAGGAAATTGTAATAAATTAAGAATTTTATTTTATTATAACTTTAAATATCGTTTTATTCACCGAATGTTTTATCAATTTATTTTTTAATTTGTTTTCTACATTTAAGAAACATGTATTATCTCCAAGGTAGATCAAATTGAAAGTCTTTTATTGCCGACAATAAATCATTAAAAGTATTTAATTAATAGGTTCTAATGATTTTAAATATGATATGAAGTAATTTAGATTAATTAATCAAACTTTTTTGGAAAATCATTAAAATTCCTCTGAATCGCTGATTTCTATGAACACAAATATATATTTCAGATATTTTATTTTTTTTTTAAATATTTAATGTGTGTGGAAAAGGGTGTTCGAATAGTTTCCTGCGAATCCGTCCCTGCAATTTTGACAGCGGCGTCGGTGGTGGAGGCGCCGGGGATCGGAGGCGGCGGTGCCAGCAAACAAGCGAGCCCGCAGGATCAATAGGGGTGGCCCAGTTGGCGTCGGGCGCGGCCATTGCGGGCGCCGGGACGCCCCGAGCATTGATTGACCTACTGACCCCATTACGATCCTCTATTAATAGCACACGCGGCCTCACAAACACATGCCTTCCTCCTCTCCTCTCCGCCTCTTCCGCCACCTCCTCCACACCGCCCGCCGCTCGAATCTACACTAAACATCTAAACTTGTCACACACTACTCCGCTCTATACACGAGTCCTTACTTACTCGCACACATATGCCAAATGAAATTTGTTCCAACACTCCCCCAGTCCACTTACTCCACTGTAAACAAGCTTATTATTATCGCACACCCCGAACTATATATCACACCTTAACACAATCACACCAACCAAACACACATCCGAAACAGCACCAATTTTCTTCCAACAAACGTAAACTTATATAACGTCCCAACTACAACAATCCGCTTTCATCATCTCACAGCAAAATTCACGATTATTATATAGTATCCAAATACATTTACGAGGAAATTTAGTTTTTCTTTAATTACTTTATTAATTAACCAGCGGCAAATTATGAAAATAAAATATTTATTTTATATGACTTCTTGTAAATAAGAAAACTGGAAAAAATGAAAATAAAAAATTACACATTATTATATAGTGAAATCTACATAGCAGATTCTTGCATAGTTTTTTTTTAATTCAAAATTAAATGTTTATTAAATGTATATTTATTTATTGAAAACGGAAATAAATTTTGTTAATTTTAAAAAATATTTAGAGGAATTAATCCATCATTTTTATGATTTGGGTTATCTAAAATAAGAAACGATTACAAAATAAAAATAGGTCAAAATTGAGCTGATTTCATGTAACAGAAAATTAAATTATTATTTTTTTTTTGATAAAAATTTTCTATTTATTTATAGCCTTATACACTTATAATTTGGAATATTTATATATTTTAAGGTACTGAAATTGATTACGGTTTTAAAATGCGTTGAAATTGACGTTGTTAATTTAATCATCAAATTATATACAGCTGGACTTGTTCAACCAAGTGACAGCAGCATTAATGTCATTATTGATGTGGCAACGGAGGCGCCATCTAATTACGTCACAGATTGTTAATCAATATTGTGAATGTGAGAGAGACGAAGAATTGAACGCAACTTAAAAGTGAAAATAACAAGGTCCGAAGGATGTTGATTGCTGCTCGTCCGTTGCGTAACGTGGGCTAACGGTTCAACGGGTGAAGAAGTAACCGGCTTCTACGGCCGTGCACGAGTACATTTTTATTTTCACCTCAAACGAAATACATTTTTCTCCTTTTCCTCTTGCATCTCCAACCTCTCGAATCATCTTCATCAACGAGTACAGTTATTTTGAGTGATGAGGAAAAAGAAGAAGACGACAAAACAAGAGATAGCTCACTCGATTTCCGTGGGACTCAAAAAAACCGATTCGTTTCGAAAATGGTTTTCGTTTTTTTCCTTCTCCGCTACTCGCAGTGTGGAAATAGTTAGTAATACAATATTAATAATGGGAGTACTTTCTACCAGCGTCGAAATTATGCGTGAAAGTCCTGGGCGTTCGGTAATTGCGCAAGAGGCGAAGAAAGCCCACGATTCGAGATAAAAAAAAAGTTTTTTTGGAGGGAATTGCTTAATAGACGAAGCGAGAGAAAGATGGATGGAGAGCATTTACATATATTTCCGATTATAAAACTTCCCGTTCTGATATTTACACGTACGTGGGACGCTTTTTTCTTCTCTCTTCATTTTTTTCCTCATCTTCTGTCTGGCCTCTCCGGTTATGCAACGATATCTCCTATCAGAAATGCATTCATATTTAATACCAAATTTGGGTCTACATCATGATTACGCAATTAGAAATTCAATCCAACTCAACACATTATTTCCCTTTAATAAAACATGCTGACACTAGTCGCAAAAGAAGAATTTGGAAGAACATTATTCTAAAATTTAACCCATCCAAAAATACTATATCCGACGCTTTCGTATTTTAATACTAACGAAAAACACCTGGATTGTTGCATTTGACTTATAATTTAAACTAAAGTTGCAATGAAACAACGAATCCGTTAATATTGAACATAATTGAATTCAATTTCTTTGCACACACATGGAGAAAAAGAAAAAAGTCTTGCTTTTGTATTGAACCAAAATTCACCCCTCGGAAATGCGCACAGGCCGCACGCGCTTCTAAGCCGTTTAGATCAATGCTTCTTTTGGAAGTTCGGAAGAAGAAAAAAGAATGAAAATAAAAAATACGAGAAATACGCAAACAAAGTTCCTAATAATAAACTCTCCCCGAGAAACTTCGTGATAAAAAAAAGGGACATTGTTAAATGGTGAATAGTTTGGAAATTTATGCGGCTCATTCGGAAATGGAGCGAAGCAATTAATTTTCTCTTTTTTAGTCTTATTATTAGTATTAGTTTTGCCTTATGCCTCGAGACCCGAATCTTCGCTCCAAATTTCACGTGATTTGCGGCGGTCCTCTTCCGTGACTTCTACTTTATAAATAAATACACACGACTCGATTTTATGGTAATTACATCTAATAACTAGGACGCACTCTAAATATCGCTAAAAGTATCAGTTAGCACTGGAATTTGTTTATATGAAAAACAGGCAAAAAATACTTCCGTTTAAGCAATTTATCTTTTAATTAACAATAATTTTCTTTATCGCATTTTCAATTTTTGCTCTTCGTTTTCTTCATTCCAAACCAATTAATGTGAAAATTATTGAAATGTTAGTAGACTACATATGTAAATGTAAGTATTAATTAAAATATTTTATTAAGTCAAATCTATAGGCTTTTAAATTATTACATTTTATTTTATGAGATTTATTTTAGGTAATCTAAAATTGCTTTTTCTACCAATCAGTAACTTTAAGAAGAGCTTAGATTTTTGTGTTAATTACATGATTCTTTAATTAGTTTTTTTTTTCGAAATCCTGCTTTGGGGCTTAGGAAAAGTTTTCTGCAAATTCATGCCCTCGAGAACCATCGATCGTCTAATTAATTTCCCATAAGGACTAACGTGATTAATTCCCCTCGCTAATTAATTGATGCGGGATTGCGGATACTCACTCACTCGCGTATGAGTATTTCATTGGCGAAATATCTAATTAATTTATGTAATATTCCAATACCGACGCTCTTTTCCAAATTCGCTGCGATTGTTAAAGCAGGATGAAATCCAGGAATTGGACCATTCCCAAACACATTACAAATTTCGGGAGAGGCCCTGGGAACTACGAGCCAACGTGTAATTATATTTTACATTCTTTTTATTTTGGACGTAAAGTGTGTTTGCTGGAGAGGAAAGAAAAACGCTGTGAGAGAAGAACAAAACTCGAATGTGTCTGTTATACACGTAGCTGTGTTCGTGTCTATACGTGTGCACACAAACACAAAATTTGATGTGAGCGAGTGAGCGAGTAGAGAAGAAGAAGCCGGCGGAATAGTGAAAGTGTGACGAGCAGAGGGAATTTCAAGCGCATTTTAAAAGTTCACTGCCCCCTTCTCTTACATCTTCTTCTTATCCTTCTTCTTCTTTACCCGCCTGTTGTGTATTCCGTCTATTTTTAATGCTATATACTCTTAATTTATATTCACGGCGAAACGCGCCGCTCACGGAACAATATAAAAAAAATGTAAAGAAAGAAAGAAAGAAACTTGAGCGATGTCAGAAGGAACGAACAAGGAATTCCCATATATGTGGGTACACGAATTCCCCGAAAACGACTAAAAATCTGTTTGGATTGTTCCACTCTGTGAGCTGTTCTCTCAAGAACAACAATACTTCTTAATCCAACAATCAAATTACAATTAGAGACAATTTGAAAATCTTAATTACTTTCAATCGGAATATTTCCTTCTTATATTACAATTTTTTTTAAATTAATCAAAATTTTTCATTTTCAAATCTTAGTTAACCATCTACTAAAATTTTACCTATTTATTCTGAAAACTAAGAAATTTTATCTAACATTTAAATAAAAAATGTATTTAATAATTTTGAAAAACTGCATTATTATTGAAATAATAATTTATATTGATCATAAATCTCATATAATTTCTAATGATAAACATATTGAATAATTTATATTCCATCAAAATGAAAAGCTTTGACCGTCAACTATCAAACTTCAATTGCACGTTTTCTTGTTCAATTTCATTGTTCTGTTTTACTATCTGTTCTTTGTGTGTGTGTGCTGTTGCATTCCGATGAAACAACAATGGTCGTCGGTTCGTTAAAAGCGATTCCCGGTAATTGCCCGAAAAGCCATTGCACAATTGGAACGCGCCGCTTCCGTTCCAACCAAAAGCGTACGAGAATTGGGAAACGAACTAATCGTAATCATCCTCAATCCACCGATTCTTCTCTTCCCGTTGCATCTAGAAATATCCAATTATAACGGCCAATATCGTCAGCATCATCACAATCATCGCGGAGCGGTCGACAGGTGCGTCGGATAATGAACGAATCAGCGAGAAAATATTTCCTTCTTTATTTATTTATTTTCTATTAATATGAGCATTAGTTGCTTGAAGCAGACCAGATGTGTATCATCCACACGAACCCTCGAACTGTTGAAACAGCGCACATCAAAAAGTTCTATTTTATAATACGGTGGATGCGCTCCAGCGGAAATGGGAGCATTAAAGCTATGGTTTTCAACTTAAAAAGATTAAAAAAAAAATTATTTATAAAACAGCACTTACTTAAATTACATTCGTAGCTTTCCGAAAGAATCATTTCCAATAAAAGTCTAATTTATAATCTCCATAACAAATTTTGGTACGTACATTATTTTTGAACATGGAAAACGTAAAATATTAAATTCTCTGTGTCACGTACTCAAAACAGTAAAATTAACGGTCGAGCAAAAAATTGTTTCCTTTATTAATTGCTACTGAAGATCAATCTTCATCTGAGCGATGAGTAATTAAACGGGCCAAAAAAAGGGAAGTGATTAAGCTGGAAAATAAGTTGATTTTGTACGAGATGGATTAATTAATTACTCCGTTAATTTCGGTGCTGCTGCTTTTTTTTTGTTTGTGTGTATGTATTTGAGTTTGTGGAAGAGTACAGCATCTGGGTCGAGATATTATATGCGAATTAGGTCGAGGGCCAAAGCACAACAACTGAAGCAAAAAAAAAACTGGAGTGAGAGGAGAGTCCGTGCGGATGATGTGCCTTTTTCCGTGCGCTCGTTACGAGCCGGTATTGATTCCGTGGTCGGAGCCAAACATAAATAAATAGCAGAACACATACATGTACGCAGAGAGAAATTGCTTCTGGATTTAGTAATGATGCAGCAAAAAAATATGGGTCGAATAAATTACTAAATATGGAATTATTCGTATTTCGAAGAATCCGATTTGGGGAAATTTTCAAATATCTAAATTCGGTATCAGCACAATTTTGTAACTGAGTTATTTGGAAGTGAGCCGGAGGACCGTTATTTAACGGTAGCGTATTAGTATAATGTATTCACAAATTTTCGATAGTAACCGCGCATCTCGCGTACAATGAAACAGTTAACGCAATTCCTGCAGTTGAACAAGTTGATTTTAGATTTCAATATTGTATTAAACTAATTCTAATATAGTTAATTTACAATAAATGAATAGTGTATATAGTTATGGTTATAACGACTTTTATGTATTATTTTTCAGTAATCAACGATATTTCAATTAATGTTTAAGATTAAGTTTTGCTTATATTTCAATTCGTGGATTTACTATTATGAATTGTAAGATATAAACAATTCTAATAATAATTTAATATATAAATATTTACTTGATCTATTGATAATGAAATTGATTAAGCTTAATATTTTAACACTGTGGGAAAGTTTCATTTATATTTGAGAATCTTTGCTTGACGTATTCTAACGGTTTTTTTTTTATATTGTATCTGATTGTAGAATTTTCTTGCTTCAGTTGAAATGAAAAGAAAAAATCTAATGTTGGAACAAAGCGTAATTATATTTTATTTTTTTGGTGGCGATGTGTGAGAGGAAGACTGCGGGGCGTGCAGGGAGAGTCCGTTGCGTTGAGTTGATGGCCATTGTGTCTTAGAAACGAACTCTTCTTAAGAAGTGCGGGGTCGAAGATCTCGAGTTGAACTCTTTGGGAGAGATGGTCTATTCCTCCTCTTACTTCTCTCCTCTTCATCCTCCTTCCTAAACGTCATACGTATACACGTGTCGACGTAGAAGTGGGTCAACGGAGACTACGGCTCCGTGCCGTTGCATCACGCAAGATACTAGAGTGGCTGGCTTCTTCTCTGCTCCAAACGCTCGATATTCCCATCTCTGTCCAGCATCCGTTCCACGGGTTCGGCATGATCATCATCATCATTATACAGCTATGCGTACACTCAATTATTTTGTCATCATTTTAATCCGAATCCGTTTTATCATACCGTGGCCCACCACATAAATCCATCCTTTATCGACGTACGCTTTTCTTTTATTTTGTTTCTTTTCTGTTCAGTTTAGTTTTCAGTTCTGTGTACGTTTCGGAAGAAAGAAGCCCCCGGGCCACGGCCATTCGGAACGGAAACTCTTATCCAATTTTCGTTGCGTGTCCCGTTTCCGCATCGATCCAACTAAAATATTCACGTGCACCTTCTGATGGGCAATTAACACTTCGGAACTCGTTACGCCCCGTCCAAACTGTTTTAATCATCATCTTTTTTTCTTTAATTTTACATAACTTTCAAAGTTTTCAAAATTGCCGTAATGAACAGCTTCAAACTAAGTACGTCTTCTTCCCAAGTTGCATATTTATACAACGTAAATCTACTTTTTATTACAAATATTTACCTAAAATCACCAGCTCAGTATCGATCCATTACCGTCATATTACAGATTTCTTGAACCTATACGTCCTCCAAAAACGACAATAAAACCAACAATTCTCTTTAAGTTTTAGCAATAATCGTTAAAAATTATTAGAGAAATTTTAAATTTAAATTCAAAATTAAATTACAAGCAGATGGCGCATCGTGTAATTTAAAAACGTCCATAACTAAATTAATATTTATTCTAGCACTGAATTAATTAAATTAATAGAAAGCTTAGTGAAACCGCAATATTTTTGTTAATTAATATTCATCACTAATGTATTAATAGTAAACCTTAAATTTAAGCAGCGCCAAAATCTTTGAACTATAAGCTTAACTGTAACATATATAGAGGCCACATGCATCATCCTTTAGCCGAGAAACAAACCAACAGTGACTAGAACTTCTGAATCTGTGCCATCTCTTCAATAGTTTATTGTAAGCTCTTCAAGTTATGAAGAAAGAGAACAGATTATTAATTTAAGAATAGATTAATTATAAAATTGTGTAGGTTAAATATAAATTATTTGATTGTTTCATGAATGTTTCAGCCATCTATCGATAATTTTTCCAAATTATTAAAAGTAACCTTTAGTAAAGTTGGATGTCCTGTTTCGTAGTTCAAATGTGTAACATAACCAAAACATATATATTATGATGTCCCTTTAAAAACAACATTAGTTGTTTACAGTCCTTTTTTTGCTTACACAAGGTAAGTCGTCTGAAATTATTTGAAATAAGTGTTTGCGAATGTAACGTAATTATATTTTTAGACTATGGACAGTTATGGCAGTCGTCTATTGCCTCCAAGCAAAGAAACTTCAAGACCTGCATGCAAGAAATGTGGCTATGCAGGTCATCTCACGTACCAGTGTCGCAATTTTATCAAAGTTGATCCTAACAAGGATATAGTGCTGGATGTGAGCAGCACAAGCAGTGATTCCGAAGACATCAATTATTTGACACCCCTAACTGAACTTCGAGAGAAAGAGTTAAAGGAAAAGCTGAAGAAATCTAAGAAGAAGTCCTCAAAGAAGAAGAAAAAGAAGGAGAAGAAATCAAAGAAAGCCAAGAAAAGGAAGTACAGTGATTCAGAGAGTGAAGATAGTAGCAGCAGCAGCGAATCTGATGAAAAACATAAAAAGAAGAAGAAAAAAGTAAAGAAGAGCAAGAAGAAGAGGAAATCCAGCAGTGAATCTAGTTCAGACTCGGACTCTGATTAAGTGCTTAATCTGTAATACATTTTTAATGGTAGAAACAACCTACTTAAGTACAGTAAACCTTTAAATAACGTGGTACGACTTAATAAGAGGGTTGACTTGTTTTTTAAATTAATTTTATGATTAATAAAATATTTAATTTTTCTTGGTAATTTTTGATTTCTTTTATTGGTAGAAAATTTGAAATTCTGTTTTTGTTTTGACAATTGCTTAACCTCAAAATTAGATACACAACAAACAGAAAGATGAGCGAGAAATTTGATTATAAAGCCGCTTGGGCTTTGATAGAAAAAGTTTTCCCAATATTATCGGAAATCTATACATTGGTAACTACTCAAACATAATTATTTTTATAATTTCTAAATGAACGATCTTTTGCAGCCATTTGCAAATAACATCAATGAAGAAGAGTTTACAGCAATCGTGAATCTCATAGAGAATTTAAAGTTAACAGAGACCATACAGAATCTGGTGCTGAATCGAATTGAGAAGCATGTGAGGGAAAACATTGTGCCTGAGTTTTGGTCTTACTTTAAACATCAAGAATGTGAATTTGATTGCTTTAGAAATTTCTACTGTGCAATCGAGCTCTTATTTGAATATTATTCAAAGTTTAAAGTGCTTACATATAGGATAGAGCATTTAAGGAATATTACTGGTTTCAAGAAGCATATATACCAAGAGGCGATAGTAGAGAATGGTTTGCAAATGATTTTTCGATCAGTTTTATTGTCTCAGATGCCTTTGAACTATAAACCAACAGTGGAGAGCTTCTATAAGCTGGCTTTAAGATTGGAAGATAGCGAGGTTTTTTTGAGTGATGGGCATTGTTCTATTTGCCATCAAGAAGAATGTTTATGCACACAATATTTTAATGAAACCAATGAGTAAGTTTAGTTTAATAAACAAATCTTAAAGTTTTATTTTCATATATGTTTTTGAAGGAAATTGACTGATTTAAATTTAATTGAGCCACTTGTTGGGCAAATTCTCACATCGATGATCTACAGTTATATCGAGAATCATATAGAGAAGACGTGTAAGGATAATTTCGACGCTGCGTATATTGAGCCGTTAAAGAAAGTCAGTTCTTAATCTAGAATTTTATTATGGTTTTCTAGCAATATTATATTTTGCAGTGGTTGTACAATGTGGTGATTCCTTGGTTGAATAAGATCTATTACAATCCGTCTTCAAGTGGCACGGAAATCGTTAAATTGACAAAGAAATTGGTCAACTATCTGTATGAAACTTACACTAAGATCAGAATATCTCAGTTATTCAATATAATCATTGAGTATCCCGAATCTTTACCCGCGTTGGAGGATTTGCGGACTTGCCTTCCGAAGACTGATCTCAGATCATTCCTCACGGAGAAACTGCAAAAAGCGATGGAGACGCGTCTTCTGCATCCCGGGGTTAGCACTCCGGATATATTAACTGCGTATGTAGCCGCAATCAGATCCATGAGGGTCTTGGATCCGACTGGTCTTATGTTGGATACGATAACTCAACCTGTTCATCAATATCTGAGGAGTCGCGAGGATACAGTTAGGTTTGTATTTTATATATGCCAAGTAAGTTATATAACGAATATCTTGCAGATGCGTGGTAAGTAGTTTAACGGAAGAAGGTTCGAATGATTTGGCGGATGAATTGGTGAGACCCGAAGGGGTAGATGAAAACGCACCCACTGAGGAGAATTACGAGAATTGGGAATCCTGGATGCCGGATCCAGTCGAAGCTGATAATCGTAAGTTACATCAGCAGAATCAAAATACTATAATTATATAATATTATTATTACGAATCATTTGATTTTGCGTGTTTACTGTTAAATCTGAAAATAGGCGAGAGAAAAAGAAGTGTTCACTTTCTAGAGCCACGGTTGTTGAATAACAAATGCATCGTTCGCGATCGGAAAATTTCACCGCGCACATGTTATAATCATAAATTATCCACGTCAATTAGCTGCAAATTAAACATGTAATTCAAATACGCAAGAGGAAAACTGTTTTCACTCGGATGGATCATCATGAATATATTGTTTGCAGAAAAATCGCAATCCGCTCGCCGCAGCAACGACATCATATCGATGCTCGTCAACGTTTACGGGAGCAGGGAGCTTTTCGTCAACGAATACAGAACACTTCTTGCCGATCGTTTGCTCTCGCAATTGACCTGCGACACCGAAAAAGAGATCCGTTACGTGGAGTTGCTTAAGCGGCGATTCGGTGATTCGCAGTTGCACTTTTGCGAGGTCATGCTAAAGGATATAGCGGATTCGAAGAGGATCTCGCAGCACATCAAACAGGACGTTGATTACATTGAAACCGATATTCCGATGAACGCTATGGTTGTGTCCGCGCAGTTCTGGCCTGCCTTCAAAGATGAGAAGGTGCAGCTGCATGCGGTCGTCGATGAGCAGATGGAGAGGTACACGAAGGGCTTCGAGATGCTGAAAGGGAATCGAACGTTAACATGGAAGAAGCATTTGGGTATCGTGGATTTGGAATTGGAGCTGCCGGACAGAACTCTGAATTTGTCCGTGGCTCCTGTGCATGCGACGATCATCATGCATTTCCAGGATAAAAGTAATTTTTGTTATGCAGGTGTAAGAGGATTCGCAGATTAATTGTTTATTGTTGAAAAGATATCTGGACTTTGGATGAACTGAGTCGGCTGATGCAGATGCCGTCCACTATTTTGAGGAGGAAGATTGGGTTCTGGCAGAGTTACGGGTTGATTTCAGAGTTGAGCCCTGACACGTTCCATCTGATCGAGGAAGGTGAAGATAAGAACGATTCGTCGGGTATCGATATCGTCGTCGAGGAGGAATCGGAAAGTGCCATGGCAAGCGCCGAAGACCAACGCGAAGAGGAATTACAGGTGCGACCCTCAATCTACAACATTTACAAGTTTATAATTTACCATTTTCAGACTATATGGTCTTACATTATCGGGATGCTGATGAATCTGGATTCGCTTCCACTGGAGCGAATTCACCAGATGCTGAAGATGTTCGCGTTCCAGGGTCCTACCATCGAGTGCAGTGTGCAAGAGCTGCGGCAGTTCCTCGACCGAAAAGTAAGGGAACATCATCTCGTACTTTCCGGAGGACAATACAGACTGCATAAATCTTAATAAACTATCAAAATAAAATGAATTAAATTTCACCTATTATTTTAATAACAACCTCCTCTCCCCGATAATCTCATCGGAAATATTTTCAATAACAATTGTAAAATTTTAAATACACATTTGAAAGGCAGATGTGTTTGCGGTTCGGCAGGTGCTTGCATTTATTTATTCGAATCATAATAGCGTGATTCCATCCAACAACACATGCAATTAAAATGCACATTATTTCAGAATTTCTAATATAATAAAATGAATCTAGTTATGTTATATTCTTGAAAATACTTTCCAATTTGAGCAAAAGCATTTGATTTACAATTAAAGATTGTTTGAGTATTTTTACAGTATTCTATATATTTATGAAAATATAATTAATATTTAATCTACATTCTGATTACAATGAATGATCCTTCTAATAGTTAAAATTACTTTTCATTAATTTATAGGTAAAAGCACAATTCCTATTGTGAAAGCACGATTTGTTTAAATTGTATTGCTAATAATAATAACAGAGACGATAAATGTTGAAGTTTTGAAAATTGAATTAATGCAATAATAAATCAGTTTCGTAAAAAGTATTCATGATCGATGATGATTAACGTAAATCTGCTTTCTCAGAAAGAAGAATAAGAAGCCTCGTTGCCATAAAATAAACATGAACAATTATAATTGGAATGGTAAAAGGAGAAACATCGAATGGGTTGTTCTCTAGAAGAGAGCGAAGATGCGATTGCTATCATTGTGTGAGCCCGAACATAATTTCTTTTTAAAAAGCGATTATCCATTACCATAATTCTTATGTATGTATAGTAGTTTTCGATTTCTTCAACCTAGATATCGAGGATTCCACAGAAAAGGGGCATCGGCAACAATTATCCGCTTTTACTGGCTCACGCGAGAAATTGATTCGCGAGGCCACAGATGATCCGAATTGGAGCGCGAATCTTTACTGAGAGCCATACAGCACTCTTCACAACAGTCCGGTGGTGGTTGGTGGTTATAAAAGACGATGGGTGCGATGCGAAAGTGATAGTGAGTGTGTTGGTATACTTCCGAAGAGATGTTGCAAAAGTCGCTCCTGTTTGCAGCAGTCTGTCTGTTTGCATTGCACGTGCAGTGCGAGGATCGCAGGGATGTCCACAGGATCATCCTGAAGACGGAAAGGAGCAAGAAACACATCGCAAAGGTCTCTTGGCGAGAAGTTAAAGAGGATGACTATAATTGAAAAAGGATTGTTGATTTGCAGAAACCGAATATGCAGCACCACAAAGTACGAGATAACGAAGCTCACGGATCCATCGTACACAAAGATTTCGCAATTCCATCTCGCTACAATTTCAGCCCGGATCTTCAAGACCTCATCAAACCGAGACCTCCGCATCCACACGACTTCTTGATCACCTATCCAGAGGAACAACTGAACTTTGATCACACCTACAACGTAGATACTAGTAAGTCTTTTTTATTGTTCGATTCACAAGCAAACGGAATAATTTTAAACAAATTTCAAGACGCCTGGTCTCCCGTTACGGGTTTTGAACCGGATCAATCCAGCGGGACCAGAAACAAGAAGAAGAAGCTACGCCGGAAGCCTTCCACGGAAGAACCGTTCTTAGACTTTACCACTTCTAAGCCGCTGAAGAGTGTGCATCCAGTGCATTTTGAACATTACGTTAATTTTAAGAAGGTAGCGAAGAAACCACCTGTGAAAATGCACAATTCGTATGAGGTGTACGAGGAGGTTCAAGAGAATGAACCGCCGCCCAAGAGCAAAAAATCTGCAATTACAGCTTTCAACAATTTGTCGCCTTTACCCTACTCGTTCAAGAACAGCAATCATTTCTTGCCCACCGTCACCACTTACACGCAGGACGTCAAATACGGAATCAGAGTTAAAGGAAGAAAGTCGCACTAAATCTTATTTTATTTCTATTTATTCTATACTATTATATAGATATTATATTATATATACATATGCAAAACGAAATAGACAAATTTTATTTACATCTGAAACAGATTAATTAAACATGGTATTTTAATGGAATAATTCGAAAACCAAACAAAATAAGTTTCAACTCAATATAAATATAGCCAAAAAGTTAAAACTTATTCCCAAAATACAGTTTGACTCAACACTTAGGAGATACGCGTACCCATACTTCCCTCTCGTGGTTTAAGGGCCTTAGCCTTGGAAATCCGATAATCAATTATTTATCCACGAAATTCATGAAAAAAAAAATCAATATTTTAAGCTTGTTATTTTCGAGAAATAAGAATTTCTACTAAAGATTAACATTAAATATTTGTAGTCTCTTTATTAATAGAGGAATATCTTAAATAATTATTGAAATAAATGTAGATTAAATACAAGTATTGCTTCGATTATGCGGCGTATTGATGATTACTCCTGAGGACCGACTTCAGTTTAGGACTGGAGGGTGGAGTGTAATCCGGCGCCGGTATCGTCGGTGGCATCACTTTGTTGGGAGACTTTCCTCGGTTTCCTTTTCCGATCTTTGCTACCGGTGGAGTGACCACCCGTTCCTGCGTTTTCGGCTGCGGGAAGTCATCGTACGCGTTGTACTGGTTCCCCTTGTAATCGTACTTCCTTGCACTACCCCGATCCTCGTTCTGGGTCCTAGACATGGATGTGCTCCAAGAGCTGTCGTCGTCGACGAAACCACCATTCACCTGCGATATCCACGGCATCGGATCCGCATCGTTCGACACCTCAGCGAAGTAATTCCTAAAAGAAAACACGTTACTTTAATATAATATTGGAAATTTGTATTCGCACTGTCGAGGAATTGGTTCGAATGCGTTGATTGCTGCCTGCTGCTGGTATATGATCGGTGTATCCTCCTTGAAAAGTAAACAAACTTTAACTATAGGATATTACGGGTTTACTTCAAAATAGTTATACCTGTTTATTGAGTATAAGTATTATTTTCAGGGAGATCGCGCATGCTATCAAGTTGAGTAATAACAGTACGTATCCTTTGGCCGCAATGGACATCATTATTCCGACAGCCAAGATATTCATATCAAAGTCTAAAATTCCATATTTGCTCATGATATTTGTAAGTGAAATCGGTTGCAAATGTGATATGTAATCATAGTCAACCGCGAAGAATATAATCAAGATTATATCCAAGATTGAAATACAGACAGTGATCGTCAACCAGCTGATGAAATACCTCTTCATGTACGACCACTTCTTGAATCTCAGCACTGGAGGATTAAAATGTATGATAATTATAATAGTTCAATGTTGTTGTATTTAAGCTTACGCCAAAATACGTGAGAAGAAATAGCCAACCATACGACGGAGAAGACCATGTATATGAAAGCCGAATAGTATACGGACTGATTGTTCATGTACAGAATATCAATATAAAAATCATCTATAAATTGAAATTATGGTAAATATTAAAAACTTTGTCGGTTTTAGTTGATGCTTTAAAGCTTACTGAAATACATTAAATTCAACGTGAGGCTAAGACGACTCGCGTACGTATCTCCCAACGTGACCTCCAAAACACCATTTCTGTAGAGTATTGCTATTATACTTAATATAGTCCAGACTAAACCTTGCACCTGAAAAAAAAAATCGAAATATTAAATTTGATAAAAAATTCCAATTTTATTGGCTTTAATTATTATGATTTCAATTCTTTAAAAATTTAATTTCCTAGATAAATATATTTTATTTTTGAGAAAAATTGATAATTTTATCGTTTCATCACAAATTTAGCCATTGTTTCAGGTGATTAATTAAATTCTAAGATTCGGGAAAACCTAATTAATAACAGCATCTCAATATTTCCGTCTCTCTAAAGCAATAAATGTTGTTGTTTTTCTTTCGATTCTAGCAAAATTTTATGATCAAGATGTATTGCTTTTAGAAATTTTAGACTCTGTTCCGAGTAAAACTTTCTTTTCAAAATTTTCGTCAAAACTGTCAATGATGATTAGTAGTTATCTATTTAAGAATAGACACAATCTATTGTATTTGATATCATTAAGTGTATGAATTTTGAAGTATTGAATGGAAATGAATGTGGATTCTTCTGGATACTTACCACTCCAAGAGTTGCGATAAAGAGACCAACAGGTCTGACCAGAGGGTGAACAGCCATCACGGATTGTGCATATCCCGAGGAAACCCAAGCGAAACGAAACGTGAAACTGGCGAATACAATGTGAACAGCAGATAAGGACTAATCGTTGACGAGTATTGCAGATAAATAGTGATATCAAAATACTTTTATTATCTGATAAAAGGGCGGCTTCGAGTGAATCACAATTTCGTCATGTTTTTGGGATTTACATATGGGATTTATAATAAAATTTAAAACAAATATACATATAGAGTAAAAACGGTAATAAATAAGCTTAAAAAGTATTCTTTGTCTTGGTCTAAAAGTGCGTTTCCCTCACGTTCGTTTGTACTGCAAAAAAAAAAGTTTTAATGATTTATGCGAATGTTGATGGTTTCGGTTACCATTTGATTGGATCTTCTTGGTTTTATCCCCGTTGTCCTCGAGGTAGGACCAGGGCAGTTGTCCTCTTAGTTCCGAGTTGAGTCGCGCGTTATCGCCGACGTTTGGACTGGATTTGAACGTGGAGCAGAAGTCGTCGCCTCCGGCTCGGCTGCCGGTGCCGTTACTCCTGCTGCACTCCTCCAACTCTTTGAAAGTGTTCGAGTAGTTCAATTCGCTTTTGGTGTCCTCGAAGGGACCGTAAAACAGCTGCCAATTCTTGATGCGCGCCTCCGAGTTGTTCTTCCTCTTTCTCCGTTTAATCTCATCGGCGTACCGTTTCTTGGATGCCCGGTACGTCGCTCTGCTGACGACGAAGAGCAGCACCAGATTGACAAGCCAGATTACGCCCAAACGGCCGGACACGATAGCCATGACCACAGCAGTGGACAGTTGGAACGAAGACTCCTCATCCTTATCCGACGAACTCTCTTCACCCAAATTATGACTCTGCTTAAAAAAATAAGTGATTTACCAAAAATTCTCAAGATATAATTTTTAGAAAATCTAAATTTTGTATTTCCGTATACTTGAGTAAGATTAGTTTAAAATTACATTTTTGCATTTTATTTGGAAAATAAATTTCGACTTTCATTTCGGGATAATGATTATCTGAGCAACTTTCCGCAGAGAAGAAAAAGTAGTTACAAATTTTATTTAATCTTTGTGCAAGATTTTAAGAAAGTTTTGCAAATGTTCGAAAAGTATCAAAAATAATAATTTCAACTTAAGTAATTCAAACAAAAGTCCAATAATATTACTGTACATATTTATATTTTCTTTATAGATCTTTTCAAATTATTGTAAAAAGTTGTATTTTTTTCTTAAATCAGAGTGAATTATGAATGTTGAATCTTGTTTACTTACAATCATTTTAGGTACTTGCAGACTGAAGTAGATTGCGCAGAAAACGTCCATGATTAGTGAGATGAAATCGATGATGATCCAAGGCGAGAAAAAGAACACGGCCGACCACTGTTTCATCCTCATCAGGGTTCCAACTAGGTGAATATTCACATTAAAATCATCGTTTGGATAGAAGAGATAAAATGGACATACACACACTCAAAAAATAAGAACGTACTTAGCAATGACACTGAAGTGATTATCCAGAGCGCATCGAAGATGAAGTAGAGCAGCATCAGCTTATCCGTAAGATCGGCATTGGCAAGATGCAGGACGTCCAGCAACGTTTCGTTCTTTTCGTTCTGCAAAAGCCCGGTGAAGTTGCGTCCTTTGAGGTAATCCTCGATAGGTTCAATATCCCGTGCATCATCTACAAAGTAGTTACAATATTTATTGACGCAATTACAAAAACTCAATTCAAATTTGAGATGATGGAAAAATTACTGTAAAAATACGTCAGGTAAAAATATAGCTGAACTTTCTGGTGGATGCGAAAATCGGCGGCGAAGAGCTTCCTTCCCGCTAGGATCCACCAAATGTGCAATCCAGTCTGCAGCTGCGAATTCAAGGAAATCATTAATTCCGACAACAAACAACATTGTTTTTTTGGTACTTACTAGTGTCCAGATTGAGACTCCGATGCATACGCATTGGTCACTGTAAGGAACCATATTAAACTCGCATCTTTTTTGGGATGACGACAGGTGAGGAAGGATTGGAGGAGAGGTAGAAGATTAAAAAAAAACTACTTTTCAACAACTAGATGTGCATGATTCTCTCTGCGTGTGTGTGTGAGTTTGCGTGCAACTATGGAGTATTGTAGATATGGAATTATTGTCGCACATGATAAGATAGCAAAACTAAATTTAAATCGCCTTTTTTCCTCTCGCTCCCAGCCCGTCGTTTTTATTTCAATCTGCACACTCTTTCCACCGCGATTATCATTATTCAATAATACATCCTCTCGCTAATCTAATTTTTAGTTATTACCATCAGATAAATTAGTTTTACCTAATAAGGTTTGATTTACATAATTATCGCACAATTGATCAAACCAATTAAAAATTAATTTAAAAAATTCAATTAAGAAATATTAGTCAAAACTTGAAAAATATGGGATTCTATCTTTTCGCTTCGGACTAATAAAAAAATTAAAATAAAATATTCAATACTTGTTTAAAAGTTTTGAAATAAACAAAAGATAATGTTTGAGTCGTCGGTTGTTAGACTATGTCATATTAATTGGAATCGTTAATTGTTTGCAAAAACAAGAGACAGTGTAAATAATGCTCACTTGTTTTTTACTATGATCGAATCAGAAATCAATGATTTCTAGAGAAACTGTGTATCTTTCAATTAGACACTTTCCTTGGCATATTAACAATATCAAACGCCTGTGTAACACGTGGCATAATTATAAATGTATTTTGTTTATGTCTTCTTTAGGTACATATGTTTTCTTTGTTAATAATTGTTAAAATAAAAAGTTAAGCAAATATTTCTGATGATGTTAAAAATTTTCAAGAAAGTAACAAATTTTATAGAGTTGAATGAAAAATAGACTGCTGGATGTTCGGAGAATAATGAGACAATCAAATATTATTTTAGAAAGACGCTTATTCGCGGAAGAACAATGATTTCTCCGGTGTGACGTCGCTAACTACATTAGCGTGCATTTCCATGGCAAACAGAAAAAAATGCAGGCAGCATGATTCAGAGAAGTGACCAAATCGCACGCATCGAAACCAAAATCGAACGATTTTCTATCTCGATCTCCGTCCGTTTTTCGCTTCCACATACATTTTTCATATTTGTCTTACGTAAGTGGGAAGATTTCCTTACGCAGTTTGCGCTTTCAATTATCACATCCGAATTCGCATATAAACGTAGACGTATTACGTTTCTTTTTTATTCAGTCGACGGTTGTTTATAAGAAGGAAAAATGATGAAGCAGGTAACATTCGTTGCAATTTTGGGTGGAAACTTTTATCTTAACAGTGATGTGCCGTAGGTTTTATTGTATTTGTTGCTGGTCGTTTTCGGCGGAAGCAGAGCTTTTCCGGTGCAAGAAGATGAAGGCGTCTTCGCCGATGGTCCCATAGATCTGAGCAACTCGACCGGCCCAAAAGATCTGTGAGTATTATTAAAGATTTTTTTTTAAACTTTTTATTTATTTGAATCCGTTTTAGGTATGTGATCAAAACTATAGTATACGAAGTGGGCATCTTGACGGACGCTTCGAATGATACGAGCAACTCAACCGAGATGTAAGTGTAGATTTATTAAAGTTAGTAGGTAGTTGGTTTGAAAGTTAATTTCCAGCAACGAAGAAATAGATTTGACTTTCTTCAATCCGCCGCACAACGGTAGCACGATCGACCTCAGCAACATCCCAGTTCCGATTCAGACAAACATCAGCGGTATTTCTATCACAGGAATTGCTCCAGTCAACTTCGGCACGTTCGACCTGAAAGGCGACGACAAGAACTTGCTCGTTGCACCATTAAACGGATCCGCGATTCTTCCGAATGCCGTCTTAAGCGTGACGCAGAACGTCAGCACCGTGGACAGCGAGAAAGGCGAAGAGATCCTCAAGCAAATTTCGCCGCTTCTCAACCTGCAGAATGGCACCTTGAATACACCATGAACGATAAAAATCCCATTAGACTCGGAAAAGGAAAACAATAATCATTCCAAAGGTCCGATCTTTTCGTCTTGCGAGACCCAACAAGGTCACGAGCCAAAAATTATATATCATAATTATTCCTTAACAAAAAAAAATCCTCACCGCGTATTTTCACAGTTCATTATCACTTTATGTAAATAATTGTTGAAAATATTTTTGTTTCTTTGAAAGAAAAGAAAAAGCAATGCTTGTCTCTATAATAAAATTTGTTGCCTTTTGAACAACAAATTTATCGATACAAGATTTAATTATCGATGTTTGGTCATCTCTATTTGATATTAATATTTAGTACACCTTTATTTAGGCCTTATATAATATAAGTTAACATTAATTTATATCAATTAGCATAGATTCAAAAGCCGTTTTTTATATTTTAAAATATATAAAATTAAAACAAAATATTATGTTACATAAATTATTTTGATTAAATAAATAATAACTTTAAGTTATGTAAAGTAATTAACAATAACCGATTAAATATCTCGAGCTTTCAAATAATATTTTTTGTAATTATAAAGAGTCATTTTAAGTGTAATGAATAAACAGTCAAAATTGCTGAACTTCAAGTTTTATTATGCGACAGTAGAAACGCCATCTTCAGGTTTTCTCTTCAAGTTTTGGCTCTGCTTTAATTACCAATTTAAAAATAGGAAAATAAATGTTAATAAAAATTCGATAAAAATACTGAACCTTCGTTAAATCAGTGTTTTCCAAACTTTCAAGAAAGTGTTCGGAAACATTGATTTATCCGTTAATTTTTTAAAACAATTGAAAAAAAGAAGGGAACGTCAGGTTGGAAAATAAAAGAATAACAAATGGCACACGCGATGTAAAACTAATCATAAAGAAACGTGCACATGTTTATATTTATTTATATATATATATATTTATATAATATATTTAAAAATAACCATTCTTATTATTTGTTTGATTCTTTACATTAATTTCTTTTATATAATCGAGGTGATTCCATTAGAAGTGTTATTAAACTATAATACAGAAACACGCGAATCTCTTCCACGTCTCAGCCTCCATCTTCTCATTTCATTGCAAATGCATTCATATTTTGTTCGTTAATCAACTGTTTTGTTTTATTATCAAAAAATAATAATAATATGTAATATAACTACAGCCCATCTCTCTGCACACTTCCAAGTCTTCAAATATATTTTTGTTGCTCTCCGTCGTTTTGCTGTTAAATACACACGAACGCACGCACACAAAAAGTAGAATTCGTCCCATATATAATATATTTACACCAGAATTTCGTGTCATTTCTCCGTGCGTACAAAAATAGAAACTGCTGTCCGGATGCGAGGATCCTCCATTTCAAACAACGCAACAATAACAACAGACTTCCAAATCCTGCAAATTAAAGAAACAAAGATCCGCTCCGCATTTCCCCCCAAAAGTGGAAAAAAATATTACATACGCAAGAAAACACATCCATTCCGATCGACTTTTTGATCTTAACTGTTTACACATCATATTAGGAGTATTTACATAAGAATAAACAAATAATTGATTCGTAAAATTATTTTGAACAATATTAAAGAGAAAAATACATTTTTTTTTATATATATATAAATAAATATATTCATATTGGGGAGTTTGGAAACACAATCAGGTTTTGCTCAGCTCATCACTTTCCATCGTTTAATGTCGTAAACAAACAGAATTAGGTAAAAAAAATATGTACAATGCATGGTAGTTAGATCAATCATGTTCATCTTATTTTATATATATATATATAACTTTGTTTTTGTTTCTTCTAGAAGGTAAAAAACACAATTTTACTTGCATGTAATTTGTATATATCATTTTTTTTTCATCATCTAAATAATCTGTTAGTCTTTAGGTGCAACAATCAATAAAATTTGCCTAAACCTAAACCGCACTGAAAGAATGAACAGAAAAGAACAAATCCGCTGGGCGGGATTGGAGGATGCGTGGAAAGGGAGGAAATAAAGGATTCGAGACACGCCCTTCGCTCGCACAATAAATACTTAAATTACAGGGAAAGTACAAAATAATAAAAAATAAGGATTTTTTTGCTTGTTTATATATATATATAGTTATGTATATAGTAATTTTTGTTTCCTAAAGAAAAAGAGAATATAAAATCGAAAACCTATATCGCTTTTTTTTTGTTAAAGAAAAGTCGTAACAACAACTGGACTAAGTCATTATAAATATTAAATTGGTCCGTAGCGATGCATCAAGAGTGAGAAAGGGTGAGAAAAAAAAACCGCTAATTTGAGTAATTTCTTTTCTTTCAAAATCAAAATATTCCGTAAATATATTTATACAGTCACTAACATTTTTGTTCGTAAATTTAAAAAAATAATATAATAATAATAATAATAAAAGAAACAGAGAGAGAGAGATAGATAAAGTGAAGAAAGGTGAAACAAATATGATAAACGTTCGGAGGGTAAATAAAAAAAAGTGATAATAAATATCGAACGCTTCTTCCAGTGTCCATCATCCCCATTTTCTTTATACACAGTATCCACGCACTATTTCATAATAATTTCCATTTATTTCCATCCTTCGTGTACATATTTTCACGTTTCGCACTCTTTCAATTCATGCGCTCGCTCATTCATCAATTACAACCATCATCATCTTCACCATCGCATTGTATAAATTAATCAATACATATACATATATCTCTTTTTATTACTTTTCTTTCTCGTGTTTTTTTTTTGTTTGTTTGCGTGTATATTCATCATTCATTCAATCGTTAAACTTATAATCTTTTAAATAGTCTCAGTTATTATCTCCAACTAATGAGGTTTTGCGACGAGCCAGACGCTCAGCTCTAGTTATTGAAGCATCGCCAACTAAAATCAACAAGAAAAAAAAACAAATTTCTGTTAATTACAACGACGGCATAATTCAGAAATGCTTTTTCTTTGTTATTTGCTGGAGGTAGGTAGTAAACACTCTCGACTTTTCACCGTGCACAACACAAGAACATTGTTCCGCTCTCACAACTTGCTCCTCGGCTCGATGATGATGCTGTTTTCTGTTGCTCATATATTTTTAATATTTTTTATTTATATTTATTTTTTTGCTTTTGTTAAATCATCATCCGTCTGTGTATGCTTATCATAATTATTATTATCATCTCATCATCATATTCTGTGTATTTTTTTTAAATATATATTTTATATTAATATATTTATATATATATATAGGTTATATACTACTATATGGACATTATCCTAGGTTTATGATTTGAATTTCTCCTGAGTCTATCGTCGATCCTGCCAACGGAACTTCTTTTTTATCCAACGATCTACCTACATTAATTAATTTTGATTTTAGTTCACCAAATTCAACAAATACAAAATCCTAAACAACTATCATTATTATGTTATGTACAAGTCATTCTGATCGAGCGAACAAAACAAATGTTAATGATGGAAACAAAACGAATTCTATTGATCCATGAAATATTTTCTATCGACAATTGCTTGTGCGATAAAAAACTACCCACAACAAATAAAATCAGTTTGAAATGTATCCTGGCTTAGTATGTTTAAGTTGTGTATTATTCGCAATGCAATGCAAAACAGTCGATAAATGTATACATCATTCAATAAAAATTGCGTTGTATCATTCTAAAATAAAATTTATATTGAAAAATTACCGAAAGTACATTTAATTTACAATATCGACTGTGTTGCATTGTATTTTTTCTAAGAATCTGTTCCAGTCCTATACTGCCTTCAAATCTATAAACAAAATTATTTTGTATATACGTAATTTGAACGCATTATATAGACGGGCGACAATTTCTTAGAGTATAAGTATAAAATATGTTTAGTGAACTCTTACTGAACCCACTGAACGGGAAAGCAGCAAAGAGTTATACTTACTTTTACTTGTGCTAGGCGTGTTTTTACTGGTGGATGGGTGACTGTCCTTGCTGGATCCGGCACCGTTCGACTTGGGCATCTGGGGAATGATCGTGATTTCGTCGTTGATCTTGAGCGGCTTCAGCAGCGATTCGCCCTTCGAGCTGGGAGGCGAAGAGTTCACAGGTTTCTTGTCGTTAGAGCGCTTCGCTACGACACTATGCGCCGAATACACGTGGTTTTCAAACTGTTTATACATGCCAAAGGTAGCCGTACACACCGTACACTTGTACGAAAGGTGAGCAGGCTTCAAGGTCATGCTATGATCTCTGGCAACGTGATTCAGCAATTTCCATTGGTACACCTAAAAAAACAAATAATTTCCAATGAAGTACTGAGGTCATATTTTAATTTCCATCAATCGTCAATTTACCCTTCCACAAACAGGACACCGTCCACTGTCCTTGCATTTGTTTGCGGCTTCCTGCATGCTCGATGTGACCAGTCCGTGCGAACCGAGGAGATGCCTCTCCAAGCCCTGATCGGTGAAGAACCTGAACTGACACTTTTGACAGTTCAAGGGTGGTCGATTGTATATCATCTTCGGATGGATCTTGACTTTGTGTATCCACTGCATATGGTTCCGCAGCTGCTCCAGGTCTTTGATATACCCGTCGCAGATCTCGCAAATTACGAAGGAGTTCTTCGAGTTCGAGTCGCCAGGTTTGGCACCTGCGACACCAGGGAGAGAGGAATTCGAAAGCGACGTCGCCGAAGAACCACTGCCTCCCGTAGGCCGTGGTAACGGCGTTATCGAGATGCTAGGCTGGTGAACTGTTTTCGACTTGCTCGACGAATTCTGCAAAATCGACATTAATAATTTATTAGAAAATGAATTCCAGTGAATAGCGATACAAGAAACAAAAACTTATGGCCATGCAGAAAATATAACTTGAAACTTAATAAAAGAAAATTTGGTCAAAGGCCTGCTTTCACACTAAAATCTGATTTTTAAACACAATTCAAATACGTGTAACAGATATACAAAATTACCATTTAAATAGAATTGCGTAAAAGATGCGAGAGCAGCCTATAATTAATAAATTCATAAACATGTGTTTGATTCATATTAAAACTAAAATAATTGTAATTTAATAATCATTAATTTGTGAACATATGAATCAAACTATACTAATAGTTATTTGCAATATATTGTGATTGAAGCATGCAAGTTTTAGTTACTTCATGAAATTAACAATTGTTATTATGTAAAGCACGTCCGAATATTAAGCGTTTTTTCAATTATTAAAAATAACATTAATTAAACATATGGTGTCTGCAGCGAAATTGAAGTCTCCGGAGGAAAAGTATTTTAAAAGTAAGATCTACGCTGATGATGCAAATATTTGTCACCTCCGGGTACTACATTTCAGAGTTAACGAATTACAAATTGCATGGTTAACTACGATTCTGTAGGAGGGAAACCAAAAACCTTGGAGACGTGTTGTGTTAATGTAAATATTGATAAAACAAAGAGATATAATGTTGTGGTACCTGAATGGATATTGTACCGGAGGTGGAGGACATACTGGGTACAATACCCATGTGGCCACCTAGCCGATTGCCCATATCCTGACCACCAACGACCTAATACACACATACATATTTTGCAACTTTATTCAAGAAGCATTTGCATGCAGTCGACTATGTTTTGTTTTTTTTTTGCTATAAAATACAACGCGATCTACGACCCCCGTGTTCAAAAGAAATACCGTTTGTTGTCGACAATTACATTTACCTGAAGGAATACCAATTTCGCATTATAGTGCATGTGCAGATTCCATTCTACCGTTTTACGTTTTTTTTTTAATATAAATTAATAGACATTTTTTTTCATGTCTACATAGAAAGTGCTATTGGCCGCAGTGTTTTCGCCCTTATATAAATTATTATGAGTAAAAACAATAATTTCTTCTGTTATTACAGGGATAGCAGAGAACGTAGTATGTTCAATAACATTGAAATGTTCAAATAATAAATCGGAATGGCTTTTTAACTTCGAAATTTTGTCGCGTTTGTAGTGTCAAAGAAACTTGGTAAATACACACGTAAGAGATGACCATTGTAGGAATGCCGGCAACTTTCATTATCTAATGGATCGCTGGCATTCCAGCACGGCGAATTGATGACAAAAGTGCGAAGAATAAAAAGTTGTTACCTGGTATAATTGATTTCCACTGATTTGGTAGTTCGTGGGTACAAGAACGGATGCACCACCTGGAACAGCCTGTTTGTATACGAGGCCCTGAGGGGAACCTTGTGATTGTTTCTTACTGGGCATGGGTAGACTGGGTCTGCCTCGTCCCCGATTCATCGCCGTCTGCTGGACTATCGAGGCCTGCTGCTGCATCTTCATGTAGTTCATCGACGAGTTCTTGGCCATCGCCTGGTACATTGCTGCCGTCGTAGTAAGGCTCTGCTGCTGCTTCATCCTCGGTGCCCTAGGTATTTTGGCAGGCGGCTCCCAGTCGATCGGCGGCTCCAGATTCCTTTCAGGCTTGAACTTTCGCGCACAAGCTACCGAATGTCTAGAGAGTTTCCCCTTCTGGTTATCCTCGAAGGGACAGTTCGGACACTGATGGAAAGCGGGGGCACGCTCCAAACGACCACGTACGCAATGTTCTCCCTCCATGTGGTAGAGAATATCGTGCGGACTCCGTACCTCATACGCGCAAAAATTGCATCTGTACACAAAATTCTTCATGTGCGGCGTCTCCAGATGGAAAGCCATTGCCAGGGATGACTCCGTTTTGTAACTACAGAACTCGCACTTCTTCATGACCATTTTGTACGGTTGATTATTCTCCTTGGTATATTCGAGACTCTTCAGCAACGACTGGATAGTCTTCATCGTCGCCGAATTTTGACCTCCTTCACGCTCTCGTTTTCTCTTCTGCTGCTTCAGGAGATCAGTTTGCACGTACTCCTGCACCAAACTATTGCCGATATCGACAAAGAATTTACCTAAAATAGTAAGATATATTATATATGTCGATTTTTTTATTATTTAACTGTAATATCTACGTACCGATTGGACTGTCAAAATACGTGTGTCTTTTTGTTTTGTCTTCATCCTTCTTATCCTCCACTATCGGGACTTCCTCAATATCGTCGTCCTTATCTTCGCCATTTTCTCTTTCCTTTTTTTCTTCCTCCTCGATCATCTTTTTGATCTCATCAGCCATTGTCTTTATACAGTCTTTAAGATCCTTAACGGGTGGTTTCTCGTACACGTAAGGTACAATAAACGACGGAGCCTCCACAACAAACATATCATCCGTTAATGATGGTAAGATGGGAGGCTGCTGTGCAACCAACGAGACCGATGAGGATGAGCTTGTCGTTTTTTGTGTAGTGGTGGTCATAGGGATGGGAGTGATTGTAGCGCGCATATTTGGAGGATACACGCCTTGGGCGGGAAGGGCAACTGGTAGATTGGAATATGAAGATTGTCCGCTCGACTTTTGGGAAATGGGAATAGGACCGCGACCCGACAGGATGGAATTTGTATCAATAATAACTAGTGTCGGCTCTTTTTTACCGGAGTTACTTGGTGACGATTTCGAGGCTATTTCTACCAGGCGTTTGGTGTCCTTAACTACTATAGTCGAACTAGCACGTTTTTTAGGCTTGTCACTTTGATGATGATGCTGCTGATGAAGCGTATCGGCGAGAGGATCCTGCGGTATTACTTCTTCAATATCCGATTCGTCTGAGGGGGTATCTCTCATATCCACATAAGTCTTGCTCTTGTGTAGATTTCTGGAACTCCTACGAGGAGTCACGCTCGCAGGTTTTCCAGACGTCGGCGTCTTCTTCACGGGGGTACAATCCAGATCAATAACCTCAGGCTTTTCAGGGGTCGTCGTACCATTTTCCTTGACATCACTATCAACGATCATAATATCGTCCACTTCGTTCGAATCATTTAATACCACAGTTTTTATGCTTCCACTATCTTTCACAGGCGTGACGTGCGTCACCTCTTCCTTCGTAATCTGAACGACATCATCATCACTGTTATCATCCACAGCGTGCACTTCGTCCACGACCTCCTCAACTTCATCATCAGCTTGCGCCTTGTCGCCATCCTCATTGCACTCAATTACAGTGACATCGTCCTCCTGTTCAGCGCTTTCGTCAACTTCAGCCACAGCCTCAACCTCCTCATGACTATTATTATCATCATCCTCATCCATTTTTTCTATTTCAGGCTCTTCAGTTCCTTCAACTGCAGCCTCTTCCTCTTCTTCCTTGTGCTCCACCTCCTCATCCTCCTGTGTCATTGTATCTTGACTATTCTCATCTGAAACACTGTTGGCAGTATCCTCTGTACTGGCATTCTCTGTGGTCTCCTCATCTTCCTTCTCAGGTTCCTCCTCAACTTCTGCTTCATCCTCTGGCTCATCCACCTCCATTAGTTCCACATCACTCTTTTCCTCCACCACACTTGCCTTCTCACCCTCACTTATATCACCATTCATCACAACTCGTTCTAAAATAAAAAATATTAAAAATCTATATGGAAAAAAATAAAAATTAACAGTACCTGTTACATTGTCATCTTTTATGTGGATATCATCGACTTCTCCCATTTCCACAGCAGCTGCCATATCAGAATGTCAAACCTGTCGAAAGAAATAACAAAATAATTAACAATCACAGACAGTTTTGAATACACTGGTATATTTAAGCTTGTATAACCTAAAAATAATGGTCAACTACAGATTAGATCAGTATTATGTATTTGTTTAAAGGCTCCATGTGCAACACTATGGGCTTGGGCGGTGAACGCTTTTGGTTTAACGCGAAGAAAGTTGAATGACAACATAACCTTAAAAGTGCAAACGCCAGATGCCATTGAATCATAGCTGTAAGGTGTAATCCATGGTTTATGATGTCATGGTACTACAACGAAAATGTTGGAATTCGTGGAAGTTAATTGAGGGAATGTTCGTTCGTAATTTTGGAAGGTATTAAAAAGTCGTGAATGCGACTGTTTGTAAATAGCATTCAGAATGATGATTAGTGGCGATGATATATATCTTTAAGGAAATAGTATCATTGCAAGAGATTTTTGTAAGGCCAGTGCTACCAACACAGAGAGTACAAAACAAAGATAAATATGCAACAAAGTAGAGTCGGCCGATTGTTGCTAACAATTTAGAGTATTGCGGATGAGGCTTGTCTGGGCTGCGAGCCAAGATAGTCGGAACATCGAAGGGTGGGTTGTTATTGTTATTTACCTAAAACTGGATCATATCCCGCGCCAGAGACGGCGACACGCTGCTGCCGTGTTTTCCCAGCAATGCGTGTTGTGCGTTGTGTAGAATTGATGGTGATGATGTTGTTATGTGTATGTATGTATGTGTATATGTATGTATGGTGTAATTTGTCAACACGGCATTAAAACAGCTGCACACCGCCAATAGTAGAGTAGAACTTGTGACAATCGTAAACAGCCGAAGCGATACGCGCCTTATTGCCGATATTCAAACGCGCACAGCACACTCACTTATGAAACTGAACGTTTTCTGCGTTTTTCTCGACGGAGATGGTCGAATTCGATGGCATTTCCACGCGGATTTCCCACAGGATCACCACAGGAAGACGGACCGTCACGCACACCAACAAACCCTCAACGCTGCACTAAACTGCCAATATGGCGTCTAACGGTGCGGTCACGTGACCCGAATTTGTGACGTACCACTCCATTCCGCGATGTCTTGAAAATTTTTCGTTACGTAAGCAAACCGGCATAAATAATAATAATCATAGCAAAACTATCAATCCCCCCGTGGGCCCCGTCGTCCACTCTATACGTGGGCAATTGCTATCGGCTTTTTCGAAAATTCAAATCTTGTTTCGAAAGTTGCGCTCTTTCGAATCTCCCGCCAACATTTTGCATGGCCATATCCTGTATGTCTTTCCTGGAAGACAACTAATTTACACTATTTCCGGAATATTTGGACCTAAAAGATCTAACCAACATATCCTCACATATACGCAATTTAAATAAAAAAGCGCAACTTTCCAAAACTATTTATTACTAACTTTTAAACTAACAAAACTACTGTTAAAGTTGCATATTTACAATACATAATTATAATTTGGAAGTTTCCAACTATTATCTTATTCAATTTCCTATAATTATAGGGGTAGAAATTATAAAATTTCTAAAATATTTGAATAATGACAAGTATTGTTTTATGAAAGTTTATTGCATTAAATGTTCATATATTTAATATTTAAAATATTTCTCAAACTAAATTAAAAACTTTCGAAAGTTAGTCTCAAGTTTTCTGTATGTAAATTATCTTCATTTTCTGGAATTATATCAGCGATTAATTAAAAGTTAATTGTTTCTTGCAATGCATCATCATCGATTTTATATATTATGAAATTGCATTATTTAGTAAATATTTATGGAACGAATGACTCTCATTACAATGCATTATTATAATTGTTATTATTCGAATGTTGGACACGAAACAACTCGCAGTTGGCGTATGTTCATATTGATTTGAAGTCGAAATTAGGGATTAATTGACGACTGCCATTTGATTACTTAATCGTGTGTCACTTCAATCCGCCTAATGATACTCGCGCAAAAGAAACGATTACGAAGTTCACGACCACGACCCAATACCAAAATACCATCAGAGTAATTCAATGGTACATAATATAATTCTGCTAAAGCAAAATCGATGCGAATTAATAATAAAAATAAATAGAGAACGAAACGAAGAAGGGAACAGCTAACTCCCTTCGTCGTCCATTGATCCTAGCCTAGCTAAAATCGATCCTTCATTTGTTTCGCAGTCGTATTTTGTTATTATTATTATTAATTTTGCTTTTCTTTTCAACATCTTCCCTCTTCTTCTGTTCTCTAGTTATCGATGCGGTTTGATGATGGAAGAATTTCAAAATGGTGTCCTTTTTAGAAAGTGCCTTTGTATGTGTGCATGTATACGCATTTTGTATATAAGGATGAGTATGTGTGTGTGTGAATGGCTGGCACGCTTTTAGTCCTCTCTTCTCTTTCCTCCTTGGAGTTCGGCTTTTGAGAACCGTTGGAACTGAGATAGTAGTAGAGCTCCAACTCTCCACAACCATCTCTCGCCTTTGCTGCCAACAAGCGGACACCCCCCGTTCCAATAGTGGTTTCGTCCAAGCCTCATTTTGTTCATATACTCTGTATCTAATAACTTTTTCTTAACGTTTGTTCCGGTCGCGCTCCTTCTTTCTATCCATCCCGCTCACTCGTCGTTCGCTCTATTTCTCTGTCTCTATCTAGTCCCACTTCAGCCATCTCTTTCTGCATTACCATCCATCTCCTTTTTATTATTTAGAAACACGAATAACGTGGAAAGATAGACAAGAATCGGCGAAAGGACCGGAGGATCCTGTCTGCTAGTAGTATTTGTTGCATTTTGGCCATTCCATCATTTTCCCCATTTGCAACCGACCAGAGAGAATCCTGGCTAAATTTACCCACTCTATATATAGCCGCAATTTGGTTCTAAGCTTTATTGATCACATCATCATGTCATGTCTCTAGCAACATTATCCTTATGCTAAACTAGGACTCGATGTCTCCACTTCCTCTCTCCATCTTTATCTCGTGCACACTTCAACCAAAAACCATTGCTTTGAAACGACACTACCTGATCAATTCATCCTTAATTTACACCTACATCCTTGTGCCATTATTTCGATACGCATCTCATATTGATGCAAAAATATTAATTTTTCAACAATCAATCTTCAGAAGCACAACGTTTCTTCACTTTGCAATTTGTTATGACGATTGTAGATAAATTCATTCGATTAGATTAATAATTGAAAAATCAACTTTTGCGCAGAGCAGAGCAAGAATAATAATCTTACATTACGAATACCTCATCAGCAGGTGATTCATGTTTTTCGGTCAAGGTTGATCAATTCCAAGCATCTCTCGACACAGGGATGAGATTCAAAACCAAGCAAATATTTCGATATTTTTCCGAATAACTTTTGCAGCATATTAGAGATCAACTCAAAATTAATTCATATTAGATAAGATTTACACAACTAAAACCAGTAGATTATTTATAGTCTCCAAAAACAATACAAGAAATCAATATTTACTTAACAGAATCAAGAATTAAATGAAAATATTAAGATTTCTTCATTTGAATATTTAAGTTTCAGAAATTGTTTTTTTTTTGGTTCAGAGAATCGATAATGTGTCGATGCAGTTATTTGTTTTGGAAATATCGAATCTTTTATTTATGCGTCGGAGGGGTGAAACAACTCTTTACCTCTTCCTCTCGCTCATACACATAAACACAAACATATTGTATTGCTCTCTGTCTCTCTCTTTCCAATTGTTTACATAGCCCACAGCAGACGTATCGATTCGAAAGGAGTTGTATGAATTTAAGGCAACGCCTTTTGGTATTTCGCTTCCACATTTAAACAAAAATCGATAGATTAAACTTTCCTGAAACGCTTATTTGTTGTTTCTGTGCGGGGTGCGAGATCGTTTTGTCTTTCAGGAAATATCAAGAAAAGTAAAGTCTTTGTTTTCAGATTTTCCAAATGAAAGATTACATATTACATCACCATTATTATATACTTGCAACACGATAAGAGAAATACACTAAAATAGTTTTCATGTTAAATTAAATTTATATTATAATAAATTGAAATATAAAAATTATAAATGATGCATTTCCGAGCTTCGCATAAAATGAAATCAATAATTAATTATGGCATTCAAATATTTATTTATTTATATTTGCAAACCGTTCTGCGCAAAATAATTAAATTAATTTTTAAATAAAATAAATGCATTTTCATACGAAAGATTCGTTTTTTAGCTGCAAATTATTAAATTCATAATCAAATTTATATTTTATTTTTTAAAGAATATAATAATTTTCTTTGAATTATTTTTGATCATTTAGATAGAAAGCATCTCAAAATTAATTTTGAAAAAAATCAATAATGAGAATGAAAAAAAATCAAAATGCATAAATCGCAAATTCTAATTACCATAATTTGTAAATGCAAAAGCAAACTATTAAATTCGATTACTCGTACTTCTTTAAATACGATTATCTAAGTTTGATAAGATAAAAATGAACAAATATTTATTTTTCAAAATTGTAAAAGCAATATTGTCTTCAGTGCATTAAAATATTGGAAAATCAGATGAATGTTTTCAATTTTATTTTTCAGTTTACGCACGTTATTAATTGGATTAGACAAAAACTTAAGGTTTTCGGATTAGATCTTCATGCGTTGATCATTGGACTTAAGATTTATCGTTGAAAGATTTGTTGAATTTTTTGAATCAATATTTGCAACAACATTAATAATAATAATAAAATTGAGGAAGAGTACTCACTAGAAGTTTCTTGTACTAAAAGTGTTTGAACTAATCGTCGTCCTGCTCGTCGTCGAACGAAAGCAACGATTTAGTGGTGGTACTCGTTTTCGCCCTTTTATCCTTCTTCTGGCGTTTCCTTGGCAAAGGCCTCTCCTCTTCCTCCTCCTTATCCTCAACCTCTGGACACTTCTTTTTCGGTGCTTTGAACACAATCGGCACTCTCAGATCCGCCGGTTTCTCTTCCTCTAGAAGACAAAAAAAAACATCATTAAAGATCCAAAATTAAAAGACAAATGACATAAAAATTTAATCATAATTAGTACTAAATTTTATAAACTTCAACACTAAATTAATATAATACAAACTTTGAAAACATCTCATAGTATGTTACAAAAAAGTAAATTTCAAAAAGTTCAGAAAATTTAAAAACTTTTGGAAAATACGTTTGAATTAAAATAAGTCAATGTTGCACAACAATTATGTAATGGATATTCGATGTTTAGCTAATAAATTATGATTAGAGAAGAGAAACAGAACTATACAAAATATTTACTTAATGAACATCAAATTTTTCTTAATTTATTATGTAAATAGCAATAAATCTGTAAAATTCAAGAGAAAACTTAAGAAAAAAATGTAAGCAACCACAAAAAATATATTGAAAATCTTCAAATTTATATTAAAAGTTATCTAATATGGAAATAAATATTTTTTAAATAATTACTTAATAAAAAAAAAACTAAATGAATGAATTCTTCATAACAACAGCAAATTAAGTTTTAAAACTTAATCATTGAAATATTTAATGAAATTCTGAAAGTTTTCTAATAGATTAATAAATCTAAACTAAATGTAATATATGTTGTTTATAACTACTGGGGAATCCCCGTAAAGAAAGGAAATAACAAGACCACAAAAAAAACATGTTTAATATAAAATTCCAATAAAAAGAATGAGGAAGTACGAGTCTTCCAGACGAGATGTTTTTCTTGGTGCGAGAGGTGGTAAGCACCTACACGAGAATCGATGGTCGGAAAAGCTTGGAAACCAGAGTGGCAAGGATGTGTTGGAGCAGACAAAAATGAGAGAAAAAAAGAAGGAAAACGCAGCAGCAGCAGCAACAACAGCAACAGAAGAAGATGGGAGAAGAAAAAGAAATAGAAGAGGAAGAAGGACGAATTAGTAGCAAGGAACAAAACAATTGCAATTCGTCTAATGCAAATTTAATTTTCCCCTCGCGCCACCGCTGACGTCATTAATAAAAATACATTTTCTCCTCCGGATCCAAGATGGCTGCCTATGTATAGAATATATATATATGTGTATAGTGTATGTACTTGGTACATAATAAACTTATATATCTGACTCTTTCTCTCTCGATATATATATGTAGACTAGTATATAGAAGTCGTTCCGGGAGAAACCATTTTCGTGGAAACGGGGAGTAAGCTTCGAAAAAGACGCATAAAAAGAAAAAAACAACCATCACGTATATATATATATATATATATTTATACATATATATATTGTTTTATATATATATGTTCAACATGGCGTCTGGCCACGTGACGCAAAGTGCGATAACAGCCCATCCGATTGGTTAATATTTTAATTCCAACTTGGTGTTACTATGCCAGCCATAGGATTTTGACCGGATTGATTGGAGATGCCGTGAAAGTTGCCGGTCAACTCGAGACTCAACAACAGCAACAAAAAAAAAGGCCAACAAGAAGCAAATTAATAACGTTTCAAATTTTCCCGCCAAATCTTCAAATGGAAGTAAATCACGAAGAAATGTATTTAGCAATATTTATAATTAACTTTGTAAAGTTCTTAATCGATGCAATAACTAGCTTTTCCTCTTCTTTGCTTTGGCCAGACGCGCCGCGTAATTACAATTAGCATATAATAATTATCGAGCATTAGCATCATTAATTGCCTATTGATGAAACAAAACAGTTCGTACAAAATCACCTTTTACTTTTTCCACTCGAATTATTTAAATCTGACAGATTGAATATATAAATATTTTTCTTTTTAAACCGTAATTATTTACTTTTCGCATACATTTTAAAAGATTTCACGTATACAAATATTTGTACACATTGAAATTGAATATTTTGAATTACATCAATTCAAATAATAAGAAATGTCTATGAAACTTATTTGTAGTACTTTCTTGTTTATTTAGTCAAAGAAATATGATTATTAATACTCGTGCAAAACAAACTGTACTATGAAGAGAAAAATTGTTTTATTTAGAAAACCTATTGTGTCTTTAATTCGTGGTACTTGTTAAATTTTTCTTTACCGTTTACTTTAAGTTTACATTTGTGATTAAAGTATTACGTATTTTTTCAAATAATTTGACGTAGATGTCAACTTGACAGATACGTTTGTTTGTTGTTGTTTCTTAACAATGTAGCAGATAGTGAAGTTGACGACGATATTTGGTATGATTGGTGCGTAATTAAAATGGTGTTAATTGCATAATCAGCGGTAAGAGGATAAGTGCAAGTTCTGCGGCCAACTTCAGTTCGGTTATGAAAGGGGCGCATGCAGCGTGCGGCATTGCCAATGCACCTGGACGAGGGCCACGTTTCTGGTTAAAAAGAATGTACCGGGTCGTCGAGAAATGAGCGGCTAAAAGAGCGGTCGGATAGGACGGTAATCGCGACCCCGATCGGTGCGGGGGTGAAGAGGACGACAGAGGTCCTTGTTCGCGGCGGCATCGGCAACGCTGTGTGGTGTTATCCGCGAAGGACCCGAAAAATACTGCTCAATTTTCCACGCCTCCTCTCCTTCAATAATATATCAAAAATTCATCTTTATTTTAACCGCTTTGTAGAGTTTAGTGATATATATTTTTTTGCGCTCTTCTGTCTCACCTTGCTGCTTGTGTTGGTCGACTTCTTCGGCAGTCAAATCTCCGGGCTTGAGGACGACGACGGTGGGAAGTTCGTCGTTGGTGTCTTCGAAGTCCTCGGCCTGCAGACGTTCGGTATCGTCGCGCTGCAAAAAGGTCAAATCCGCCTAGGCTTTAGCCTCATCGCCAGCGCACAGCTAGTAACCTAACCTACTTTTGTGTCAACCGTGGGGCCCTCCTTGTAACCCGCTTGCTCCTTGATCCTCTTCAAGAAATTCGGTTCCTCGGGCTTTATGTACGCGATATTCCTTTTGGACATTGCAACATTCGCGGCACCGAAGAATCCCCTTTCCAAAATGCACTTGTGTGTATCCTGTATATGCTATTATAACTAAACAACTACTTCTTCCTGGATGAGGCACTTTCGAACGAGAAAAAAAAATACACGATGATAATAATAATAGAAACTTAACGACGATATCTGTGGTTACGGAC